>JARHVA010001673.1:177500-777500 GCA_037957365.1 Torreya grandis
ACAATATTATCTATATCGGGAGCATGACCAAATTAGATTTGATAAACCTAACCGAGGGATTTCTTATCACACAACACCAGAGGAGAGGGTTCAAAATAATCTATTCAAATGATAATATGAAATAACCCTATTCAAGACTAAATACATGAAATAAAACAAATCTAATGCTCACTAAATCTTTTGGCACAAAGGGGGATGGTTAAACAAATAAAATAAATCAAGAGATCGTAGTAGGCAAATGGGGGCTTAGATTACCTAAGTTGAAAGATTGAAATAAAATAAAACCTTATAATTATATTAAGTATAAGTATAGAGGTGATCTAAGCAAGAATTTATACATTCAACAAATATTACTTCATACAATATCTATCTACAAAATTAAAAGTAAGAGTTAGAATACTCACCTTTGTGTAAATCTATCGAGTCTTAATCTCTCCCTTCACCAATGGTGATTTGCAAGAGGTTGTTGTGGATTTGTAAATATCATACTATATAAATCATATCTAGGCTAAAATACTCCTAATTTACATCCCAAACTTTCCACAAGATAAACTATCTTCCCTCAAATGAAAACCCTAAGTAATGGCTCCTTCAAATGTAGATCTAGTAGAATTGCAAACTGTAATGATGTGAAAATAAATATTCTTCCATATTGAATTGATATCAGGATTTTATTTAAAGAAATGGATAAGCCTTAACCCTTATGTAATTTTATTTTATGAGATTAACCAACATGATCCATTTTTAAATAAAAGTCTACCATTAAGCCTCAAAATGTTCTTTGGCTTTTATAACATGGTCGACCCAGCTGAGTTAGTAGGAAAAGAGAGTATTTTCTTAGTTAGGAGTTATTAAAAAAGATATTTTTTTATGGAAATGTATAAGTGGGGTTTATTTTCTTAGGTATTTGGATAAGTGGTATTTTTAATGGGTTTAGGTGATGATAGAGTTGACCAACAATCTTGCAAAGCACCAATGGTCTACCCACCCATTTCCCAATACATTGTTTAAGGTGTGCACTCAGAGATATTAAAAATCAACAAGTTTTTTCAAGATACAAAGTGTTATTAAATGAAAAAATTTAAAAATATTTCATGTATACATATACCCCATTGGAAGCTCATTATGTGTCACGAAAGTGTAACATAGGATGGTGCTTTGAGAAAGAACATAGAAACACATGAAACTAAGCTAACTAAAAATGAAATATTGAAATTAATGATAAAATTAAATGAAAGTAACTAAAATTTCCATATACATACCTTGACTTACCTTTCTATTGAATTACTACATGCAAATATCATAGTCTTGATCATGGACGGTGCAATACTTGCATTTAAGAAACCCTAGGAATACAACACTAAAAATGGAAGGAATGTGTGTGTACATAGGATGGTCAAATTAGAAATGAAAAACTCTCAAAATTGATTAAATTACATATAAAAATGATAAGTCATGATCGTTAAGGCTAGGTTAGAACCAAAATACCAAGCATGTGAATGACAAAATGATGGCAAATGAAAGTAAAATATACTAACTTATGTTAAAAAGCATGTAAAACATTATAAGTAATTGAATTATCAATGTGATAAAATAAATATATGTAAGTACATGAATGTAATCCCATGTAAGATAATAATGTCAAATCAAGACACAAAGAAAATATAAATGATTGAAAATGAGAATGTAAATCAATATGTTAAGACAAGCATGTCAATTAAAGCATGAAAGAAGCATAAATGAATTAAAATGAGATGCAAGACATGCATGTCAAGTAAAAAATAAATAAAAACATGTAATCATGCAAAATGTCCTATGTAAGATAAGTGAAGTCCACAAAAACCAATAAAGAACATGATGGATAAATGAAAACTCAAAAGCTCTAAAGGATGATGAAAAAATTTAGTGTTTGTTCTAAAATGTGATGTAAAACAACATAACCACCTAATAAAATGACTATTATTATAATAATATGGTGTGATGATAAAATGTGAAGGGATGTTTATGAGGAAAACCTGGTCCTATTTGATGTATTACAATGTAACTCACAAACTATAAACCAAAAGGCTTAAGTAGGTAGATGTGATCAAGGATGTGATCAGATAAAATCAATACCAAACAAGAAGATATCAGGAATAATGTGTCATATATAAGGAATTTGATTCACCACATGGGTGATATGAACATCCTTAACAGGAATGAGACACACTAGATAAGTAAGCAAGGCTAATAATTATCGACATCAAAGATGTAGGACACTCTAACTAATAAACAAAAAGCTTGGGATAACAAGTGAATTACATAGATCATCCCATGAAGGCTATATGTATGAAAATTAAAATGGACATACCTTCCCACAACATGTTCCCCACTCCTTAGGACCCCTTACAAAGTCATCAATCTACTATGAAGATTGGGTACTTTGTGTGAGAAAGTAGGTGATACTATAATTATATGATATAATGAGACCTCATACCCTACTCTACTAGCCTACCACACCCCAATGTACCATGACTCTATCATGAGGCCAATTATGGAGTTTGATATCCAACTAAGATAGGGGTTGTGCCAAATATCACATCTTTGGTATGATTTAAATTTTAAATTTATAATTGCCTTTTCTTTATTTTATGATTTAGTTTTTAACTCTTTTGGCTTTTTCTATTTTCCTCTTACATATGGATTCAGAGAACCAATAATGAGTTAAATAGTTGATGAACATAATAGATACTACACTTGGTTACTAGAGAAAATGACTTAAAGACCAAGAAGTCTAATGACTCTTAGACTTGCCCACAAGTAAATGTGCAATCTCAAAATTCACCTATGTGTTCCTCAATTAAAAGGAAATAAGGGAAAGATGAGGATCATGAGAGGTTCATCCATTTAATGAGTGATACAATGATGAATATGATCATATTTTATCATAAGGAGGTAAAATAGTGTTATGAAATGGATGAGACTATGTTATGAGATTCATGTCACTAGAGAAGCCATACTAACGTACAAGGGATCTACCACAAGCACCAATGAAATTATTGGTCATCCCAAAAGAGGAGTAAAGTAAAAAATAACCAAATAATCATAAATAAACTAAGATAAATAATTACATAAATGTGAATAAATGAAAATCAATGAAAAACCCAAAGGTGCTTCCTAGGAACCATAAGGGAAACAAATGCCAAACGTAATTGATATAAAACCAAAGAACCAAAAAGAAAAAATGGTGTAAGTAAAATTAAACTAAATAAAATGCATAAAAATAAATAATTATGAGTCTAATAATAACAAAAATATATGCTAACATCTATATCAAATATGACCATGTGAAATACAAGCCTATGTGTCTCTAAGGTTTCTTGAAGTTAAATTTGTTTTTTATTGCATAATGTAATTGAAGAATAGGAATTTTAGGATTCCCTAATGGAGGATTTTATGTAATTATGGTCATCCAAATATTCCCCAAATTCTTAAGTTATATGTGTATGGGCATCGTAAGATGCTCCAATATGTGATATGGAGTGAGGTGAAATTGAACTATTAGAATGAATTGCATTGGGTTGATGGATGCAGTTGAAGATAGATAAATGTTTTGATATGTTAGAGTCTAAGAATTTTTAAATTTACATATTACATGTAAGATAGGTATAAATATGTATATAATCCAAAAGAGGACCATTTATGATGTTCTTTGGAATATGCATTTGAACTAGGTACTCCTTGGATTTGTATGACCTAATAGGTTAAAGTTTGGTGAATGAAACCACCCATTTGAAGTTATTCATGTTATTTATCCTTTAATTATTGGTGTAATAATAAGGATAAATTTTGGTTTGGATAACATTAGTGGATGAGGTGGAGGTATGGGATAATTATTGTTGATTATTAGTTAGGTGATGTTTATGTGATTGTAATTCTTTAGATTAGGCTTGTAAATCTTGAATATAGTCTTGATAGTGTTGTTGTGTAAGAGTATCAAGATTTAAATGTGTAATAAACAATAAATTAATGATAAAATAGTGAATATCATGGAAAACATCTTGATAACGACCTATCGTATCATGCCACCAACAAAACTTATCAAGATTGTACCATTTTAGAGGAGGTTTGGAATTATCAAAGTTCATGGGTTTAGAGGGTGGAAATTTATTCTTAAGTTCTTATAGACTCGAGGTAGGGTGGGTTGGGTTAAAATTAGTTGAATTGGATGTTCCTTTTTGAGTTTATGGAGGATTAAAAGAATCAATGTTATGATAAAATGATTGGAAAGATTCCTTAGTAGGTGCTTGAGGTGATTCAAATTGAATCATAAGAAAGACTTGTCATTTTACTAAGTCTAAGGCTTTTTCTAAAGTTTTAGAGGAAAAAAACTAAACTTTTTAATGAAGAGTATATTTAAGAGTAGTAAAATTTTAGTCTTAATAAATTGTCATCCCTCATGTTATGCTCTCCTTTGTGAGCTAGAGACTTCCATTGTTTGATGAAAGTGTGAGCAGATTCTTTAGGAAGTTGCTTTGAATTTATGAAATGGCTAATGTAATTTTTAGGAAGGTCATTATGTTGGAATAAATTCATTATATCATTGACTAAATCTTTTATTTATGTAATGAAATGTCTAGGGATTTGATTGTAACATTCAAGTGCATTGTAAACAAAGGTTTTGGATAAGATCTTGGTGGTATTAAAGGTGTTAGTTTGGACCCATTCTTTATAGTGGGATCTTTAGTCCCATCATATCTGATAGTTGGAGAAAAGTTTCCAATATCTATGGATACAATTAATGGAGTTAAAAGTTCATTTTGAATATGTTTAATCATTTTTTTATTCAAAGGAGGTTGAGGGGTGATATTCTTGTTGGCATCTCTAAGAGGATGAGGGATAAAATTTTGATTTGACTGAGTCATGATGACTTGACGTGTTTGACTATCCATTTTTAATATATGATATTGCATTCACATCATTTGATTACTATAAGTAATTTTTATATTGATAATTTGATGAATTATTTGATAAAAGAGTTGAGTGGTATCAGTGGGAGGAGTAGGATTGTTGGGTGGAGGAGGATTCTTATCATTGGTAGTAGGAAGAGGACTAAGGTGATTAACTTTAAGCATATTACATTGTGTTTTACTTGAGGAGGCAAAATTAAAGTTGAATGATGTAGTAATTATTTTGAGATTAGGAAGACATGAAGGAATTCTTGATAGTTTCATATGAAGTAATAATATAAGTGAGGTTCCAATTGAAATCTTTGATTATGCATGTTATTGACTAATTGGAAGCTAAAAAGAATGTATAATTATGAAACAAAACTAGGTATGCCACCTACTAAAATAAATCATCCACCTACTAAATTAAGGTAAAAATAGGCCAAAAAATACTAGGTCAACCACCTACTAAACTAAGTCAGTCACATACTAAACTAGAACAAAAATAGGCCAAAGTAAACTAGCTCAACCACCTACTATACTAATTTTTCCACCTACATGGTTAGTATTCTAAAATGCTACTAGGTTAGTTAGGACCTACAGGGTTAACCAAGTTGATCTAGTTGGTTTCTAGAAGGAAAAATAATAATCAAAAATTCTACTAGGTCAGCTAGGACCTATAGGTTGGGCCAAGTTGATCTAGTTAAATTTTGGAAGGAAAAATAGTAGTCTAAAATTATATTAGGTCATCTAGGACCTCCAGGGTCAGCCAAGTCAACTTAGTTTATTGGTAGGTCAAATAGACATAAAACTAATTTAGTTAGGTCAAATTAGTTTGTTAGTAGGGAAAATAGACACAAAACTAAGTCATTCAAATCAACTTAGTTTATTTGTAGGTTAAACAAACACATATCTAATTTGCCTAGGTTGACTTAGTTTGTTGGTAGGGTAAATAGACACAAAACTAAGTTGGCTAGGTTGACTTAGTTGACTATGTGACACAATATTATAGAACTAAAAAATAGAAAAAATAGAGTAGCAATTTAAAATACTAAGTAATTTTACTTAAATACAAAAATGACAAATTGAGATAATTGATAAAATTAAAGAACAAAGTTGGTTAAAATGAACCCAATTAATATAACTAAGTCAACTTGGTTGATTGAGAGTGATAAATATATGGCTGTTGATTGTATTATCCAAGCTTGATTGATCCTATAGAGGCCAAAATATTTAAAAAATAAAGGTTAAATAAATCTGAACAAGTTGACTTAGTCTATAGAAAGATAAAAATAAAAAAAATAGTAAAATAAGACTAGATCAACCAACATGATCTATTTTACTCAAAATTTGAAAATTCAAGACTACCAAAATGAACTAAGTCAACCAACTCAACTTAGTTTACTGTAAGGGAAAATTTTAAAAATAATAAAAATGATTGAATCAACTAGCATGACTTAGATTATTGGAGATGAAAACTATTGTCACTTGGATTTTCACCCCTTGAAGAGATGCCTAGCTCTTCTCATCAAAGTGGCACAATGGAACATCTCTCTTGTTATGGGTAACAATTTGTTGTGATGAATCTCTATAAGGGCTAATTCTCTTGATGCACTCTTTGAAACACTCTCTTACCTATCAACTTTGCATGAAAATGGTTAAGAAGATAAACTAATAAAACTAAAGGTAATACACCAATATTGAATTTCCTCCTATTTACTAAACTTATACTACTTATAGCTAAACAAATTTTCTTTCACACAAAACTCACAACTCAAGATGGACACATCAATGTTTCATATGCTAAGTTCAAGAGGTATTTTGATGCTTAAGAGGGTAATGGATGATTCCTTTGTGTAATACAGTCATGGACCACTTATAAAACACAAATACACTTAAAAGAGAACACTAAAAAGACTTATAACAATTACTCTTCTGCACATTTGGGGAATAATCAAGGATAACATGCTAGAAAAGATTATCTTCTACTAGAAAAGACCAAAAAGATTGTGATAACACTAAATTTTATAGCATGTAAGTAGGAAAATTATCTTGTTTTATTTATTCAAGATAAATTCAAGTACAAAATTTTCCAGGGTTTCACCATCAACCAATGGAGGCTACCAAAAAGAGCCAAAAGAGTCAATATTTATAGCCTTTGAGAGAAGAGCAAGACAAGGGAAGTCCAAAGGTCACTTGGAAACTTGTCAATCTAAGAAAAGGAGTTAAAATTTAATGATAAAGAGGTATGTAATTAACCATGCAATTTTATGATGACCAAGTGTCCATACAAGTCATGAAACTTATGAAAAGTGGCATAAAACTCCCAGTCTTGGCTCAAAAAATTTCCTTCACAATTTGAACCTATTTGAACATCCCAAAACTACCTAGGGATATTTATAATGATTGTAATGATATGAAATGAATTTAGGTATGCCTCTCCATGCATTGGTTGCATTCCTACTCATTTATAGACTCCTAGAAGGAATCCATCACTACCTGTAGTCTAAAAAACTCCTTTTTCAGTCACCCCTCACACTTGTCTTCAAAATTAGCTTCATTTTTTCATAAAAATATATTGGAGGGAGTTAATTACACTTTTCAAGACTATCCATGGACTTAGACTGCTTAGGTACCCCTTAAAAAGGTTCACACTTGGAGTTTTCACCCTTCTCACCCTTGTGTCCATGATGTCAGTTTTGACTGGTTGAGATGAGAGCTCTATTTTGGAAACTTAGGAGTTTTTTTCTTGAAAAAAATGAACATATGTAGTTATTAAAATACCTAACATTCCTTCCAAACTTTATTTCATCTCTAGACTCCTCCTGTAGCCTAAAAAAACACACAAATTGGTCAAAAATACCCTATTTTTCACCATGTTTATATAATTTCATAAATATAAAAGGTATGGGAGGAATATTTAGTGATTCCTATTCAATTTAAAATATATTTCATGGTGAAACTATGTCATCTAGATATCTCTCCAAGCTTGTTTTCTCCATCGGGTCATAGTTGAGGGTTTAATAGGGTTTTAGGCAATTTTTTGTCTTAATCTTTATTCATAAAGATTTAGATTTTAACATAACAATAAATTCCAAAAAATATATTCTAATTAGCATGTATAACCTCTCAAAATTCCTTTGGTTCCCATGAAAATCCTTAGAAAAGTTATGAGCACTTGAAGACACGTTATCGAGTTTATTTCTGCCTTTCTTGCATGTTTGGACTATCTTAGACTTATAAATAGCTTTCTTATAGGTTCTTATACATATTAAATTTTTATAAATTTCTATATTCACCTCCTCAACATTTCTAAATCATTGATATATCTCATTAAGAGCTAGAAATGAAGGTAGACCCCTAATTGGCTTTAGGTTCCTTGAAGGCCTAAAAGGATTAGCATGCACCCAGCTAGCTTTGGCTACTTGGACTAATTATAAATGTTTGGTTTGGTATATTATGAATTTTCACACCTTTAAAAATCTTTAAATATCACGATGTAACTTCCCAATCACTCCTCTTCTTCCTTTTCCCTCATTCACCAACTAGGCCTAGTGAAAGCTTGCCTAGTTGGACTTTGTGCATGGGACTTTTGGCCACCTTGAGGGGTCTGAGATTGATCTAGTGATTATATATAATATATTTTCCTTAAATACACCTCATTATATATTTATTGAGATTCATAAAGCTCCACATCAATCCCTTTTCTCATTTTTTACTCACTAATTTGCTTTGCTAAACCCTAATTTTCTTAGATTGGCTAACCTCTGAGACAAAATAGCGAGGTATATCCCTCATATTCAAGAAAAATTTATTATTTTTTGAGTTTTTTCAGGTATTTATTATGGTTTTCACCAAAGTTTTTATCTGGATTCTTTGATTTAGGTGCCTAACTAGCTCAAAATGCCCAAAAAAGGCCTCTAAAAACCCTATTTTCTTGCTTTTTCTTCAAATCCTCCTAAGGGTAACCTTTCCAAGATAAACCAATGATTGTATTTTATTTAAAAAATTTAATAATTATCAATTAATTCTTATTAATATTTTTATTAATATAAAAAAATTATCTTCTATGGATTTTTCATATTCACCTATTAAGCAAATATGGTTTCCTAGCCCACAATACAGACGGTTGCCCTTTAGCCAAGTAAGGAAGGTAGATGGTCATATTGGAAGAGAATTTGGATTATTAACACACTATTTTATTATTAATAAACCACTTTTAATTATTTTTAAGCTTTCTCTCTTCCCTAGACAAGTCCATGTCTTACCCTACCTTCAATAACTTATACCCTATTATAAGTGTGTATAGGGGTTTTAGAGACTTGTGTAGATGTGTTTTTATCTTAGTTTTATCCCTTGAGGTAATCATGACCTTAATTTATGAGTCACATTTTATTTCATTGGGTGAAAATCTTTCTAACCCTACCTATGTACTTTGATCTTCAAAATCGAGTCTCTACTGCCTGTTGATTGAGACACCTTGTTTTAGGTGTCTATTGGGCTTCAACTAAGATAAATCATGATGTGAAAATATCTTAAATAAATCCCTATACATCACCATGTATGTAATTTCACTATTATTATATTTTTAAAATCTTAGGACACCATCTTAGTTTCAACTTTTAGGTCACTATCTATTGATTGAGACACCCTAATTTAGACCTACCTGTCGGTTACCTTGCTTCAACTACGCTTGTTCATGATGATTATAGGTATTTTATTGAATATTTATGGGTTTAAAAATGTATTTTTTAACTATCATTCTCCTTTTAAAACCTTTAAACACCATTCTAGCATCAATGTTGGGCATTGGCCTATACTGAAACACTCTACCTGTAGGACCTATTGTAGGTGCTTATAGCCTTAACTGAGATGATTATGATGTGAAAAGACATCATTGAACCCACCTTGAGGTCAAAAAACATATATATCACCTTAAAATTACTCTAGATGGTATAAACACCATCAAATCACATGCCTAAGTCACTGTTTGTTTTTTTACCTATCTGAACCCTGTAGGTGTTTATTCCCATGCTAGAAGGATACTTGTAAGTGATCATAGGGCTTACAAGACCTTTCTTAACCTGATCTTGATAAATTTCATTCAATTTGACCTCATTAAGTTATTTAATCCATCCTAGTCATGAGGTTTTATCCAATGTTACTCTTTAGGGTGTCAAAATTCATTTGTAACCTCAGACCTGTAGATTTCAATGGAGTGTTTTAGTGGTTTTAAGGACATGTTTGAGGCCCTTTATTTCCATGTTCTCTTCATCTTTTGATACTCATATTTGAAATCTTACTAGGGACTACAAGATTTACCAATATATATCCTTTAAGACCTTTACCTCTATGTTTTAGGATAATCACAAGAAGCTCCCTGACCTCTATTTTGACATTTTAGGGACAACTTCCCAGAATACAGTCTTCATCTTCTCAACATGGTTTCACACCTCTTCTTACCATTTTGACACCTTATATGAGTTTTTCATGGCTTATAGACCTTACCAAACTTTAAATAGGTGTCAATTTATTTTAATCTCTCCATATAAACACCTTAGTCCCTTGCTTAGCCACCTATAGGTGGATATTTTGGTGCATAGGCAATGAGTTGCACTATGAGCAATATGAAAACTATCCATGACTATGAAATTTATATGTTTTCATCAATAATTCCAATACACTTGTATCAATTTTAAGAGTTTTGAACCATATCAGGCTTTACACCTGTCAGCATGATATCATCAATGGCTATTGTAGAAATGCATTGAGCTAAAAGTGGTCAGTGAGCATGAAATAGAATAATGACATGGAGAAAAGGCCTCATGGGAAGTTAAAACCTATTTTAAACCTTCAAAATTCATTATTGACAACAACAACATCCTGATACAATCTTAAAACATTCCTTCCAACATGAAAATCACCTATAAACACCTAGAACAAGGCAAGTAGGATATCTCATGACTACTTTGGCATGGTGATTGAGCTTGTGAACACACTTGCACATTTTCAAAACATCTCAATGAAATCCCTCAAAATATTGATGTATTTCACAACTAAAATACCCTAATTATCATTTCATAAATAATTTGAACAAGTTTATATAGGTGACTGCAAGTAAGTTTAGGCATGGAGTTGACTATGAGGGATGGCAAGGTTGTAAGCTAACCAAAAGATGACATGGTGAAACCAAAACGTGGAAGGAGGTGGTCCTATGACCTTTATACTTATATAACATCATTTCCCGACTAATATAGGCCCCTAAAGGAGAACAACACTCTAAAAACAAGAACTTTGATTGATACTGCACATGTGACACCTTCCTACAACATGGACTAATTTGCTCATAAAAACATTATAAAACATGAAACTAAGAATGGAGAGAATCTGAGGAGGTATCCAACATCTTATATAACCAACATCACCAAATTTTTCATATGGATTTGATCAAAATTAAGCAAAACCTATAGGGTTCATGAAATAACTAGTAAAAAAGTACAGTCAACTTCATGAGGATGGTTCATGAAGAACAGGGCACAATTATTCAAAATATTTATATTTAATTAAATTTATATGAATTTAATATAACCTCCTATAATAATTTGACTTGAAACCTCTTGAGTTGTCCGTACTGAGTAAAAACCTAAAGGTCACTTATGTGTGTCTAGAAAACCAAGAAAGGAGTAGAATGGTTTTGGATTTAAAATGACACTTCCAAAGCAAAAAAAACATATAAATTAGTTTTATGAAGGTGAAGAGGCCTTCCAATATCTTCTCCCATGTGACACACTTCCCCATGGGCCATACAAGTGCCATTTTCTCCCTTTTTCAGTTGTTTCTTGGATTTTTATTAAGGAACCTACAATATTCTAATGTAAATGACATACTTGATAATTAAAATAACTTATTTGATTATTATAAGGAAAAAATGGACATCTAGACACCTTTAAAAACATGTTGCTTACATTTATGACCCTTAAAAGCACATTAAATGACCAAAAATGATAAATAAGCTAATGAAACCATGACTAAGGCTATAAATACATTATATAACATCAATTTAACCATAATATAGCCTATTACAGATATTTAAACCCATATAACATCTTAAAAACATAGTTTTTTACCTATATGGGTCCAAATTTAATCTAAAAGTCAAATTTGGTCAACAAAATGGTGACTCATAGGGGTAATATGACTGTTATACTAAGGACCAGTAGCCCTATCCTATCATGGGCCAAGGGAGTCAATGATTTATTGAAGACAACTAGCAAATAATTTCTTAAAATAGACACAACACAACCACAACACACCAAGCAAACACAAGACAAATCAAGACATAAACAAGACTCACACATGTGCATAAGCACTTAGGGAAAATAAGAAAATAACAACTATTTAAAAGGAGAGAGGAGAACCTTAGTATAAATGTTTGAGATATATCCCATTTACTAGGATATAAAGCTCCTCTCCATCTAACTTTGAGAGTTGGAAAGCATTGTGTTGTTTGCATTGGGTGATAACATAAGAGCCACTCCATAAAGCATCAAACTTTATGTGTTTTCTAGGTTTAGCATTATCTTCATCCCACTTTAGAATAATGTCCCCCTCTTGTAAGCTTATTTTAATGACTTTCTTATCAAATCTCTTTTTTTGATCTTGGTGAGCTCTCATAGTGTGTATAGCTTAATTTTTTTTATCTTCAAGCTCCATTAATTCACACAACTTAACTTCCATGATTTTAATTTCCATCAACTCCAGCTAATAAGTGAGATCCAACTCTATTAGCTCAAGTAAAATAGGTAGTCTATCTTCTCTCCCATAAACAAGTGTATATGGTGAGTTTCCAATTACTCTCTTGGGGGTAATCCTATCAACCCAAAGAGTTATCTTCAACTTGGAATGCTAAGTCCTTTGGTTTTCCTCCATTATTCTCTTTATGATCCTGATTAGATTCTTATTGGTGTACTTAGATAGTCCATTCCATTTTGGATAATAGTTAGAAGAAGTAATAAGATAGATGCCATGTTTCAAATCCCACTCACTTGTCTTCATTTCAAGGAAAGCCAATGCATTGTCTAAAATTATTGTTGAAAGAGCCCAAAACCTTGTCACTATGCCTTCATAGAAGTCTAGAACTAAACGTTCATTTTCTTTCTTGAGAGATATATCCTCCACCCATCTTTTAAAGTAATATATAGTAGTCAACACCCACTTGTGGCCAACACTATAAGGTGGGTTGATTAGGCCTATGAAATCTAGACCCCATTGCATAAAAGGTTGGTCTACCTATATTAGATGAAGAGTCAAGGCTACAATATTTCATTTTCCATCAAAAATATCACATTTTTGACACTTCCTTACCCAATAATGGGTGTTTTTGAACAAACTAGGTCAAAAATATCCATCTCTCATTATCTCAACAGCTATGGTTCTTGGAGCAAAGTGACCACCAGTTGGTCCATCATGAAACTCAAGCACTATTTTCTCAACCTGATCTAATTCAACACACCTCAGTAACACATCTAAGAATTCCTTCCTAAGATACACTCCATCAACAATCATATAAGGAATAGATTTTAATCTAAAGTACCTTATTTTAGCTCTATCTAGACCTTGTGGACACTCACTAGTTTGAAGAAAATGAATCATATCTTGTGTCTAACTCCTCATTGATGAAGGTGTAGCTATCATATGATCATCATGGAGTGATAAAATAACCTCTTTTTATTCTTTCAAATCTGAATCAAGATGCTCACATAACCCCTTCCCTTTCACTAGCTTGGTTGTCTTGATTTCTACATCATACTCCATCATTTTTGTTATCTAGCCAACCTTTTTATCATTCAAATATTTGCTCAAAAGGAAGTATTTGACACTAGGATTAGGTACCAATATTTGAATCTTTTTTTTAGATAACATGTGCCTAAAATTCTATAGACTTCTAACAATTGAAACTACTTGCTTCTCAACATAGGTGTATCTTACCTCATAGCCTTCCAAACCTTGACTAAAGAAGGCAATAGGTTGTTACAAGTTTTATTCATTTGATTAATCATAGCATAGATTACCTCCTCATTTCTAAAGGTATACAATTTCAAATCATTTGAGAAATTACGACTTGAAGGAGTTGAAGCTTGAGAAATGGCTTATTTAATCTCTTCAAAACTCTCCTTCCTTCTTATTTTCCAAGTGAACACTTCATCCTTCCTTAGGATAAATGTTACAGGCTAGAATAAATGATCAAAATCAGGAATGAACCTCCTTATGAAATTAATTTTCTCAGAGAAACTTTGGAAACTTTTCTTGTGTTTGGGCAAAGCTAATGCCAAAATTGCACTCACCCTTTTAGGATCTATGGATAGGTCCTTCTTTGAGATAATGTGTCCTAAAAGATTTCCTTCATGGATATAAAAAACACACTTATTTGGGTTAAGAGAGATTCCAAATTCTCTACATCTCTCAAAAAATTTCCTAAGATGATTCAAGTGATCCTTTGCATCCGTAGAAAATTTGTGATATCATCAAGATACACCAACACAATGTCTTTTATTAGTCCTTGAAAAGCTATATCCATTACATGTTAAAATTAGATCCATTATTATGCAAGCCAAAATTCATTTTCCTATAAGCATATGTACCCAATTTAGTAGTAAAGGTTGTCTTATATTGATCACTTTCTTTCACCAAAATATGATTATACCCAGAATATCCATCAAGGAGAGAAAACCTTTCACTACCTGCCACAACTTGAAAAATTTGATCCATGGAAGGAAGAGGATAATTGTCCTTCAAGGAAACTCTATTAAAGTCCCTAAAATCAACACATAACCTGATTTCCCCATTCTTCTTCCTAATAGGGACTAAGTTTGCTAACCAGGATGAATGCTTAATAGGAAAAATGATTTTGGACTCAATCAACTTAAGAATCTCTTTCTTCATGAGGGGTTCAATCTTAGGATTGATTTGCCTTTGTCTTTGCTTGATAGGATTAGCATTATCATCTAGATCTATGGTACGTTGAGATAAGTTTGGATCAAATCCCTTAAAATCACTATATTTTCGTGCAAAGAAATAAAAAAACTCCTTGCATAACTCAATGAAAGCATGTTTTTCTTCACTAGTACATATCTTCCCAAGTGAAATCAACTTATCCTTGAATATTTTTACTGTATCATAGTTTTCTTGCTTAGTATACATGCTTATCTTTTCTTTTTTTCAATTGGCATCATCATTAAAGATACTCTCAAGTGTGATTAGGCCTTTAGGGATTTTATTTGACTTCAATTATATAATCTACCCTCCATATTAATACTATAGTTTGGAATAATTCTTGGAATAAAAATCAACCTCCTATTGTATAAAAAGTGTTATTTTTTTGTCACTATCAAACACTTTTCAATTAGTGACATTATTAGCTATGGAGGGCCTCACAATCACCTTAAGATGTGGCTAGTTCTTATCTTCTCTTATCCCTTTTGGAAAATCAAACTAAGCTCCAATTACTGCCAACCTATTAGCATGTTTGTTGTCTTCTCTTAGGATGGATTATATGTTGAAAACTTATAAATCCTCCATAATATCCCACACTCTATGCTTATATGACTTAAGCAAAGAGTTTTTAGTCACATTTTGGCCCCTTACTTGATTCATAATCAACTCACTATTACCATACACTTGTAATTCTTTCACACCTCTTTTTCTAGCCCACTCAAGGCCATGAATGAGGGACTCATATTATACCACATTATAAGTACAATAGAATTGAAAACTAAAATTGGAATACTACCTTTCCTTGGATGGGGAAACCAACATTTCTCTACCACCTGCCCCAACTTTACTTCTAGATCCATCAAATAATAATTAGCATAAACCATCCATGTTTTCACTTGGCTTCATCAATTTTGGCATGAAAGAGTCCTCTTCAAGCATGAAATACACCCTAAGACATGTTTCCTCTATGAATTTTTAAATATCATTCTCATAATGTTCATCTCCCCATTCATCTAGATACAAATCAGAAACTCCTTCAAGAGAAGATGTTGGAGATTGATCTATGTGAAGTTATTGTTCATCAATAATGGCATAATTGAAATTTTCCACTTTAGGCATGTAAGGATCTAAGTTATTGTGATGGTGTAGACACCGCAAACGTGTCTGCACCTTGGTTCTCCCCCTTGGCCCTTTCTCCCACCTAGTCCTCCTTGGTCCCTAACCCACCTAGGTCTTATTAATTAGAAATTAACATCTATTTTTAATTAAATTAGGCCCCCTTTCCACCCTACCCTTGCCACCTTGGATCCTCCCTTGAATCCCTCCACCTTCCCCCTAGCATTTATTAGGCCAAATCTCACCATTATATCCCCCCTCGTCCATTTTGGCATCCTCGTGACCGTTCTGCCCATGACCCCTCGCTTGGCGGCGTGCAAAAGTAGGCAGAGGCTATTTTTAGTCTCTGTGCCCATCCTGCGACCGCCGACGTCGGCGACCCTTCGGCCGACGTCGGCGAAACTGCCGGCGTCGGCAGCCTTCATTATCCCCTTCTGCATCCGTTGCACCCCCTGGACTCTTGAGCTCGAAAATGGATTCTCTTGACGCTTTGGCTCTGATCTCTCCTCTGTCTTGACCTCGTGCAATAGCAGCAACAGGTGAAAAGGCCCTGGATCAGCATCTTCTCCTTGCAGCAACTCTTTTGTGGCTCCAGCAACATCTTCTTCTCTCTTCATTCAGCAAGCTAAAGGTAAGCTAGTCTGGGTTTTTTATTTCATTTTATTCATTCATCTATATTCTATTGTCTTTTGCTCCCTCTGTCCTTCCCCCTTGAGAGGCTGCAAAGCCTTCTCAGGCCCCATCCTCTGTGAATCCTCCTCTTCCCTGTCCTCTGTGTCTCTTTCAACTTCCTCACCCCTCTGCCAAAAAGACCTTGCAACAGGTACCCAACCCGAACCAGACCACTCCCCAATCCATCCAAACTTGTCCCCGTTCAGTCTCAGACCCGTCCACAGTCCAGCAAGCAACCCAGACCCGACTACAGGCCACAACCCCGACCGACGCCGGTCACTTCCCCAACCGACGTCGGCAGGATAGCCGACACCGGTAGATCAGATAACCGACGCCGGCGACATTTTCGACCTCGGCGACTGTCTTCAGCCCAACAGCTCTTTCAGGTAATCATTTTGTTTTCTTCTTTCCTTTCTACTTCCTTTGTCATTTCTGTATTTTGGCATTCTATCTTTTATCAGTTACTTCTTTCATCAAAACAGTGGGTTGACCTCCCTTAAGGAAGTTTTTACACTTCTGGGAACAAGCCTTTTGCTTGGCAACCCACTGCCTATCTGTCTAACGTTTTTCTTGTCCTAGTTTCCTTTTTTCCTTGCAGGTGTCATTCCTCCACAGCCAAAGAGGAGTGCTCACAAATGTCTGGATTTACGGTGCGCAATCTTTAGTCCAGGTACTTCCAAGCCATGTCCATTACTTTCTTTTAGTTTCTTTCTTTTTAGTCTGAAAAGCAAATTTGAGGTAGAAACATCTCTGGCACGCCCGGTGGGACCCTAGGTTCCTCCTGGGTTCCTTTTTCTTTTTCATTCATTTAGGTGCATTTAGGCTCCTTTCTTCTTGTCTCTTTCTTCTATTCCAAATGACACTATAAGCGGGACTAAAACGAATCCTTCTTTCCTTTCTTCCTTGCATTCTAGACTAGTCTAAATATCATACTCTTGTCCCTTTCTCCATCTTGTCTTCATAACAACATCACATTTCGACTTGGGCATTAAAACATATTGCACTTTCATTTCTGCTTGTGCTTGCATTAGTCCACATCTAGTAACTTAGGCGCATATTGAATGAACCGTAGACACTTGATGTTACACTACCGAATCACATGCACTAAAACACACATAAAACATACCTGAGACAAGGCCCGACTGGGATTTCATCCCCCAGCGGATACCTTACCCGTCCCGGTGACCCTACTTGGATTTCATCACCAAGGGGGAAGCCCACTCCATTCTCTGGCGGAGGATAAACTCTAGGCGAGGTATATCTTGGCTAAGCGAGACCAGCTAACCACTGGAATCGTGAAGTGAGGGGAGCTTGCTCCTTAGCACCAGGCCACGTACCAGACCCTAACATAGATCTTTGAGCACCTAAAACAACACTCGAAACCATCTTTAGACTGCCTTCTTCTAGGACCCATTTTTCAGCCAATCTCCCCAAACATTCATCTAAGGCATAAGCCACAAGTTTCTAAGGTTAATTCCTAGGATTTATCGCTTAGGCTTGTCTGTCTTTCTCTGTTTTCCTCTTCTCATCTATTTGTTTGAGTGTTTGAGGACGCTTTCTTCTTTGTTTTTCCAAAAACCTTTTGGCTCTCTGGAAAATACAGTGACCGACATCGGTTCTGCCACCGACGTCGGCCTTCCCCTGTCACCGGCATCGGTTCTGATACCGACGTCGGCTTCATCTGTTACCGGCATCGGTTATCTGACCGACGCCGGCCTTATTTCCTACCGACATCGGTTTTCCAACCGACGTCGGTCTCTGTCACTGTCCTTTTTTTTCAAAACCAGCAACCTGAAGCCTGTCTTTTCTCTGTCAAAGACTCCATCCTAGTTTTCTGGAACTGAGCAACACAGTTCCTGAGACCTGAACCTCCTTTGCCTTGCATGGTTTTGACTCGTAGCCAAGCCAAAGCTCTTGTCAACCACGCTAGCCGTCAACCACTCCCGTCCACCCCATCCGTGACCAAGCCTACAATGGAGTTCAACTCGGAGACCGAAAGAACTCCCATTCGTCCAACCCCGCCGCAGACTCCCATTGTCTAAGAAGGGGACCAAGACTTCGAACGATTCTTGGACCTCAACGTCAAGGCCTTGCAACATTATCTCGCACATAGCTAAACACGAGACTCCTTGGGCAATCCAATCTATGGAATGCCAACCTCCCTTGTCGCGACTATGGCTGTATCGACAGCATCCGTAGTTCAACCTTCGGACACCCAAGCCATCGCTTTGACCACTGACCAGACTTTGACCAATCCCCCAGGTGTGGCCTCTCCCTCTATCATTGGGCCCACTTCCACCGGGGTTCCGGCCTCTTGTCAACCTCAACCCGCTCAACCGCTATCCACTCCATTTCAAAACCTTGTTGTCTCTATCCCGCCTACCCTGGCCCCTATCAACACCAGGGTGGCTTCTTACCCCTTGGCCCCCGTTACCACAGTCCAACCTCTCGTGGCAACAACGGGCCCAGCTATGTCTTCTAACCAACCACCTTTAGCATCCACCTCTGCCCCTGCGATTAGTCATCTGTACATTCCACAACCGACTATGTCGCTCGCCTCCTCTAACCTCTTCCAAGCGCCCTACAACTTAGGGGGCGCGCAACCCGTCAATCCGTCGGCAGACATCATCAAGATGCTGATGGACAAGATGACCAGTCTTGAGACCTCTGTTTCTGGCTCGCGCAACACTCTTTCATACGAGCAGATCTGTAACGAGCCCATTCATCCTTCCATCCCAATCAGACCATATCCTAGCCAGTGGGAGCTTCCAAAGTTTTCTCGCTTTCAAAACAAGGAAGACCCCCAACAACACTTGCGGGCATTCAGACACGCCTGCTACCTCATTGGCCATGACGATGCGTTACTTTTACGCACCTTTCCTATGTCTCTCTCGGGTGCTGCACTTGACTGGTACAGCTCCCTTCCTAGCCATTCTCTCTTCTCATTCACGCAATTGGCTCAGCTATTCCTCGATCACTTTTCCATCAACATAACCAAGAAAGTCTCAATCACGGACCTCTATTCTATTCGGCTCTGGTTGAGATGAGAGCTCTGGTTTGGAAACTTAAGAGTTTTTTCATAGAAATAAATAAACATATGGAGTTATTAAAATTCTTAATCTTCCTATTTTTCACCCTTCTCACCCTTAGGAGGATCACCTTTTTGCAGCATGGATGAATTTGATCATAAAAACATTATGAAACATGAAAATAAGAATGTATACCATTTAAGGAGGTATCAAAAATATTATATAACCAACATTTCTAATTGGTTCTTACGGATTTGACTAGAATTGAACAAAAGCTATAGGATTGATGAAATAACTAGCCAAAAAGTACAATCAACTTCATGAGGATGGTTCATGAAGCACATGTCACCATTATTTAAAATATTTATATGTAAATTAAGGTATATAAGTTTAATAAAATATCCTATAATAATTTGACTTGAAACCTCTTTAGCTATCTGTACTGAGTAAAAACCTAAAGGTCACTTCTATGTGTCTAAAAAATCAAGAAATGAGCAGAATGGTTTTGGCTTTAAATTGAAACTTATATAGAAAACCAAACATATAAATGAGTTTTAGGAAGGTTAATATTCTATCCAAGATATTATTACATGTATCACACTTCCCCATGGGCTGTACAAGTGCCATTTTCTCCCTTTTTCAGTTGTTTCTTGGATTTTAGTTAAGGAACCTATAATATTCTGATGTAACT
Source organism: Torreya grandis (assembly GCA_037957365.1). Lineage (NCBI taxonomy): Eukaryota > Viridiplantae > Streptophyta > Pinopsida > Cupressales > Taxaceae > Torreya > Torreya grandis. The sequence continues at coordinate 197,930 of JARHVA010001673.1, forward strand.
AACATCCATGATATTTAAATTGAATTCTTGGATTTTTAGAAGGAAAAAATTAACATCTTAACACATTTATAAATGTTCCACTTGCATTCATGACCCTTAAAAGCACATTAAATGACCCAAAATGATAAATAAGCTAATGAAACCATGACTAAGGCTAGAATTACATTAGATAGCATCAATTTAACCATAATATAGCCTATGAAAAGTATTTAGACCCCTATAAAATCTAAAAAATAAATTTTTTTACCTATGTGGGTCCAAATTTTACCTAAAAGTTAAATTTGGTCAACAAAACCTTGTAAGCACAAGACAAAATTGGGTCGACCAACATAACCTAGTTGACTATGGCTTTTGGAGATAAAAATAGAGAAACAGACTAGATTGACTATCATGACCTAGCTAATTATGAAAGGAAGACCTACAAACAGATGATAAAACTAAATTTACCAGCACAACCTATTTGATTGTATATATTGAATATATAAATAAAGGCTAATACTAGATCAACCAATGTAATATAGTTTAATGTAAACAAAAAATAAAAAATGCAAGCGTTAGATTCACATCAAGTTCATCAGAATGTATGAAACAAATTAAGATAGATCTATGGATTATCTTACTTAGTAAATCCAAGATCACATAAGGTAATCAACTAACATTTATTTTAATACTATTTATATCAGGAGCATGACCAAATTGGATCTTCTAAATCTAACCAATGAATCTCTTATCACACAACACTAAAGAAAAGGGTTCCAAAGCTAGCAAGAAAATTATACTATGTAATAACCCTAATTTAAGTACATGAAATAAAACTAATCTAGTGTTCACCAAATCTTGTGGCACAAAGGGGGATGATTAAACAAATAAAATAAATCAAGGGATCATGGTAGGCAAATGGGGGCCTAGACCACCTATGGTGGAATACAAGCAAATAAAATCCTATAGTTATACTAATTATAAGTATATAGGTGATGTAAGCAGGGATTTATACATTCAACACCTATTACTTCATAACAATATCTATAAACTGAATGAAACAACAAGAGTTATGAATACTTACCTTTGGGAAAACCTATCGAGTCTCAATCTCTCCCTTGGCCAATGGTTTTTTTCAAGAGGTTGTGGATTTGTAGGATCACAATATATAAATTATATCTAGGCAAAAATACTTCTAATTTTCATCCAAGACTTCCCATAAGATAAGCTAACTTTCCTCCAAGGCAAACCCTAAGTAATGGCTCCTTAAAATGTAGATATGATAGAATTACAAACTATAATGATGCAAAAATGAATGTTCCTCCCTATTGGATTGATATGAGCCTTTTATTTATAATAATGGATAAGCCTTAGCCTTTCCAAAATTTTAGTTGATGAAGTCAGCCAACATGATCCATTTTTAAATAAAATGTTTATCAGTAGGCTTCAAACTAAGTTAGCCAGGCTGACTTAGTTTTGTAATGTGTGCTTTAGCTTTTATAACAGGTTGACCTAGCTGACTTAGTAGGAAAGGAGGATAGTTTCTTAGTTAGAGGTTATTTTAAAAGATAATTTCTTAGGGGAATGTATAAGTAGAGTTTATTTTCTTAGGGAGTTGGATAAGTGAGATTTGAAATGGGTTTAGGTAATGATAGAGTTGACCAACAATCTTGTGAAGCACCAATGGTATTCCCACCGCTTTCTCAATGCACCATTTAAGGTGCACTCAAAAAGACTAAAACATGATAGGTTCCTATATGAGATAAAGTGTTAGTAAATGATAAAGTTTAAAAATATTTTCTGTATATCAATGCCACTTTTCTACACCAATGTTTTTGCCATTAACATCTCTAAAGAATGTAAGTATCTCCTCCACACCAAGTTTTAGATGAAGGTTTAGATTTTTCATCTCATCATTGATACTAGAAGTCATAAGAACATCATTGCATAAGGTAAATCCAAATTCCTTGGCCTCACCTCTTGCATGCATTTAAAACCATATTATTTGGATTAGCTATGGTAAGGGAAGGATATACAAGATATAACCAATATATTTTATAGTACAAAATTAAGCCCATGTATGAAAGTTTCACATGTGACATCACACCAATTGAATTCTATGGCATCTTACTATGAAAACCATATTTGTATGACCATGAAGTTACATATCATGCCAAGATACAATAGTGGATTTTTCATGTCAAATATCACTTTTTAAACCTTCTAGAGGCAACTCCAATGACCAAGGTCACTTTAGTCTCTAAAATTGGTTTTTTAAGCTCATCTTACACACATATAAGTTTATACTACTCATGTTTCACCTAGAAAAGCCTACATATGATAGAAATCACACATTGGAAACAAATTATAAATAATGAAACACCTAAGGATAAAATTATATAAGTGATAACAAATTTTACCCACTAAGACACACACCAATTTTTTTAAATGGTTAAGGCAAGTAAATATGTTGATTAGGGTAAATGGTACAATATTCAATAACTTCAAGTTCAATGTATGTATTTGATAGAAGATGCAATGGGGATTGTTTATCCAAATTTAATGGAAATATATGCATATCTTTTGCATGAGTATTCTTACTCCTAAAAATTATTTTGAGCTCTTCATGCTTGCATATTTTTATATCATGTGCATAGCCTAACAATACCTTCATAAGTTATCACATATTTCTATTTCTCACTACATATAAGTCCACCATTGTGTAAGTACTTTTGAATTCATTTCCCAACACATCCACATACAATACCCATGCATAAGTTTTCTTATCTCATAGTAACTATCTTAGTTTCTAAAACATCTTGTTGTATACTATGCAAGTATTTTTTATGTCACACAATCATGCATGTACTCAACATTCCCATGTCATGGTTTCTCTACCATGTGGCATACTAACTAGTATTATATATATTTATGGCTCTAAAATAAATATTCTAGCATCACTACACACCTAGTAGTCCAATCACATACTCAAAAAGGTTTAACTATCACTTAGTCAAAAAATAAATTCCCACTAACCATTTTTGGTTGTAACCACTTATTGTAATGATTGTATATATTGTAATTATATATCCCATTAGGGCATAGAGATCATAGAACACATAGAGAGACCATACATTATGTTTTTAGTATGTTTTGTGTATATATCATTTAAACACATAAATAGCTTTGCATTATTTCATTCAATCTATAAAAATATGGAGGACATTTATTCCTTATGATCGCATGAACTATACTTTTGAGTCTTGTTGCATCTTGTACACATCTATACTTTTCCCTATTCTACATAGTGAATAGAATTGCATTCTACATATCAAACTTCCACATACAATTGTGTGATTATATTCCTACTTGTTTATATTACCTTTTACACACACAATATGCAACTTATTTCTAATCACAACATTATCCCTTACACCAGGTCTTGGGCCCTATGGTGTGGATCAATTGTATCAAAGTAAGAGATCTCATATGCCTGCAAACATGAAAGTGCAATGTGAGAGATAATAAATTACTAGTCAAATTTTTTCAAGGTATATGAAATAACTTTTTAGAAAATGTTATTGTAGTTGATATCCAAATAAACACTAAGGTATCTCCAAATGCCTAGAAATTCACTCAGGGTGCCCTCGAGTAGAAATGAACCAAACTCTTTGGTTAGTTTCATCAAATTATGATGGAGCTAGGCCATAAACAAATCCTTCTTACATGCACTATGTGCATCCATTTTTAAAGCAACAAACCCATTTCAAAGTACAAGTCAATTTTAACATCTCAATGTTCAAAGTCAAAATCAACATCATAATATTAGATATATAGATAGATATAACAACTTGAGGAATAATTTTAAGTCATTCTATTCATTTAATCTAATAGTATCACCTTTTTTCATATTGAAGATGTTTATTCCTATTTATCACTGGTGGGAAACTCTCAATGCATAATGCATATAAGACTGCAAACTAATTGCGTCTTGGAAGCCAAAAATTAAAGGATGAGTACTACCCCATCAAGAAATTTGAATATTAATACATAAAGATTTGGTAGTTGTGCCACCATAAGGATTAATTAGTGAAATACTACACTAATTGCTTCCATGAGTATACTATGTAACTACATGAGGATTTGACACTACAACGTACGATGCTAAATTACATTATCAAAATTTCAACTTGCATTCATGCAAAGATGGAGTTCTTGATTTCAAACACATTGAGGCAAGCATATTTCAATTCTTTCAAGATTAAATCTAAGGAAATTATGAATCAAAATTTCTCTTTTTCATTTAGTGGTGTGCACAACAACACTATTACAAAGAACTCACCATCTATTCTTATAGTTCATAATCAAATAATGTCATGCAAGGGTGAGTAGCCAAAAAGGTAATGTAAAAACATAATACTAAAAAGCATTTTGTGTTAGACAATATCAAAAATAACCAAGGATAAAAATGGTACCATCAACACCACATAAGTTCACACAATGATTATGAATGCCACATATAGTAATACTTTTTTGCGTAGTCTACATGAGGTATTATGCCAACTAATGTTAATATAAATTCTACTTGTTTGAGTACCAATGCCATTACCATTGAGTTTTTTTAAGAATAATAGTCCCTCTTCCACACCAAGTTAAGGGTGAAAGGTCAGCCTATTTAATTCATCATTAACCATGGAAGTTAAAAGAACATAATTACATAAGTTATATCCCTACACCTTAGCATAGCTTTGGTGCACATACAAAACCATATTATTTGGTATGGTTGTAGAAAAATAATGATAAACAGGTCTAATGACAATGCACTTTCCAATATAATGTCAAGATAGTGGAGGAGTGTTAGTATCATAACTAGGGGAGGGGTACCAATTATAGAGTAGATATTCACCTCACCAATAGCCATAAGGTTGGTATTCGAACACTATCTAGTCATTGGCTTTTATTCATTGACTAGAGTTGATTTTTTTTGGTTGAGCAGTGTCACTAGAGCTTAACTAATCTCATTTGGTGCTAGGATCGATCACCTACTATATAATAATTAGGGATTGGGGAAAAGCATGATTAACTTTAGATCAATTGTGTTGGGACCTTAGGAAATTGTAGACACTAAAAAATAGTATTAAACACTTTTTAATGTCAATTTTGACATATCCTTACCTTACATGACTTGAGAGTACACATATGGATCTTGCACACTTTTCTCTTTTATTTGCTTACCTTTTATGGGCTTTACCTTACTAATTTTCTATTATTCACCTACATAATTTCCATAGTCTATTTCTAACCTACTTAAAATCATAGTCAAACTATCTCCAAGTCATCAAATCATGTTTATATCTTTTCAAACACCTCTAGTAATTCCTATACACCTATATATTTTTCATAACCATCCAATCCTATAAGACTCATCCACACACCAAGCAACAATAATTTTCTAAATCCAATTTATCTTTATGGGTCGAATTATATGTTTTGCATGTCAGTGGTACGAGAAATTACCCAAAGAGTCCCATTTAAATACACTATAGGTTTAATCCTATTTCCTTATCTATAACATCTATCATTATCAAACAAATACTAAGCAGGCCTATTATATAACTTACACATTCAAAGGGACAACCCTAAACTTCCCAAATCAAAAATTAGTCACAAGGTGTAGGCCCTCTCTAAATATACAACACTAAGGCAAGTAAATTTTTCCATTGTCAAGTGTCTAAAGCTAGATTACATATTGAATTCATAAAATGAGCACCATTTCACACATACACCTAATGGGAAAAACTACATGTAGTTTCACTTCCCTCCTAAGAGTATTGAATATGTAAATATTACTCAGCCATTCATTAGGGAGGGGTTGAGGTCAACTCAACCCACTTTTATTCCCCTTTTGTAGGCCTAAACCTAGTATTAAAAGTGGAGCTATGGATTTGCTCACATATTAAACACTTAATATCACATGAAAAGATAGTTTCAAGTAGTCAAGGTGTCCTACACCAAAATAGTGAGTCATAATCCACAAGCAAAAATCTAGAAATAATAGATGCCTCAGTATTGACATAGGCATCCAGACCTAGTGGGATCATCTGTAAAGATCCAAACACTCTTTTTCCTAATTTCTAATCCATTTTAAAATCCTTTCAGTCATGTGCATTCAATCTTAGACCTATACATAATAGTAACAAGATATGTATCTAAATACTCTTAATATATTCCAAAAATATTAAATTGTAATTGTTCAATCACACTCTACTTTTACATTTAGATCAACATTTTATTATAATATATTAAATAATTTAAATAGTTTAAAATTTCTATCTCATTATATCACATAAATAAAAAATAAGGTAATACATATTGGTGAACTCATTTATATAGTGAGCACATCAAACCTTAGGTTTCCCTTAGGGTTTCATCTTTCTTTATGGGGTTTTAGATTTCTACATGTTATTCTAATTTTTAGACCTAATTTAATATTTTTTCCTTAGTCACAAATTATTCATGGCTATAATGGATATATAGAATTTTTATTTTCTAACTCAAGCTATAAATTTAATCATTACATGTTTTTTTTCCTAAATTATGCAAAATATGTAAAAACTATGTAATTTCATGGTTATATATTTGTGTAATAACTCTAAGATTAGAACAAATAATGAAAATTCATTAGATTTCAGTTCATATTGTCTAAATATCCAATCTAAATTCATTTTGGTTACTACTAGGCATCAAATGGCATTGTTAAAATGAGCAACAATATGTCAGAATAGGCCATGATTAAGGATTGGCAAGATTCAAACACACTAGACTCTGAACATGAAAAAAGAGAGAGTCTTATTGAAAAAGAGAAACTAAATGTGAGAATAATAATAGTTTGTATTCAAAATCAATGAAAATGTATTTGAAGAGAGGTAAATAAATATTTCAAGAAAGTCATAAAGCCACCTACATTTGTTAGTGTGAAAATAAGTTACTTAACAAATGAATAGTGAGCACCATGTACAAAATGTCAACATTGGTTGGAAAATATCTAGTGCATCCACACCAACCAAGTTGACTAAAATTTATACATGTGATTGTGCATCTCTTGACCTTAGTATTACACCTGAGTTACCTCATTATTACACCTTATCAATTTAAATATATGTGTTGTAAAACCATATAATGGAATAAAAAACTTACAATAACACCCCTTAAGCATAGCTTAGGTGGATAGAATAATTAGGTCATAGAAACAAGTCTTGATTAGGTAATTAATTACATATAAAATCCCTCTATAATAATAGAGAGAAACTCTTACCCCATAAGTATAGACAAAATATTAGAGGACTAGAAATCCCCTTAGAAGTTGAAGTTGAAGTTGCTTGCACCCAAAGAAGATCTCAAAAATGAAGATATTTGATCTTAGTGAAGGATTTGGTGAAGCTATTAGTTATCTACTCAGTATTCTATAAAAATTTGAGATCAATGACATTTCCATGAATGATTTTTCAAATTAAGTTCATATGAATCTTAATGTGTTTGGTCTATTAAGGTTGGACCAAATTTTTAAAAATCTAGATGGTGCTCTGATTATCATAGAAGAATATTATGGGTTGCATGAACTTGATGCCAAACTCAATAAGAATCCCTTAAACCCAAATAACCTTAATAGAAACATTAATATCTCCTCTATAATCAATCATAATAGATGATATGGCAATATCATTCTACTTTTTTTAGACCAACTAATCGGACCTAATCCAAGGGAGAAACTATATCCTGAAGTGGACTTATAATGTTGAATATTGTTAGCTTGGTCTGAATTTATGTACCTAAAGAAGTCAACATCAATGCCTACTCCATATTGAATCTCAAAATTATGAGTGCCCTAAATGTAATGGATAATCTACTTGGTCTTTTTCCAGTGTAACTCATGTATTGTTTGCATAAACCTAGAGACTATGTGCACTACATATGAAATGTTAAGTCTAGTGTGAGATGAGACTAAAAATAAGTTGTCCATACAAGGTAACATCAATCAATGGAGAATAAAAATCATTCTAAAGATTTAACTTATAAATAAATGGATTCAAAGATGGCTTACAGTCAACTGTGTGAAAATGTGTGATAAAATTAAGATCATATTTGGATTGTGAAATGGTGATCCCTGAATCAACCTATGAAATGCCTGTTAGGGTGTGGAGCTAAAAGCTTCACCAAGGAGCATACTTAAACAGGTTCGGGTCTACACAGACGCCGGTGTCGGTCAGGAGTGACCGACGTCGGTTAGTAGTAGTTACAGAGGCGCCGACGTCGGCGATAGGGTCGGCCGGCGACGGTCACAGGCGAACAGGCATGAACCGACGTCGGTTACCTGCGTGTCCAGAAATCTATTTCCGTGGACAGCAGCGAGTGTTTGCATGATAAGTTTGAGTCGTGGACTCAAGCTTGCGTCTCTATTATTAGCAATATTATTTTTAGAGCCCTTGTTCAAGAGGCTTAACTGTTTGTTGTAAGAGCATGCTCAAGTTTCCTATTTCTATATGTAGGAAGATCTTCTTAGCTTAGAATTGTAGAATGAGTGTAGAACTGTAAGAGTAGAACATTGTGAATGTTTGAAGGATAGTACAGAGTTGCATCAATCCAGGTTGTTGGATTTGAGTGTACTTGAGAGAGAGCTCTTGAGGAATAGAGATCTAGTGAGAGATCTTGTGTGCATCTGAGAGAAGTGTGGAAGAACGAAGTTTCTTCAAATTGTATTCCTATTGTAAAGAGTTTCAATACAAGTTTTTAGGGTGTTTTCTTGTATATCTTGTTCTGTGCTATTTATCATTTCAGTTACTTATCTATCTGATTTATTTCCATGTTTATTGCTTTCACAAGTGTAATCTATTGTTGGTTTGATCCCCCAACAAGTGGTATCAGAGCCTTGGTTACAGGTTATAGGTTACAGATTACAGGTTGCTCACAGGGTTTCTGCAAGAATTTCTGTTTGAGCGGGAGAAGCAATGGCAGAAGAAAGTAAGCTGAGAATGGAAAAGTTTAATGGCAAGAACTACCAACATTGGAGAATGCAGATAGAGGACTATCTGTATCAGAAAGATCTCTACTTACCGTTAGGTGGGATAGCAAAGAAGCCCAAGGACATGGAGGATGAAGAATGGGAAGTTCTTGACAGAAAGGCTCTTGGGTCTATAAGACTGAGTCTAGCCTCCACTGTGATATCTAATTTGTCATAGGCAAAAACTATGGTAGAGTTGATGACCACGTTAGCAAATATGTATGAAAAACCCTCAGCTTCAAATAAGGTATATCTTATGAAGCAATTATTTAATTTGCATATGAATGAAGGTGGATCTGTTTCTACTCATCTGAATGATTTCAATGGAATTGTTAATCAGTTAAGTTCTGTCAGTATTGTATTTGAAGATGAAATAAAAGCTCTTTTGATATTATGTTCTTTGCCTGAAAGCTGGCATGGCTTAGTAATGGTAGTTTCTAATACTGCATCTGCATCAAATATTTTGAAAGTAGAGGATGTGGTTAGTGTTATCTTGAATGAGGAAATACGCAGGAAAAGCACAGAAGAGACATTTGGGAACGCTTTAAATTTTGAGAGCAGGGGAAGGCAAAAAGAAAAGAGCAAGAGGAGATCAAGATCTAAGTCTAAGGTGAGAGGAAGATCCAAATCCAGGAATGGCAGGAAGCCACAATGATGGAACTGTGGAAAGATGGGGCACATAAGCAGAGATTGTTGGTCAAAGCCTAAGGAGGACAACCAACACGAAGGAAAGGAAGAAGCCAAGGTTGCAGGTATTGCACAGGATGCTTTAATTTTCTCTTTGCATAATAACATAGAATCTTGGGTATTAGATTCTGGTGCATCTTTTCATGCTACCCCTAACAGAGAGTATTTCAGTGACTATATCCATGGAGATTTTGGAATAGTATACTTAGGGGATGATGAGCCTTGTAAGATTACTGGCAAAGGTAAAGTGCAGTTGAAGATGCAGAATGGCAACACATGGGTGTTGAGAGAAGTGATGCATGTTCCTAGTTTGAAGAGAAATTTGATTTCTGCAGGTAAGCTAGGTGATGAGGGTTGTACAGTAACTCTCACAGCAGATTCTTGGAAGGTGACCAAGGGTGCACTAGTTATGGCCAGAGGTAAGAGAGAAGGTACTCTCTATTTGTGTAATTGTGTTACTAACAAATCTCCTTCAGTTTTATCTACTTCAGGTGTGGATTGTAAATTGTGGCACTCAAGGCTTGGCCACATGAGTGAGAAGGGGATGTCAATACTTAAGTCTAAAGGTATGCTTTCAGATTTGAAAGGTATGGATCTAGAGTTTTGTGAGCACTGTGTATTTGGGAAACAGAAAAGGGTTAGTTTTCTCAAGACTGGGTCTACTAAGAAAAGGCAGAAGTTGCAGCTTGTTCACACAGACGTGTGGGGACCGGCTCAGGTAGCCTCTATTGGCGGATCATGGTACTATGTTGCATTCATAGATGACGCCACAAGAAAGGTATGGATCTACTATATTAAAAAGAAATCTGATGTTTTTGAGACTTTTAAGTTTTGGAAGGCTATGGTTGAGAATGAAACAGGCAGAAAGTTAAAGTGCCTGAGATCTGATAATGGCGGTGAGTTCTGCAGTCTTAAGTTCAAATTGTATTGTTATACACAAGGAATCCGTAGGCAAAGGATGGTTCTAAGGACACCTCAGCAGAATGGTATTGCTGAAAGGATGAACAGAACTATCATGGAGCGTGCAAGATGTATGAGATTGCATGCAGGGTTGCCCTTAGAGTTTTGGGCAGAAGCAGTTGACATCGCAGTGTACCTGATTAACAGAGGACCCTCTACAGCTCTGGATGGTGGAATTCCAGAAGAGGCATGGACAGGTAAAAAGGTAGATCTCTCATATCTCAAAGTTTTTGGTAGTGAAGCCTTTGTGCATATAGATAAGGAAAATAGAAAGAAGCTTGATCCTAAGTCTATGAGGTGCACGTTTATAGGCTATGGCTCAGATGATTTTGGTTTCAAATTTTGGAATCTAGGAACTAACAAGGTAATCAGGAGCCGTGATGTTCTTTTCAATGAAAGAGTGATGTACAGTGATTAGATAAGGAAGCTGGATCAACCTGGGCAGAGCAATAGTGAATTGGATGAAGTTATGGTCCAAAATGAGCTCGCGGGAAAAAGAAATAATCACTTGCAGGAAAACACAGAGACTGACGTCGGCAGGTTTGGAACCGGCATCGACAGTACAGAAACCGATGTCAGTCATGTAGAGACCGACGTCGGCAGACCAGGCACCGAGGTCGGTTAGGTAGAACTGACGACGGCGAGTGACAGGTCTACAGGTGGCCGAGGTCGGTCACTGTCAGAAAATTTGGGTGGACAGATTGTTGAAAACAAGTCCAAGACACCCACCAGGAGGTCTGAAAGGGTAAGTAAGCCTCCAATTAGATATTCTCCTTCCTTATATTATTTATTGCTAACTGATGGTGGAGAACCAGAGAGTTTTGAAGAAGCATTACAGGTGGAGTCCAGGAGTAAGTGGGAGCATGGCATGGTTGAGGAGATGGAGTCCTTAAGAGAGAACCAAACATGGGATTTGGTTGAATTGCCAGCTGGTAAGAGAACACTGAAGAACAGATGGACCTACATGTTGAAGGAAAGTGAGGATGGACAGATGCGATATAAGGCCAGATTAGTGGTAAAAGGATTTGCACAAAAGCCAGGTATTGACTTTGGTGAAATTTTTTCTCCTGTTGTTAAGATGACTTCTATAAGGGTTGTATTGTCTTTGGTTGCTTTTGAGGATTTGCATCTCGAGCAGCTAGATGTTAAGACAGCGTTTCTTCATGGAGATTTGGATGAGGAAATTTATATGGAACAGCCAGAAGGTTTCGAGGTCAAGGGTAAGGAGAAGTTTGTGTGCAGGTTAAAGAAAAGCTTGTATGGCCTCAAGCAAGCTCCAAGGCAACGGTACTTGAAATTTGACAGGTTTATGACTGAGCATGGCTACAGTAGGTGTCAATCAAACCATTGTGTGTATTTCAAGAGATTTGATAACGGTAGATATATTATTCTATTGTTGTATGTAGATGACATGCTGGTTGCAGGGTCTCACATGCAGGATATCTCTGAGCTTAAGGAGAAGTTAGCTCAAAAGTTTGCCATGAAGGATTTGGGAGCAGCGAAGAAGATCCTTGGCATGAGCATTAGGAGAGACAGGAAAAATCATAGGTTGATATTGTCTCAAGAAGATTATGTGAATAAGGTGTTGGAGAGGTTTAATATGCAGGATGTAAAACCGGTAAGTACACCTATGGCTGGACATTTTAAGTTAAGCAAAGAACAATGTCCCAATTCACATGATGAGGTAGAGTACATGAGTATGGTTCCATATTCTTTCGCAGTAGGGAGTTTGATGTATGCAATGGTATGTACTAGACCGGATATTGCCCAAGCAGTGGGAGTAGTAAGTAAGTATATGGCTAATCCAGGTAAGGAACATTGGAAAGCAGTTCAATGGATCCTTAGATATCTGAGAGGAACCAGCAGCAAGCATTTGTGCTATGGAGGTTCAGATACTTCTCTACATGGTTATGTAGATTTAGATATGGCAGGGGATTTAGATGGCAGGAGAAGCACCACAGGTTATGTTTTTACTGTAGGTGGAACAACGGTTAGTTGGATATCTAAGTTGCAAAAGGTTGTAGCCTTGTCAACTACAGAAGCAGAATATATTGCAGCTACAGAAGCTAGCAAGGAGATGATATGGATGACACGATTCATGGAAGAGCTTGGAAGGGAGCATGGGAGTTGCAGATTGTATAGTGACAGTCAGAGTGCAATCCATTTGGCCAAGAACTCAGCCTTTCACTCTAGAACCAAGCACATACAGCTAAGGTACCACTTCATACGGCAGGTATTGGAAGATGGTGAGTTGAAGCTGGAGAAAATTCATACAGACAAGAATCCTGCTGATATGCTAACAAAGCTGGTTATAATGGAGAAGTTGAATCTTCATTCAACTTCTATTGGTCTTCATGATTGAGTTGAAGATGGAGGAGCTAGAAGATGATGCTGTACAGGTTGGTGCAGCTAGTTTATCTCCAAGTGGGAGATTGTTAGGGTGTGGAGCTAAAAGCTTCACCAAGGAGCATAATTAAACAGGTTCGGGTCTACACAGACGCCGGTGTCGGTCAGGAGTGACCGATGTCGATTAGTAGCAGTTGCAGAGGCGCCGATGTCGGCGATAGGGTCGGCCGGCGACGGTCACAGGCGAACAGGCAGGAACCGACGTCAGTTACCTGCGTGTCTAGAAATCTATTTCCATGGACAGCAGCGAGTGTTTGCATGATAAGTTTGAGTCGTGGACTCAAGCTTGCATCTCTATTATTAGCAATATTATTTTTAGAGCCCTTGTTCAAGAGGCTTAACTGTTTGTTGTAAGAGCATGCTCAAGTTTCCTATTTCTATATGTAGGAAGATCTTCTTAGCTTAGAATTGTAGAATGAGTGTAGAACTGTAAGAGTAGAACATTGTGAATGTTTGAAGGACAGTACAGAGTTGCATCAATCCAGGTTTTTGGATTTGAGTGTACTTGAGAGAGAGCTCTTGAGGAATAGAGATCTAGTGAGAGATCTTGTGTGCATCTGAGAGAGGTGTGGAAGAACGAAGTTTCTTCAAATTGTATTCCTATTGTAAAGAGTTTCAATACAAGTTTTCAGGGTGTTTTCTTGTATATCTTGTTCTGTGCTATTTATCATTTCAGTTACTTATCTATCTGATTTATTTCTGCATTTATTTCTTTCACAAGTGTAATCTATTGTTGGTTTGATCCCCCAACAATGCCAATCCCAACAAAGTAGTGAAACAAACCCAAGTTAGTCATATATAACCTTTCATGAAAATTAGTTTTCATTATTTCAATGGATGATGAATAACTTCTCATGATCAATAGGTCATCAACATATAGAATTAGAATCAAAATTTATTCATCCTACCACAAAATGTAAATATTTGGATTAGAATGGTATCTAGTGAACCCAATTATGAGAGGGAAAGAATATATCTTGGCATACCAAAACTAAGAGTCCTATTTGAGGCCATAGATAAATTTTTGAAGGATATGAAATAAGGAATAATCATGCATAAAACCTTATGGTTGATTCATATATATCGCCTCTTCAAGATCACCATGAAGAAATGCATTCTTCATGTCCATTTTATTAATTTTTCAATGAGTTGTGGAAGTGGTAAGAGTGAGTCAAATAGAGTTAATCTTTGAAACTAGTGAAAATGTCTCCATGTAGTTAATGATAGGAACCTCTAAAAAAAATTACAAATACTCATGCTTGGAACTTATCCATTGACCCATCTACTACAAATTTTATTTGACAGATCCACCTACTTCAAACAAGTTTCCTTCCCTTAGGAAGGGGTACAAAATCCCAAGTGTGGTTCCTAATCAAAGAACTATATTCCTCATACATAGTTTAATCCCACTCAGGAGTGTCAAATGCCTCAAAAAATACTAATAATCAGAAGTAAAGGCAATAAATACATGTGAAACACCATATAACTATGAGCATTTCAACTTGGTATCTAGTGGATCCCTAGCCTAATTGCCTTCACCCTAAGTGTTTATCTATCCTAAAGAGGGCCTAAATTTGGAAAGTTAAGAGGATATTCCTCAACCTCTAAAAATGTGATTGGGAGAGGAAGGAGTGAATCCCTATATTTTTATTTTAATCTAAACTAGAAACATAATCTTCATTATCAGGAATCTACTCAGGCTAATCTAAATCATTAGAATTGTCATCAAATTCCAATGAGTTCAAGGAAGAGAGATAAGTGACAAGATTTTAGTCTAAAAGACCCTCCTAAAAATGAATTATCCTCTCAATAAACAACTCATGTGTGGTAGGATGAATAAGTTGATATCTATTTAAAACATATGGATACCCAACAAAGATATAAGGCCTACTTTGTGGATCCATTACCTTATGTTTCTTCTTAGGAATGTGGTTCATAACTAGAGATCCAAAAAATCTAAAGTGATTAATTACAGGTTTTCATCCACTCTAATATTCAAAAGGAGTGATTCCCTTAAAGACTTGATGAGGAACAAGGTTCTTAATGTAACATGCATAGTTAATCACATCTACCTAGTACTGATATACAAGAGATTTGGAGTGTATCATACATTTTACCATTTTATTCAAGGACATGTTCTTGCATTTTTCCACACCATTCTATTAAGGACTGTATAGAACTGTACATTATAAATCAATCCCCTATGAGGCATAGAACTGCTCAAAATTATGGTTGACATACTAACCATTTTTATCTATGCATAAAACCCTAATGGCTTTCCTTGATTGTTTCTCCACAAAAGCCTTGAAGTCATGAAAAAATAAAATACCTCAAACTTTGAAGAAAATACACCCAAGTATACCTTGAAAATTAATCAATGAAGGTAATATCATATTTGGTCCTATTAAATGAAGCATGTAGAAATGGACCAAAAATATCACTATGAACTAGATCCAAAAATTTTGTAGCTCTTCATGATTTTCCTTTTCCATACTTCTCTTCAAAATGTTTACAAAGTATGTAAAGCTAGTAAACATCATCAAAAAAGGATATGAGGCAACCTTGTAACCATATCATGCTAATTTAATTTCTCTAAGTAGTGATAGTTAAGATGGCCAAATCGTTAATGCTATAACTTATTCACCTCATTAGAGTGAGTGCATAGTGAAGTAGAAGTGTGATCAAGATAAAAGTGTGAGAAGGTGTATAGTTGTGACTAGTGATATGTTTTCCCAACTTCCACTATAGAATTACTATGTAACTCCATAATGACCACATAATCTAGGGCAAACTCAATTATCTTACTTGATCCAATGTGAGTGATCTGATAAATAGATATGAGATTAGTTTATAAAGAGTGAACACATATAACATCCTATAATGTTCCATCACTCACTTCAACAAATCCTCTCCCACAAACTTCTATAAAAGTATCATCACCCATCAAATTAGAAAGCACATAACATGACTCTAAGGATAAAAACATGTCCCACAATGAATCCATGTGATATGAAACACTATAACCAATCGCCATTATGTAAATTTAGTATGTAACTATAATAAGTTCCTTGCCCTTTCCTTTCCCCATACCACTATATTTTGCCTTAGAGGACTCCTGAGTTGATGATCTTTGTGTGATAGAATCAGAGACACTTACATTATTCTTCTCAAGAATTTTTTTTAATTGATCTATTTCTTATTTGTATATTTATCTTTGAAATTCCCAATTATCTTACAATAGTCACATTTGACCTTCTTTATCTTAGATTTAGCATCTTAATAGGATGTCTTAGTTGTTGTTTTGGATGTAGCACAAATTTTTTGATCCTTCTTTTGTTCATAGTCCTTTTTATTTTGTTTCTTATACTTAATGTTTTAAGCCTTTTATTTTTCATGGCTAACAATTAGGGTATGAGACTTAGAGTACTTAAATATACCCCTATGAATAATTTTATCTTGTTACTTATCCAAATATGTATCAAAAAATCCAAGGACAACATGGTCCATTTAGATCCAAGGAAATTCTTAGTGATATGAAAGGTAGAAATAAAAATAGAATGGTCAATACCTAATTTAGAAAGAATTAAAAGGATCAATTGTTTATAATTTTTATCTATACCACACAATTTCAATTACAACCTAAGTGACTTGAATTTTGTGAATAAGTCATGTATTGTGTTAAAGTTGCTTGGAACTAAACTAATGAGCTCATTCTCTAGTTCATGACCCCTCATTACATCTTGCTTCCCAAAGTGTTGTTCCAAAATGGCATAAACATAATTAGGTGTGTTTAAATATTCAATGTAAAATTTTAAGTTAAGAGATACTGACAAGCATATTAGACCAAAGGCCTCATCACATTGGTTTAACCATTTAGAATAGTTTGCATCTAGTGTTGGTTCAATTTCATTGCCCATAGTAATTTTGTGTACACCATTATTCCTAAAACATATTTGTAATTTAGTTTTCCACTAATGATAGTTATATGGTGTGATAAGTAAAAATAAATTATAATCTATAATACAGTAAAATATATATATGTAGAAATTAATGTTCAAGAGATAACAAGGCATAATGCAACCTCCCCTAAAAATATCAGAAATAACACCCCAAGATTATATAGGTTTGGAACTTAATATCTTAGTTCATGTATAATTTTACAAGGCTTAGAAATATCATTAGTACGTAGATCTCAGAAAAAATCACACTTTAAAAAAAATAGCACCTCAAAAAGAGTAGCCTATAGGAAGTTATGTGATTTACAAGTTAATTCTTGCACAAAATAAATTTAGCCTTTCAAAAAATATGCTTACACAAAATAAATTCAGCCTTTCAAAAAATATTCTTTCCCAAGAAAGATAATTTTAGTCTTTGACAATAAATTTAATCCCCCATGGGTTGGGAGTGACCATGGGCTAAACTACTAGGTGGCCATGGCATAAGCTTTAGAAAGGGGGTGATGTCACCATATGAACTAGGATTTATGCATGCATATTGGTAACTATGTGGCTTAACTTGATCCCATGGTTGGAATTTCATGATGTAGTACATAGTCTTTGGTGATGTAGTGTTATATAGCATTTCACACAGAGTTGTGCATTGATGAAGGTTCAGGTAGGTACAAAAATAGTTCATAAAGTTTCAATTTTTCTTGCACCCATAGGGGCACACCATTGAATATACAAAAACCATACAAATATAAATATGCATATAGTGAATAGTTTTTTTTCATATAATTATATGATGTATACAATTCAAACATGGGTGAAACATGTAGAAAAAAACTTTAATGCACATGTACATCTCATAGTAGTGCACAGTACAATGTATATAAAATATGCAAGCACAACAGCACATATGGGTGTAGGTATAAAAAATAGCACCTAGATATATACAATGGTATTTAGGTAGGTTAGTGCCCAATACAAAGCACATGTACACAACACAAAAAATCTTGAGTAATACATAGCCCAAAAACATAGTATGTTGATGCATGCAAATCAAGGTCATGTCAATATGCATATATCTCAAAAACTAGTGTTTGTAACAAAAATAATAACAAACCTAGTAATTTTATATAAAAAAATCCAAAATATGACCTTTTAAAAAAATTATCAATCCTATAAAATTTTATATATTTCTCTCGTGTTAGCCCAAAAACCTGTAAAAAGTGAGTTTTTACAAAAATCTATGTTTTCAATGAATTGACAGGTGATCCTAACTTTATGAGGCCTTATAGACTCAATGTTGTCTAGTTTTCTCAAAAAATACATCGATTAATAAATGACCTACACAACCACTTATACAAAGACCTTATTTCTTATTCTTTTCTAATTTTCCAAATCATCCAAAGATGCAAGAGAAGAGCATACTTAAAGAATAAAGGATCTATATTATACAAGCTCAAATACTCAAGATTCCAAAATACATTAAAACAAAACAAATTTGTTTTTTTTTAATCAAAATACACTTTAATATCATGTTATAATGAACCATGATTTATTATAATGGGCCATGATTGAAGACTCACAAGATTCGAACACACTAGACTCTTAACATGCAAAAAGAGAGAGTTGTGTTGAAAATTAAGAACCAAACATGAGCATAATAATAGATTGTAATAAAAATTGATTAAAATATATTTGAGGAGTGGTAAATAAATAAGATAATAAAGTCATAAATCCACCTACATTTGTCCATGTGAAAATAGGTTAGTTTCCAAATGAATAATGAGCACCATATGCAAAATATCAGCATTGGTTAGTAAATGTCTAGTGCATCCACACCAACCAAGTTGACAAAAATTTATACATGTGCATGTGCATCTCATAAACTCAATATTACCCCTAAGTATACTCATTATTACACCTAATCAAACTAAATATATGTTTAATAAAAACCATAAAATGTAATTAAAAACCTACACTAGCAAGCATGTGTGACTCATTTTGTTCTTCCTTCCTGTAAACCTCAAAATTGTACAAGATACCATCTCTCCCTCACTATTCTCCCAAGGATTATATTAGATACCATGATCCATGTTTTCAATACTCTAATATGTAGGATTCCCATGTGTGTGAAAATAAAGGTAGAATATATGTTCCTCCCCATCCCCCTTCACCTCCCTCAAGGCCAACCAATCAAAGCAAATTATATGATATCATTAATCAACTCTTCAAATCCAAATATTAGGGTACGAATCCTATTCCACGTGATCTATAACACAATCAAATATTGAATTTTTTTACTAATTATTCACTATTAATAGATATTATATTGAACCAACTACATAAGTTAATATGCCTTGGGATTCAACTGTCAACAGACTTAATTAGGTATGAGTGAGGCCTATGCATATGGTTTTCACCATAGAGATACAAATACCTCTATAATTTTTTACAAAGTATTTGATGAAGTTTATTCACATGTTGGAGAATCATCTTCTAGTGAAAAGACAAAGATCAATGTGCTTGACTATGAACTAAAGGGAGTTGTAACCAATTGGTGTGTTATACATAGATCCATTAAACTTAGTTGGAAAGAAACATGAAAAATTTTGTAAGCTAGATTTTACATTTCACATTTTATTTTATAAAAGTGTCCCTTATTTCAAGAAGGACAATGTCCATACTTGTGTCGATGCATGGAAATCATATCAAATTAAACCAAGACACCAGGTACAATTTTTTTAATTAACCTTGGCTCCTCTATCTAAAAATTAGTATATGAAACATAAACATAAATGGGAGACTAATACATAGCCCCAAATATATAAGGTTTTCATTTATACTTCTATTTTTAAGGATGAAAACCTAATGGTGCATATACTTTTGTAGAGATTATAAAATTTCCTATGTCATGGGTGAGTGGGGGATATAACCTCTATGACTGAATAAAAATCAAAAGATAAAACCAATTTAATTTTTCATATGGATTTAAAAAAGTGACATAATAATAATAAACAAATTAGATAATAATAAGAAACAAATTAGATTTATTCTCATGTCCTACAATAGGGTGTGGAATAGTGAAAGTAACTCTATTCATCTAAAAAGTAAGGAGGACCTAAATTTGAAAGGATTATTTGAACTAGAAATGAAAACAAAGCTACAATAGAGTGGGAATATAGATAATTTTTAAGATCATAAATTGCAAAATATTAATATCATAGAGCAAATATGAAAAAGTTAAGTGGTAGATTGTATGCAAGTTGAAGTAAATAAAATTTAAAAATAACTAATGAAAAAAATTGGAGAACATTGGCAAAGAGACAATGCCTAATATCACAACCTTCTGGGATTATTGGAAAAAAAATAGTTTTAATAAGTTATTCAATTGTTGTGATATTATTATGGTGTTTTCCCCAATAATTTTAGTGGAGTTAAGCGCATATACCCTTCTTTGGGAGAGATGCATATCTGAGTAAAAGATTGTGCATGACAAATAAAGAAGCAACCTCATAGGTTGAATCCTAATATGAAAATGAAGGTAAAATGAGAAAATAATTAGATGGTGGAAGATGGAATCATTTATCTATATTAAATTTTATATTGAGTTCATCCCATGGTAGTACAATGCAAGAAGATAGGGGAGATCTGAGTCTATGCATATTATCACACATTGCATGATGTTTATGTCAATGATCCCTTCTCTATTCCCTTTACCAATGAGGTACTTGAGGCCATCATAGGGAATGAATTATACTTGTTCATATATGGTTTTAGTGGATATCACCAAATCCCAAATGCATCTAAAGATTAGACAAAAATGACTTTCACAACATAATGGGGGTCATTCACTTATAAGGTGATGTCATTTGGTGAAAAATGAACCAATAGTTTTCTCTAGATTAGTTGTTACTACATTTAAGGACTTCACTCATGATTTTATATAATTATATGTAGATTACTGGGGTATTTTTATCTTTATTCAAATAACACCTCTCGAATCTGTGATTAATGCTATAAAATATTACACACTATGAATCGGTCTAGTTTTTTAAAAAATGTTTTCACACCATTAAACATAATACTTAGACATGTAGTCTATATAAGTTTAATTTTAGTTAAATAAGAAAAAAATTCAATGATAATGGGGCTCAAACCATTGACCAATACATTAGAAATTCAATCATTTCTATATCATACTAGGTATAATCACATGTTCATATATGGATACACAACCATTTCAATAGTTATTGCATAATCACAATAAATTTTAATGGATTCTTGAATGCTATAGGTTAGTCATAGCACCAATTCTAGCTTTCCCAAATTGGAAGAAAACTTTGCGTATTCATGTTGATGCATTTCATTCAATAGTTGGATTCATACTGGCACAACTAGGAGAAGGAGGATCAAAACACCCAATTAAATTTTTAAGGCACAAGATATCTGTGATTAAATAAAACTACACCACAAAATACAAAACAAGCTCTAGTGATGGTCCTCATACTATAAAAGTTCCAACATTACTTGTTTGCTATTCCCTTTGATTTTTTCATAGATCATCAAGCATTGTGATACTTGGTTAATAAACCAATGTTGGGAGAAAAAATTTCAAGCTGGCTAATGCTATTTTAGATTCTATTTTAAATTTAATATAAATCTATGAAGGGAAAATGTCAAACTAGACCATCTTAACCACATCCAAATAGGGTAAGATCAATAAGACTTGCAAGATGAATCTCTTGATACACACCTATTCAAAGTATGTATGATCCCTAAACAACTTGAATGAATTGTAACCTTTCTCTAGAATGGTACATTTGTTAAATATTATGTACAACACTACAAACTAGCTTATCACATGTGATTTACCATTCAACATCATTAATGGATTCCTCTATAAGTTAAGGAAAGATGATGTCTTTTATAGAGTTGCCTTGGAACATGAAAGGTCACAAGTGTTGGAAGAAGCACATCAAGGAGTTGAGAGAGGACACTTCGAAGGAAAATTAACTATGAGGAAGATATTATATATTAGGATATGGTGGTAAAATTATTCAAGGATACACACAAGATTGTGAAACACTACAAAAAATTTCAATGCATAGGAAAACTAGATCTGAGGGATGAGATGCCTTTCAAAACAACTCTATATGTGTAACCATTTGAGCAATTGGATATTGATTTCATGGGACCTATCAACCCTTCATATACATGATCTAATGCCAAGTAAATTATAAATGCAACTAATTATTTCACTAAATGGAATGAGGCAGTTGCAACTTCAAGTTGTAGTGCAAAGGATGTTGCGAAATTTTTGTATGAAAATATTATAACAAGGTTTGGATATGTGCATAAATATATAAGTGATAGGGTCACACATTTTTTGAACAGTGTTATCAAAACCTCAACAAAATAATTCATGATTTCACACCAAAAGAGTACAACATATCATCCATAAGTAAATGGTCAAGCAAAATCTTTCAATAAGGTTCTGAAAAATATGCTTACTATGATTTGTAATGTACAGAGAGATGAATGGGAATATATTTTCTCAGTAATATTAAGGGCTTATAAAACAAAATATAAGCATATGACTGGATATACTTTGTTCTAACTAGTCTATGGAAATGAAATTGTAATGTCAATGTAATACATTGTAGCATGTTTGTAAATTATAATGATAACATGATTGGGTGACAAAGAGTCTTTACAAAAATGATTGTTGGAACTAGCTACATGAAAGAAATAATATGATTGGTGAATTAGAATAAATAAGTATATAAGTGGAGTAAAAAATCTTGGCATGATCACAACCTCAAAATCAAATAGTTTCAACCAAAATAAATTATCTTGTCATATGAAAGCAGGTTAAAGTCACATCTAGGAAAATTGAGGATTAAATCGAAAGGTGTGTACATAATTCATCAACTATGTGAAAAAGGCACTACAATACTAATGTATTTTCAATTAAATATTCCCCCTAGAATAATAAATGGTTGTAGATCCAATCCCTACCATCGATGATCACAATCAAGTAGGCATTACACAAATAAGTGTTTAATACCATAATATAGAGTAGGATTGTACTCATATTTTATTTTTACATGTTGGTAGTATGAGAAGATAAAATGAGGAGAATGTAACATAATCATAATCACAAGAGATAAAACAATATATCATAGTGAATATTTTGGTACTACTATCAACAACAAAGCTAGTTCAGGTTCATGAGAGGGATCTATGATAGCTTTGTAAATCAATCAAGTCTAGGAATTGGGTTTAAGCATCAAATAAGAAGTTAACATGATTAATAGCAACCAACATGAGGATAGAGTTATTGATAATACAAAAATAATATCACGGGGATATCAAAAAGGGATTTTGGGAATAAGTAGATAATGTTTAAAATATGAAAGTATTTGAAAATGGAATGGCACATTTTTGAAGTAAAAATAAATCCATGAAAATGGCCATTTGTTAACTCATAAATGACTAACAGATTTAAGACACACACGTAGCATGAGCAAGGTAGATCAACTAGTCAACATAAATAAGAGGCAATATTTTTGCTATAAAAAAAATGGATAACCATGCAACTCACACTTTGTATGTTTGATAGATTTTTAATTGTGTCCTTATTCCTAACACTAACTATGTGAATCAATGATGAAGATTCCCTAGATTTTCCAAACCATGTGAAATCTAAAGGAGAAAATATGCTAGCTATATTATAGAAGACAAAATGGTTTTGCACGAGATCCTTGTACCATTAACTAAGGCTCAAAAGGAGGAGATTAGAATTGGTTTTCAATTATGATAAGTCATATGGAGTGATGTTAACCCCTATGAATTCATTTATGTGGAAGACACAGAGTGGTTTTCTCAACCACAAGCAATGGTGCCTATGTAAGGAATACTTGCCCTTCCCAACACACTATGAGGATTATATATTGAACAATTATTGTGATTGCCTATTTTTTGAAAACATGATAAGTTGATGATAGCCCTATTAAGTAGATAAAATGAAGGATCTATTCATATGTCATCAAAAGTAATGATTCAAATCAAATCAAATATTTTTGTGTAAGAAATTAGATTTTTGATGAGAGGAAACCCACTTCATGCCTAAAAGACAAGGAATCCTCTCATCCATTCATAAATTTAGAATAGGTATGCTAGAACAACTAAAGGAGTCCCCATCACACAATTCATAAATACACCAATTAGGCTCCTTATAAAATGCATTATGTCTAATACTAGTAGACCACAAAAGGTGATAAGCATGTAACATATTTTAATCCAAATGATAAGGTTATAATTCAAATGGCACAACTTTCTCATATTTGAGCTTAAAACAAATGAAAAAAAATATTGATCATCACAACCTAATTATTTTAGTACCAATTTTTGGTACCCTTACTTTATTTTACATAATGAATGTCCCCTGAGGGATAAATAAATCTTGATGTATATTAGGTGTTATATGATGCATTCCCTAACTTTATATGGCCATGAGATGGATAACATTACTTGAAAGTGAGAAAGTTCATAGGATGGTTCTTACATATTAAGGGCATGATATATACTAATACACGAGTGCCCAGATATTGTCAGGAACCTAGAACAATAAGCATGCTCTGATACCAACTGTTAGGTGACCCCTTATCCAATAGAAGCACAATTGATTACTTTCTTATAAGCAATTAAACATGGAATTATACCAGAATGATAAAGTAACTAGAAACTTGAGACAGCAAAGAATTTGAGAGACAATACACACTCTTGTATTAAATAATACTAGAAGAAAATACAATAAGGAAGATGCCACTTCTTCCTCCACCTCAAAGGCTTGCCACACCTCAAGAACTTCTTCTCTCGCTCTCTTGCTCAACACAACAACTCTATATCTTAAGTTATTATCCCTCCTTGAATGCTTCAGCTGATCTCCTTGACCTTACACCTGTAGATCTCCTTAACCTTGCTTGCTTCAATGCTTTTACTTGCCTTCTTGATAATTACAATACATGCCTTATGGGTCTTTAAATAGGACCCCATGCTTACAAAAATAGAACTCTAGTTACAATAATTAGACACACAGCTCATGACTTAAATTAGTCATTTGACATGCAAACACTCGATTCACTTAACTGACTGTTCATCAACAGTAGTTCTAGAACACACAAGCGACCGACGTCGGTCCTTACTTGCCTTGTGCTACCGACGTCGGTCGACTAGCTACTGTCACTGGTTGACTTCTGCACTGCATCTGATCGATGTCAATAATGCTACCAACACTGGTGCTTTTGGTTCTTTAGCATCCTCTTCTTCATGTCTGTAAATAGTTGAAGCTTTTAGCTCCACACCCTAACAATCTCCCACTTGGAGATAAATAGCTGCTATTGTACCTGTACCTATACACCATCTATTTTGTTCCCTTGGCTCTGTATCCCTCTTCAAAGTCACTCTTGAAGACCAACCACCATGCAAACTTATGATGCTATACCTGTCACTTATGCCACAAGAATTTTGCTACTCCCAAATTCTTCATGACATACTTCTAAAACAATTCTACCCTTAGCTCAAAAAACTCCCTGTTTATGAAACCCTACAATAAGTAACACAATACAGTAACAGGATAATGTAGCTAATATTATCCAACCTGGTAAAGATAAAATACAATGGTCAAACCTCCATTATTTTACAGCCTAATCAAGACCATATACCATAGCCTTCTATCTCACGTGTCCATCCACTCTCTTCTCTAAAACGGGAATCCATCCCTCTATCCAATGCTTACTTCCAGCTGACAACTCTACCAACAAATACCTATTTGGTTCTTCTCCAAGGACTCACACTCCTTATCCATGCCAAGCTCCCACTATTTTTGGATTCTACCTGCATTGTTTCTTCCATCTTCCTAGTTCTTGACTATCAGTAAGCAATATAAAGAAGGTGAACAATGAATATGAGGTTCACATACCTTTTTTGACCTCCATATGGGTGTTTAAGACTCCTTGATAGCTTGTTGTCCACCCAACATCCGTTCCAGTGACCGATCTCAGCCATCTCCCAATCTGCTCTTGACCGATGATGGTTCCCTGCACTGACCTTGACTGTTGACGTCATTTCCCTATCCAACGCTGGTGTCCCCCCTGCTGATGTCGGTCCTTATGACTGATGTCAGACTTCTCCTACCTGACCTACTGACCCTGTTGGTCTGCACATGACCAATGTCAGTTTCTGTCTGGCCAACGTTGGTGCCATGGGAGCACCGGCGTCGGTACCTGTGTTTTTTTGTAAGTGATGACTTTTTCATCCATGAGCTCTTCTTGGATCAAACCTTTGTCCATACTACCCTGCTCAGATTTATTCAGCCCCTGTGACTGATCTCTGTCCTTCATCTCCTCCATAAACACCAAGGCTTCTTTGTTCCTGTCAAAAGCATCAAATTTCCTTTTCCTGCAATGAACTCTATCTATGCTTTCTAAATTTGAACACATACCTTTTGAATCAAGAACATCCATTCCCTTCCTATTCATGTGACCAAGCTTATTAAGCCACATCTTCGAATCTACAGCTGAAGTAGATAAACTAGAAGTAGAATCAGCAATACAAGTAGATAGATAAAGAGTATCTACTTTCTTACCTCTTGCTAGAACAAGTGCACCCTTGGTAACCTTCCAAGAATCCACTGTGAGGGTTATTGTGCATCCCTCATCACCCAACCTTCCTACAAAAATTAGACTCTGCTTTAGAATTGGAACATGCATGACCTCTTTCAACACCCATGTGTTGTCAATCTGCAATCTCAGCTACACTTTCCCTTTTCCAACTATCTGACAAGGCATACCATCCCCTAAATAAAGCACTCCAAAGTCTCCCTGTTCATACTCATGGAACAAATCTATGTTTGGGGATGCATGAAAAGATGAACCAAAATCTAAAATCCATGATCCTACCTGACTATCCAAAGAAAGTATGAGAGCATCCTGTACCACAATATTTGCATCCTTTGCTTCTTCAATACCTGCATGTTGATTCTCTTTATCTCTCAACCAACACTCCTTTGTATGTCCTTTCTTTCCACAAAACTAGTAGGTAATACCTTTGGATTTGGATCTCCTTCCCGACCTTGATTTCCCTTGCTCAACCTTCTCCCTTTGCCTTCCTCTGCTTTTTGCACTTAGAGCATTCCTTGATGATTCACCTGTGTTTCTCCTACATATTTCTTCATTCAAGATCACACTCACAGCATCATCAACTTTTAAGATTTTAGAAGCAGATGCAAAATTACTTACTGCCATAACCAAACTGTCCCAACTTTCAGGAAAAGAACATAAAATCAAGAGAGCCTTTACCTCATCATCAAAAACAATATTGACTAAAGCTAATTGGTTTACCAAACCATGGAAATCATTGAGATGAGTATGTACCAATCCACCTTCTTGCATTTGCAAAGTAAATAGTTGCTTCATAAGATATACCTTACTAGAAGCCAAGGGCTTTTCATATAAATTTGCCAAGGACTTTATCAACTCTTTCGTTGTCTTGCACTGTGATAAGCTAGAAATCACAGATGATGCAAGGCTCAACCTTATGGAATTGAGAGCCTTCTGATCAAGAATGTTCCATTCTTCATCCTTCATATCTGTGGGCTTGCCTATAACCCCACCCAACGGTAAGTACAAATCTTTTTGATACAGATAGTCCTCAATCTGCATCCTCCAATGTTGATAATTCTTGCCATTAAACTTCTCCATTTGTAGCTTACTTTCTTTTGCCATTACTGAACTCCTACTCAATCAAAAAACCCTATGAATGACCTGTAATCAAAAATAATAACCTGCTTCCTGCAAACCATAGCTCTGATACCACTTGTCAAGAACCTAGAACAATAAGCATGCTCTGATACCAACTGTTAGGTGACCCCTTATCCAACGGAAGCACAATTGATTACTTTCTTATAAGCAATTAAACACAGAATTATACCAGAATGATAAAGTAACTAGAAACTTGAGACAGCAAAGAATTTGAGAGACAATACACAATCTTGTATTAAATATTACTAGAAGAAAATACAATAAGGAAGATGCCACTTCTTCCTCCACCTCAAAGGCTTACCACACCTCAAGACCTTCTCTCTCTCTCTTGCTCAACACAACAACTCTATAGCTTGAGTTATTATCCCTCCTTGAATGCTTCAGCTGATCTCCTTGACCTTACACCTGTAGATCTCCTTGACCTTGCTTGCTTCAATGCTTTTACTTGCCTTCTTGATAATTACAATACATGCCTTATGGGTCTTTAAATAGGATCCCATGCTTACAAAAATAGAACTCTAGTTACAATAATTAGACACGTAGCTCGTGACTTAAATTAGTCATTTGACATGCAAACACTCACTTCACTTAACTGACTGTTCGTCAATAGTAGTTCTGGAACACACAGGCGACCGACGTCGATCCCTGCTTGCCTGGTGCTGCCGACATCGACCGACTAGCTACCATCACCGATTGACTTCTGCACTACATCTAACCAACATCGGTCATGTTGCCGACACCGGTGCTTCTGGTTCTTCAGCATCCTCTTCTTTGTGTCTGCAAACAGTTGAAGCTTTTAGCTCCACACCCTAACAGATATGTCTTAGAATACCTTGGGCATATTACAACCTTTATTAATATCCATAAAGGAGTAAAAATGAAAATTCATTAACTATTGAAGATGACAATATTACCCCTTCTATTATTCATTAACATTCATATGGCACTACTAGAAGTTATTCAATAAAATCACTTGGTTGTGTATAGGCTTCAACCATTGCAATACATACCACACAGATCCAAGAAACCATAAGTTTAACCATAGGCCCAATCATATTCTCAACCCTAATCACCATTTAAACCATCAATATCAATAATAAAAGACACATCAGCCAAGCACAAGTCACCTATTTAATAATCAACTCCACTATTGGGTAAGAGGTCCCACTGAACATCACCCTAACTAAGTGACCCATAAATGTCCACTATCATAATTGAGTATGCTCTAGATCTATTTAGAATCACTCTATAATAAAAGTATAAATTACTAATCGATGATGTCAATAATGACATGACAAAGATGAGGAAGAAGGTCATTCAAACATGTCAGGTTCAAATTAAATTCCCCTCTATTATGTTGATTCAAATTCTACCACCACCAACATCCATCCCAATTGATATGGTTTCACAATAGGAATAGGTGAAGTACATATTAAAATATTTATTTTAATAAGAGGCATGAATTTTTGGATAATAAGGACAATCAACCACCACTAAACAAGAGCTAAATGTAGTAGAAGAAACAACACAAGGGATCAAACATAAACTAAAAGACTTAGTGACACCTATCTATATTAAAAGTAGTAAATAATAAGCTAAGGCCAAATCCAATCCATTCATGCTACTCATAATAAAATCTCACACATTAGGAGATACACAACTACACCCTAAAATTATCAAATAAATGTACACATTCACATTTACACAAATCATAGTAGCCTAGACTAGATCAACCTGCATCGATGCAACCTGTTGAGAAATACACAGAAAAATTAAAATGCAATTGGTTTGCGTCGATATTTTTTTCCCTATGAATAAATAGAGGTTAGACTAGATCAAACCATGCTGATATAGTTTGTTGAATGAGTAAAAATAAATGGTTATTCACATCAGGTTCACCTGAATGTATGCAATGAATTAATATATACCTATAACCTATCCTACCTAATATATATGGACTCATATAAGGTAAATCAACTAAAAGTTGTTGGATACTTAGTTATATCATGGCATGACTAATTAGATCTATTAAACCTAGTTAATGAGCACTTATCACACAATATCAATGGAGAAGGATTTAAAGCCTTTAGGAAATCAATATAATGCAATAACCCTAACCAGGTCTCTCAACAAAAATGAATTAATATAACCTATTGTTACCAAATCTTGTAACACAAATAAGGGGGATAATTAAAACACAACTAAAAGGGGTAAGGAACCATGGTATAAAAATAAAGGCTTAGGTTACCTATGGTGGAAAATGGCAAGTTTGGATAGCCCTATAGACACACTAAGTTTAAGTGTAGAGGAGATCCAAACAAGGAGTTATACATTCAAAATTATTGATTATGCAATATTTATCTACTAAATGAAAGAGCTAATGTTATAAATACTTACCTTGAATATAACATATCGAGCATCAATCTCTCCCTTAGACAATGGTGCTTTGTAAGCATTTTTTATGGTTTTAAGGATCACAATGGTTAAAATAAACTCTAGGTTACAAGACTTATTCTATTTTCATCTAATACTCCACAAGACAAGTTATATCCCTCCAAGATAAGATCTAAACAATGACTTTTCCCAAATGTAGAATAAATCATAATTATGAGAAATAATAGTGTGAAAATGAGTGTTCCTCTTTATTGGATTGAAATGAGACTTGTATTTATGGAGGTGAATTGACCTTAAACCTTTCCTAGATTCTAGCCGATAATATCAACCTACCTTGACATAGTTAAAAAGTGATTGTTTACTCTTAGACTAGGTCAGCCTAGGTTGACCTAGTTGCGAAGCATGCATCATGACTTTTGGAACTACATCAACTTGAGCCAACTTAGTTTGAATTTTGATAGTAAGAGGAAATACTACATCAATATAGGTTGATATAGTTATAATATATAGATCTTGACTCAGTTATGGGCTATTTAAGAGGAATATTGCATAAGAAATCAAGTAAGTAAGATTTTATAGTGTATATAGGCATGATAGATTTAGAAAACAATATTTTGAGGCACCAATTATTTACCCACCCCTTTCCTAATGCACCATTTAAGTTGTGCACTTAGATAGATTTAAACTCAACATGCATAGCCCATTAGGAAGTTTAAACATGATAGACTCATGTAAGGGATTGCCAAAATAAAATTCTAGTCCCACCAATAATGATACCTAAGATGACTATCTCTAAGTACCACCTATTGAATATTATCAGTATATTCCTCGTACCATGCCTCCACCCTCTTTAAAAATCACCCATTCATCTTCCCCAATTATTTCACTCTTTTCCCCTACCCATACACAAAACCCTCATCATCCCAATCAACTACATATATAATTCTAACACATTAGTAATTGAATTTAGACACTGTGAAGGCTAGGATAAAATAATATAAAGTGGATGAAGAAAAGGCCCAAAAATAAAAGGATGACTTCATTGAAAAATAGATGAAGGTTGTCAAAAAAACTATGAAGGATAAATTGGTAGGAGGAAAAAGAATTAAAATGATAGTGAGGCTGATAAATTAGATAAAAAATATGAAGATAAACAACTTGAGGAGCTATGAATGTAAGAATAAGTAAATAATAAGGTTTCAAAGGAACAAATAGTAATAGTCATAGCTAAAAAGGTATCAAAGGTCAAACAATAACAATAAAAAAATTAAAAGTAATTACAAAATTAGAATAATTAGGAAAAAACAATGAGGAAGAAGAATGATTAGGTTTAATATAAACACATATTACATAATAAACCTTTGTTTCAAGTGTAGGTAACATCAGGTTAAGGTAGAACATTACAAGACCTAAAACAATAGTGGGTGAAAACAACAAAAGCATAAATAATCTCCCTGGGACCTAGTTTAGCACAAGGGGGTCACAAAATAAAGGCTTATAAATCTAAGAGGTAACCAATAAGTCCTAGTGTATGGATATCCATACTACAACTACTTAGTGCATAAATTTCACCATGCCTCGGTCACACATACAATAACCAATAGCATCATCTCCAACTTCCTCGACTCAAATTTAATTAACTATCATAACTCAAGAAGTCACCTTGTATGTTTCACAAATTTAGTTGGAAAATAAAATATAAGGTGCCACTACCTTTCATACTTTCATCATGAAATAGGTAGTCAATATATAATAGGATAGTGAACATGTGTGGCAATAAAATGATAAGCTACATGAGTGCTTTGAGAAGGCTAGAAAGATAATTGAGGATACTTTTTTGGCCTTGGTACAAGTACTAGGTGATCAAGTAATGTTTGAGTCATATAAGTTTACCACTCTCATCACTAAACTCACATAGGACTAGAAAACAACATAATGATTACAACAAATCAAATCTCAAGTACAAAAGCTTCATAATGAAGGCAAGGCTAGAAGAGTATGGGAAATTTATGGATACAATTGTGCACCATGACACAAATTTCTTGGAAGTTACTCAACTAGAAATCTCAACTTGAAGATGCATGGAAATATGTCATCCCTAACTTGATACAATCAGATCAATCAAAGGCAATCATGTAAATTCAAGTGTCAGTGGCTGAAATGGACAATGCTCTATAGGAATCACTATTTTTGAGAGACAACGTTATGAGTAGAATGCAAACAAAGGATCTGGAGATGTTATGTAGTACATTTTTAGGGGTATAGATGTAATGGTATGTAGATAAAATGGAAAAAATATATACATTACATAGAGTAAAAGGTTATGATGCATCGTCCACCCATTACAGCTCTAAGAAATGATGATATTCAAGTAATCATGTAAAGTCAAACACATCTTCACACACTTTTTAGCATGGTCAAGATGCAGTGGTAGACTACACCAATTACAAACATGATTTGGAAAACCTTGTAAATCTAGTCTAGGAAATTCAAGATGAATTTAAAAACATCCCACTAGTAAAACTCATTAAAACTACTACATGTGAAGAAGGTGACTCAAATACCATAACCTCGACATTTTGCTCTACCACAACCTTCTCAACAAAAGGAACCTGGCATAATAACAACTTCCATAATGTTATCTACAAAATCATCAATAGTTGTGTAGTATTCTTAATCTGATCCTTTTGTATCCACATGACCAATGACACATCCATCATAGGAAAGTCATAAATTTTTCATAATTTTGAAAAAAAGTTCCTTGAAAATAATTTTGTGGGAATAAAGCTTTGTGATTGGGACTAGAAATGTTAAAAACATGTAAAGGGCAGCCTCTTGGTTATGCTACCCTACTAAAAACCTAGGTAAGGTGGTATGCTAGTTAGTTTAGAACTCAAAAGAGTGGATAAATAGTAAGCAATAAGTGAAAACTATTAAATAACACTTATAATGAAACTACAACCAAAGTGTCTTCCAATCAAACTAATATAGATCTCTCAATAACTCCATGGTTGATAGAAATAAGATGTTAAACACAAGCACTCCAATAGTATTTTTATCTTGTGATGAGTCAGTTATTTAAGTTTGATAAGGTGTTGGTAAAAGAGTGTGAAGTGTAATTCACACATATTTTTAATAAATGTGAATGTGTGATAGATGGTTAAAGTTGTCTATTTTTTATAATTAGTCATATAATTTAAGGTAACTATTTGAATATGGAACATCTACCTTCAATTTAGAAGAAGAGAAAACAAAAGGTCAAAGAAACAAAAATTCATGTTTCATTCAAAGTTTATAAATACCTAGCATGGGTAATATAATATGTTGATTATCTATACTAATTAGTTTTGATTTAATATAAATCTCAGTTACTTTGAATATTAAAATCATGTGTGTCCTATGTCAAAATTATCTATTAACTAGTGTATCTTCATATTTTATGTGGTATAAGTTACACCTATCCACTTAGAAGGATGAATCTAGTATGTGAATGAACTTAATGGAAATATGTTGTATATATAATTTTCCATTTGTATCTAACCTAACATTAGTTTAGATAGTTTTGCACACTTTTTCTAAGTACGTGCTAATTTGAATTCTTAAAATCTATTGAATTTCATCACAATCTACAAGACTAAAAAAATGAGCATGTCTTGATGAGGAAAAATAAGGACGGTTGCTAATAGGTATAGCCTCTCCACATTCACATCTCCTTTATATGTATAAATCTTAATCTTTGCTTCAATTTTGAATGGTGGTGGAGCTTGTTTGGTATGAGGCTTTCCTTGTATCTTGTACTATTTAAGATATTTCATATACTCAGTTTCTTTTAGAAATTATATAGAAACAAATAGCTTCACCATGAGAAACCCTATAACAAACTCCAAATTATCAATCTTTCTAATGGATAGAATGATGTTAGAAAGATCATCTTCTAACTTTCAGAAAATTTATTCATTGAATGGAGGTGCTTATTAATCAAGATGGGTCATGCCTTTGATTTCTCCATTCCACTTCTTGTGGAAATCTCTTGTTGCAAGGGAGCTAAGATACCTTCACCAATAGCACCTTTTTCTCTATAATGGGCACAAATTTTAAAATAGTCACACAAAAGACATACACAATGAAACTAAACTAGCTCTAATACTAATTTAATCTATAAAGTACATGGATATTCCATAGCAAGAATCACTAACACAAATTCTTTAAAATTTTAACACATACATGATTGTTTGTTTAGTATTATGCATTACATTCCTTACAAAATGTAGAGATAAAGTGTTGTAAAAGAAAGATATTTCAAATAATATGAAATTAGAGAGAACACATAAAACACTTGACATAATAACTTATCCTAGAGAAACTAAAAGTGAGAAAACTCCAGCAAAGTGAGATGCTTACTCTTCCCCTTTCCACTATATAATTCTCAAGTACAAGTTTACTACCATCATGTGGCCTTCATTGTAAGATATACAATTCATGGCTACCTAAATCATGCACAATGATTTGTATTTGTACAACATTTATATACAACTACAACAACACCTAACAATTAAAACTAGCTAGGCAAATAGTGGAAGTCTAACTCATTGCCTTAATACTTCCAACCGCACTACTGAACCCAACTTTTGATGAATGCCTCTACCTATAGGAAAGGCATGTATTTATACAAAACATGACATCATGAGGTATAAAACATGCCCAATAGAACAAATAAATTGATAAAGAGTACAAAATTAATCCATGTTTACAACCATTTCTCATTAGATTCAAGCCACACAATTTTATTATAAGCCATAGCCTCATCATGTATTTCTCTGACAAGTCTTTTCTAAAAATTTGTGGCATTATGTTTTCATAAAAATATAAGACTACTCTCAAAGTGTTTGGATCACTCTATGCTTTCCTCTAACTCTTTAAACCCCTCATGTACCTTTTTAGCAAATATTTTTACATAAATTTTCTTCAATAAGTGTCTTGAAATAATTTTCTACATAGATGAGAATAATGAAATCAATTAGGTAACATAGATAACATACAAGATCTATAATTTAGATCACAAGGCTAGATCAATTTTAAATTAACTCTCTCTCATTTGGAAAAATGAAAGCTTCTAAGATTCATTTCAAACTTATAATATTAAGCCCTTCATCTAATTTTTTTCTATTAAAGTCAAGGCTCTTTTTTAGTCTTGTCATTTCTATTTCATCAACATGTCTCAATAGATATTTTCATGCTTTTAATTTCATGTTGCATGTGATTTCTGACACAACAACTATCATGTCTCTTGTACATACTCTTCAAATTACATTACCATTAAATTTTTTAGTTTTCAAATTTTAAATTACCCTCAATATTGAGTACATATATACTCCACATAGATTTTACAATTTATTTTTTCTTTATCCACGATGATGACTTCTTTTTGACAATTAGCCCTTGTTTGATAACCCTCCCCATTTACTTTCAAATCAAAAAACCACATTGCATGGTATTTTTTTCCAATTAAACAAATATTATTTACATCCTTTGTAAACATACCATCAAATAATATCTTGTATGCCAAAGTTTTTATTAGCCTTACACAACTTTACATGTAAAACAATCACTTTCAATTAATAATAAGAAAATGATAATTCTCAATATACAACATTTGAAGTGGTCTTCTACCACCCAATC
This sequence comes from Torreya grandis, assembly GCA_037957365.1. Taxonomy (NCBI): domain Eukaryota; kingdom Viridiplantae; phylum Streptophyta; class Pinopsida; order Cupressales; family Taxaceae; genus Torreya; species Torreya grandis. Next base: position 233,863 of record JARHVA010001673.1, read on the forward strand.
TCTCTAATAATTTACATATATAGGACCATGTGAAAACAAATGTGTGTAAGAAGTGAAGAGAGATAAAATGTATATTATATATCTTTTTTTTACATAGATTTCAATGAAAATTCCTTAAATCACATAAGGTAATGTATATTATTTCTATTGTATGCCATAGTTTATAGAACATGACAACTGAGGATAAAGCTCGTATATAAAATATTGGATATTAATATATTTTTTATTTATGTATATTGATATACATGGTTGTTTTTACATGTTTTAGTGCCTCACATTTTGTGAATCAAGCATTTGAGGAAGAAATTACAAAGATTGACACTTAGCAAACAATAGAATATGTTTTTTAACTCTAAAAAATTATTTTATTTTGATAAACAAATCAAGATGAGTCTAAAGGAAATGTTAACAAGAAATAATAAAATGAAATTTGTATCTTAAAGATGTCTCTTTGGATATTTATTTTTAAAATTACTTTGACATTATAACTTACTTGTTTAACGCCACTAAGTTTTTTTGTATACAATATCAATGCAACTACTATGCATGGGATTGTAACATTTATATTCATGGTTCATATTGGTTTCTTTTATATAGTTATGTTAAAAACTTGAATACAAGTTTCAATATACAATGCTCGTGTTTGCCCTAATTATGTTCAAATGGTGTTCTATTATTTGATCTTGATTTTCATTAATCTATTTACAATTTTCACTTTCTTTCATTTTTTAAGATTAAAAATCCATAAATATATAATAATGTTTCAAAAAATATATATATTTGATAGTTAACCCTTGTTCAAATTACTTTAACAAGCTTTTTTGAAACAAATTGCTTTTACAATTTACATGTATTGTCCGTATTGACATTTAAATATCTTGTCTTGATATGATAGTGAGGTATGTCTATTTGCATTTTAAATTACTGAAACACTTTATTTGAATTTAATTTTTATGTTAGTTTAATGATATTTTCCCTAATCATTTGAATAAATTAAAATGAAAAATGTCTATATATGGCATATCATCGACCCATGCACCATTGAAACAATAAATCTCAAAATTGTCATATAAATTTAAAAAGATAAGCATGCATGTTAAATGTTATTAGTTAGATTCACACCTATAAATTAATTCTGAACTATGATCAATTTAATTCTTTAAGATCATACAAATAACATGTATTTGTGATCTTTTCAACTAATCAAATTGATGCTTAGGAATGTTGATGAGAAGGTGTATACAAATAAATTAGTAGATATAAATTAAGACAAGAAAAAATTGACCCAAAAAAGTCATTAAACAAAGACATTTATTTATTCTCTTTTTTTAAACTAAACTAGCTTCTGTAAGATTTGCCATTCATGGTCTTGTTTATACTTGCATTACAAGTATTATTTGTAAATAAATTTGTCATTTTTAAAATTTATTTAAATAAATATGTTATAGAATAGGGATTTTTGGAAAATGGATCTAGATCTAGACACACCTAAAAGGCATCCAAAGATAGGTGTCTTCATTTTGTGCTTAAATTCTACACAATACCTAACTAGCTTGGTAGAGAACCATTTAGTGATTTAAAACTTAAGTCAACCAAATATAAGAGATGATATTAAATGAATAAGAATTATGGAATCTAAGTAGTTAAATGAATAAAACTTGAGTAAGAATTATGGAATCTAAGTAGTTAAATGAATAAAACTTTTCCATGCTAGTTTGTTTAAATTCACTTCTAATTCGACAAATGCTTTTAAAAATGAACCCTGATTTATGGGAAGGGTCAGTCTATACATGTGTCCATGGGAAGAGAGTTTCAATCTAAAACTTGAAATCAAATTTGAAGAGAAGATGATTTTAACATAATGGGAAATTAGATAAGGGAATATATTTGTATGGCTAGGTTAACAAAAATCAATTTGTTGAATATGCCATAAAATGTGTCAAGATTGATCTATTAGAATCCTTACACAAGGTTATAAATTTCAAATTTGATTTTATCCCAAGGTTAAATATTTTGACAATGAAAACATCTATTTTGAATGTAGGATGTACCATGATCATGGTAATTTTGTCATAGATTACTCTAAGATGTTTAGAAACCATTCACAAGAATGATACTCATATATCTTTAGAAACAAAGGAAGAAAAAAGAAATAAAAAAGCCTCGAAGCCCAAGGATTTTGGAATATAAAAGTGAATTTTATGCAATCAAACACACAAGTGATGTAGAGGTGTTTGTTGATGAATAATAATTTTATTTAATTAAATAAACCTTACTTACCCAAAATCCACCTACCATTCAAGACCAATCTATAAATTCTATAAAGTTGTAACCTTCAAAAAAATCTAAATTCATTGTCAAAATTCTTGATTTATGAGGAAGGGGAGGAAAAATATGGTGAGTATGAGGACCACTTAGAAGAATGCTTTGTAGCTCTGGATGAGATTTCTTACTCTCAAGTCAATGAGTTTTTGAGTCAATTTAGAATATAAAATATTGCAGTGAGCAATCTGGCACTTAAATTAATTCGACAAGGCAAAAAGAAACTAGGAAGACCTTCTTAGTTATACATAAGGAATTAGAAAGCACAAATTAATATTGTGAAGGTAAAATAGAAATATAGTTTAGAAATGCTTGAAAAATCATTAAAAAAAATGAAATCTAAAAAAGAAGCCTAATATGTGGTCAAAATGATATAAGAAGGGAAAAAATGAAAGGGAAAAAGACCATTATGTAGACTTAAAAAAAAGTGGGAAAAAAAACTTTTGAAACTAGAAGGGGATAAACCATTCACCTAAAATAGTAGGATGAAACTCCACTCATGTTATATATCTCATGGAATATAATGGGGTTAAATGCCCCCATAAGCATAGACTATTGAACCAACTTATCTTACACTAAAAAATTAAAATTCTCTTGCTTCAAGAAATTAAAGTGGAATAAGATGAGACTTTGAGAGCCATTTGGAAAAATATAAAAAATTTATCCACCAATAGACTTAGATCATCTAGAGGGTTGGTATTTCCATAGAATCTAAATTATTTTTGTAATTTTCTTCTTAAATATTATGTTAATTAATAAACAATTAGATTTGATGAACTAGGCTCAAATCAGGGTAATTTTTAAGAGCCCCTATCAAAAAACCCCTTAGAATTCATTGGTAAATATATCAAAAACTAATTTACATGTATGGAAAATTTGATATGCATGGTGGAAAATCCATCACGAGGAGACTTAGGATAGGCAAACCTCAAGGGAAGTTTATTGTTTTTCTATACCACCGTTTGGTAGCAATGTGAAAACACTACTGAATGGCACTGCCAAAGGGCACTATGAATGGTGATGTTAAATGGTGCCATCAAATGGATTTATTCAATGGCACTATCCAATGGTGATGTTGAACGATGTTATTGAATAGTGATACCAAATGGTGATGTCAAATGGTGATAACAAATGATGTTGTTGAATAACACAATTGAATGGTGTTGTCGAGTGGTGTTGTTGGGTTAGAGTTATCAGTCAATGTGGCTAGCTAGCATATAATTTATTCAACTGTGTGTTGCATGTTTGACGCAATCAAGTAACCCATGCTACCATTATGTTAATTGGTGCATCCATTCAATTTAATATCCTTGGTTACCACCATCTGCTTATAAATCCCCCCTTTTCCCTCATTTTAACCATTTTCTAGAATATATTTCTCATCCCCCTTCATGTTTTCTATAGTAATTAACCTAATAGGCATACCAACCACATATAATGATTTGCCTACTCCCACATCTAGACACATTAATCTACTCCAATGTCATGGATTCCACAATAAAATACATTTTCAATAATTTGTTATGCCTTGATATTTTGAAGCTATTACAAATTCTAGACACATTCAACAATTAGATTTACAAATATAGATTCAATGGCCTATCGTACATGCCACAATATGAAATCAACACTGGCTTGATGAAATCACTAATGTCTTATTATGACACTAGCAAGATAAGGTTCAAAGTTAACATCTACTCTGAATTAATCTCCTTTGGTACCTCAACTACATACATCCATAATTTGATAGGGCTTCTATTCCATAATGCCAACCCTATAACCCTAAAATTAATGTTGACTGATGAAGATAAGAAATATTTGGATTTTTCTATCAACTTGTAGATCGATTGAATTGATATGTATATCCATTTTTCATATTTGAAATTCAAGTTTTTGTAATTTGTCATCAATTTCACTTATTCATATTTTTTCACTTTCATAGTAGATAGTCAAAAAAAGGGCCTCCACATTGATAACATATATGACCCATTTCTAAAAGAAATGGTTCAATTTTTCCTTGAAAGAATAGTGTTATAGGGAAGACCAATAGACATTTCCTTTTAGGTTATTATTTACATTCTTCATAATCTTTCAAGTTTGAGATATGACTAGTTTACATTTATTTCTTCTAAGATTAGGTTAGAATTAAATTATGTTTGTACCAATATGAGTTCTATAATTTCATGTTCCAATTTTATTTTCACCTTGTACTATGAGGCCTTATATGACCTTTAGAAAACATTGATTCCAATTTGATTCATCCAAAAATGATCATAAATTCTTTGTCTATTGATGATTAGGAGGTTAGTTTACCATTCAAATAAATCACCTAAATGGTTTAGTTTATAAATTGTTACAAATTTGAAGCTTAATATTTCTTTGCTTGTTACAGGTAAGATTTTATGTATTTATGACACCAAAATAAGCTACTTTAAATGCACATTGTACCCCTAAAGGTTTTAGAGATTTTGAGTATACAAAATCATTATTTTATTCCTTTCATATTTCCAACCATTCAAGAGTTTCTTCTGAATCATCTCCACACATGAGTTTTCATATTTAGAAATTTTAATAATAAATGCATCATGAAATTTTAACTTTTAAGTTTCCATTATCATATTTATTTGTTTGATTTTTGCAATTGACTCAGAATCAGTTGAAGTTTACCTTGAATAACCTCAATAAACCCCAATATTTTATCTATCAATGTCTTCTTGACCATCTGTTCAAGGTTTCACATTCCATGTTTTGGTTTTTTAGTTGAGGTTGATTATATTATATATTTTATTGACTAGATGATTGTCTGTTACATTTCAAACCACCCCCATCACTTTGAATATGACATGTAGATTGGAGGACATACTCTCTCCAACCACAAGTACTAAATGTTTAATTTCAAATTAGCATTGAGTTCTATTTTTTAAATTTACCATTTTATAATGTAATTTATTTTTTTAGGGCACCCTTAATCTCTGAGGAAAACTATGTTTCTGCCACCACCACCAAACCCATTTCACATAAGGGAGAAAAATATTTCATTTCTAACACCTAGCAAAGGAACACTACAATTTTTAGGTTCTAACTTCCCTAATTTCTCTATTGGAGGTCTCTCCAATGTGCAAGGATTAACATGTTTTCATCAAATTGATCTTGATGAGGAATATCTAGGGATTTAAAGTGGAGAACTCGGTGGTAGTGTTTTCAATCCCCATAATTTTATTTAGGTTTTAAATGTAACTACTATAAAGTAACCTTGTACCTCTTCACCCCCCCCCCACCCTACTAGTTAATGTTGACTTATCTAACAATGGCATGACTACTTTTCCATTAAGCAATTTATTATTATAAATTATTATTTCAAATCTTAAGGAGGGAATTATAGATGATTTAAAATATGAATTAGTTTGGAAGTTTTAGGTGAAAGCTTTGATAAAATAAATAAATGCCCATTATCACAACCACTCCCAGAGAATTTATTTTCATTAGTTCAACATGAACCCACAGAGATTGATGATTTGTTTGGTCAAACTAAATCTAGGTCTATTTGCATTTTTAGTAATTACAATGAAAATGTTTTAAGTATTATGTTAAACAGGTTGGAGAAATTAAATGTTGAAGCCCAAACATATTTTAATAAATGAAAAAAATAAATAAACCTTGTTGTTATTGCAAATGTTGAGAAGGAAAAAGCTTTGATAATTTATCATCATTTTTATCAAATATGTCATAGTTATTGTAGTTTGTACCTAATTAGATTTTGTTTTTAATTGTAGGCAAAATATGAGAATCTAAAAAAGGAAGTTGAGGTCCTTAATGTGCATTTGAAAAATACACAAAAAAAATTATATTCTTCCATTTAATTCAAAGAGAATCTTGTTCTGTTAAATAAACAAAATAACACACTTGCAAAAATAATTGAGTAAATATGGGACCCTTATGCTTTATTGAAGAAAAAAATGCATGTCGATCCAAGTCTACTTTTAGCAGGAGATGTTGTGAAAGAAAAATAAAATCTTTCTCATATTAATTCTGCTATAGAGGATCTTGAAATGGAAAGCATGTTGAAGGACATCATAAAGGAAGGGTGGGAATAGGTTTAAATAGAAGGAGGTAATAATGTGGATGATGGAAGTGACAAAGTGGCTAAGGTGTCTTTACAAAAAAATGATATTTTTTGATGTTGCAAACTCATTATTATATTTAAAAATATTATGTTATGTTTTTTAATTAATAATTTGAAATGACAATGTTAAGTTTGAGATTTCAAAGATTAGTTTATTAAGTTTCAATTACTTTTGTTTATTGAGTTATGGTTCATTTATCATCTTACATGTACATTCTGAGTTGATGTAGTTCAAACAACATGGTGATATGGACTGCAAATTTTTTTTGTTGATTTAGAATGATCATGAATTTGAATTTTATATGCATTCATCTTGTTCAATTATTATAATTGTTGTAGATAATGGAAAAATTTTATTTATTATAGATGTAGAGTCTAGGCAATAATTATGGTTTGTTTCTAGTCAATGGAAGGTTCATTAGTCTATTTGACAACAACTAAGTAAAATGTTTATTTTTTTGCATGATAATTTAATTCAATTCAATGATGAATTTTTTCCTAGGTTGTTTTTCTACACTTGAATCTTCATGATTTTAAATTATTTTTTCTTTTGAATTTGGTCATGTTGTTCAATATGCTTGTTGTCTTCTATTGCCTTGGTATTTGACTTCAATATTCATATTTTTAAGCTAAAACTTAAGGTTTAAAATATTAATATGGTGCTACAATATCAAATTTATGTTTTTTTTAAAGTAATAAAAATATGTATTTAACAATCCAATCTTAGAAAAATACAAATATATTATGATCCATTTGAAATTTTGAAGAACCAATTAAATAAAAGGGAAAGTTGCATGATGAATGGAATAAATATTTCAAATGACAATGCTATCAACAATTTTAATGAATTAAATATTTGAAATGTTTTACAGTATCAAAAATGATATGAAATTGGATTTTATAATATGATCATTATAATAAATATATAACTAAAACTTAGGTAGTTGAAATAATCTTACACAAACTTGCTCATCACAAGTGACATTTAGATTTGTTGTGTCAGTGCCATATTCAGTGTCAATATTTACATCCTCTCTATTGGTTTTTATATTACTAACACCTCTTCTTTCAATTAGAGAACTCCATGTTTCTAGAGCTCTTTCATAAGGGAACATGTCCATAACATAATGTGAAACATGCAATCTCAAATAGGTTTCTAAATTTGTATCCAATCGCTTTTGAAGTTTTGATAAAATGAAAGATAATGCACTAGATACTCTTTCATATTCCACTAAGCCCAAAATCATTATTTTAAAAAGTTCATATAATCAAAAATATTCATTAATACTTTCCTATAAGATGCTACTAGGATAAAGTTTCTTTCATGGTCATGTAATTGCCCCATTTTTTGTCAGTTCGCTTAAAAGGTGATATTGTTCAAACATTGTAATTCCAAAATGTGTTAACTGAGATTTTTTTAAATCGTTACTCAAAATAATTTTAATTTTAACTCCATTGACCTCTATAGATTTACTAAAATGCTTAACAAGAGAACCCATGTATTTGTGAAATAAATTGCTAATCAACTTTTGACCGTTATCATTGTTCAAAAAATGGGATTCAAAACTACCATGGCCTCCAAAAAATCATCCCTTTTATAACAATATTTGATATCAAAAGATAATTTTTCTGAAATTATACTCAATTTCATATATATTTCAAATATAATAGTATTATATAGAATACATGTTATAGGTAGTTCTTTAGTTTCAACTCCCACAAGATTAGGTCTTGAATTAAAAGTGTGTATTGGTATCTCCTTACCATTAAAGATGACATAAATATGATCATTGATTTTCAATTTAAAATAGATTTTAGGATTCTTAAAATCGATAAAAATTTACCAAATACTAAAAATAGGTCCTTGAAACTTTTCATTTGAAATGTATAATATATCTAGAGACTTACATACTCATTTCTCAACCATATGAAGTCAACAATATAAATAGATCTCTCCTAAGCATGTTTCATTAAATAATTCATTTCCTTCAACATTAAAATAATTTCACATAATGTCAACAATGTTTCCAAATCTATTAAATGGTGAAATAAATATTTTGTCTTGTCACTTTCTCAATGGTATTTATACATAAAACCTACTAATGGTGGATATTTTTCAAAAATTATGCATGTGGGTTCATACATAGAAATCCATTTTGTATCAACAGATTTTGGTATTTTTTTACCATCGGTCACTCTTATTGCAAATTTTTATAACTCCAAAAATATTTTTGGACTTCTTGACATATAAGCATGTAAGTCATGAATGAGCTCTTCCACTTTTGTGATATTAGCAAATTTACTAACTATTTTGTATGCAAGATTCATCCTATGATCCATGTAATGAATTAAAATCATATATGGGCAAATATTATTTGTAGTCAAACACATAGACTACTTATATGCCTTTACATAACTAATTCACCATCATCCATAACACACACTAGATTTGTAGTTATTACATAATCAACCATCTCAGCTTTATCTTTCAAATTATATATAACTAATTTGTGAATATTTTTAGCATTACAATTTTATACAATTTTATGAACTGTTACTCAAAAGTATAATCATGCATGCAAACCTATGACATTTTGTTAATTGTTATGACCTCATCAATGGATAGTGAGATGAACAATGAATTTTAAACTTTTTATTTCAAATCCTCCTTCTCAACCATTGCTAGAAATTTTTCCATTTCCCAAGCATTATTATCTAACCAATATGATTTTGGAATATAAATAAATCCATTATATTGAAATAAAATCTTCTAATCTAAAAAATAATAAATAGGTCTATCATTTTTTTAAATGTGGTATATAGTAGAGAACTATATATATTTGTCCTTTAGATGGGATTGCATAAATTTTCCAAATTGATCTTTGATTGTTCCCCCTTTCTCAAAAAGATATTTTTGATGTTTCTTATCATTTTCATAATTGTGTGCATATCTTGCATGCATACATTCTTCTGCATTTTTCTAACTGTGTGTTCTTGTTATTTGTATATCTGTGTGCTTCACTATCACATATATCTTCCCACAATGTTTCTTAATCATGTCCAACTTAAGTTTCATTATGTGTTCATTTCCTAGTTCTAGCTACATATTATACATCTGCACTCAGTTGGAGTAGCATTACCATGTTTAGGTTATACAGGTTTAATGAAGGGAAATTTTGTTGCCTAGTCTACCTTAAGGGACCTTCCAGTTGTCTATATACATCTCTTCTTTCGTAAATATTTTTGAGTAGATTTTTCATCTGAACTTGGTGTTTAATGAGAATCTAATATCTTTTGGTAGTTAAGTTTTATGATCATTATCATCAAAAACTAGACGAGCGTCTTCGAGTGGTGGCATGTTGTCATCAATATAAACTTAAGGGGATGACATGTTATTCTGATTAATTATTTCTTGTGAGATATAATCATGATCAATGGGGATTTATGCATGTAAAAGTGTTTTGATATTATTTAATAGTTAAAATCAGATTCAATAACAATGAAAAAAGTAATAAGTACTTGTATTCTAAGTGTCTTATGGTTGTGTGGGCATTTTTATTGGCTCTTTAAAATAAGATAATATACTCAATTTTTTTGATAATTGGCATGTCCTTTTACCATTTCCACTAGATTCCATGATGAGAAAAGATGTTATAATTAAGTTTCAACTATAACCTAAAATGCCACCATCTGGTTCCACACCACTTGATTGTATCCAAGACATTATCATTTGGTTACAGCTAATTGATTTGTATTGCAGATGATACCATTCAGTTTAGCTAGCTGGTTGTAATGTGAATGCTATCATTTAGTTCAATCATTTGGTTATAAATTAGATGTTTCCATTCAGTTTAGTTGGTCAGTTGTAGATCAAATACTATCATTCAGTTATAGCTATTCGATTGTGGTACGGATTCTACCATTCAATTTTGGATTATAGCCTATTGGGTGCTTATTTGATATTGTGGGGTGGTTGCTAAAACTATATTTTGATGGTTAACAATGGCATCATATGTACTAAATGTGTGTGTGTGTGGCGGGGGGGGCCGGGGGGTTTGGGGGGGGGGGGGGGGGGAGGTATGGTGAATTGAATGATTAACTAAGAAATTATTGTAAATTATTGGTGAGCCAACCCAAAAAATAATTTGCATTCCAAATTTTTAGGCGATCCAAATATGTAGTGACCCTAAAAAATTACCAAAAATAAATTTCAAAAATTAGAATATTCATGAATTAATGAATATTCATTGTTAAATTTTTCCCTGGCTCACTTGTGTCCTTCATGTGTATCAATTTATATGGGCCAAACTCTCAACAAGGAAGAGATATTTTCCACCAATCATTGTAAGGGCAAATACATACATATATTTATGATAAATGGATTCTAAGAGGATATTTTAATTGAATCACCTCCTACTTAGAATATTTGGGAGATCTAGTGGGATCTCATAGTCCTCTATAGATTTTGCTCAATTAGTTAAGGCTATAGACTTGTTCAACATCAAGTGTAAAAATGGCATTATTATTTGGAACAATATGAGGTTAGGTCAAAATTATGTGGCTGAAAGACTAAATAGATTATATGCCTTAATTGGATTTAATGGAAATTATAATAGACTATGATATTCTAATTTATGTACATGTATATCATTGGCTAATAGAATTAAGTATAAGCAAGGATAAGTCTCCAAAAAATAATCAGTTTAAATTTGAATTTATATGTGCTAAAGAGGACTCTTTTAGAGATCAAATAAGTGACTGGTGGAGTTATACCTTTGTAGGATCAAAAAGGTATTTTATAGTTCAATAGCTAAAATTAGTGAAAGTAAAATTATAAGAATTGAATAAGGAAGAGTTCATGAAGCTCATCGATTAAAAAAATTAGAGATCTACAAGAAGTTGGCCAGGGTGGAATCAATAATATAGTAGGGAGATTTGGATCCTTCCTTAAAATTGGAAGAGGAAAAGTTGATGATTGACTAAGACAAAGCCCTTATGTAGGAGGAAACATATTGAAGAAAAAATCTAAGGTGAAATGGCTAAAGGAAGGTGACAAAAATAGTTTTGTTTTTCATAAATCAGCCATCATACAAATAAATTTCAACAAAATATAAAAAATAACCACTCGTTGGGGTTTAGTTCTTACTAATAATGATTATATTAAAGTTGAGGCTATCAAATACTTCAAATAGATGAGTTAGGTGCATTTTTAAATATTAAAATCCCTTTCATATGAGACAAGACTCATGGACCTAATGGTTTTCGAGTAATTTTTTTCAAGAATATTGGAAGAGTCTTTGTGAAGATGTTATTGTTGTTATTTTGTAATCATGTTTGAGTAAAACAATGCTTAAGGAGCTCAATTCCAATTTCATTTCCCTCATCCACAAGGTGGAATCTACCTATTACTTGGAATCCTTTAGGATTATATCTCTTTGTAATGTGGTCTATAAGGTGATCTCAAAAGTAATGGAAAATGGGCTAAAAATAGTCATTCTAAAAATTATTTCTTATGAACAAGGGGGTTTTATGGCTAGGAAACAAACTATTGATGTCATTTTAAATGTTCATGAGCTTATAAACTTTGTTTCAACTCCAAATTAAAACAACATGTTAATCAAAATGGATGTGAACAAGGCTTTTAGTTAGGTGAACTCATATTTTTTCTAGCAATATTGAATAAATTTGGGTTTAGTAAAGATTTTTAGGACTAGGTGGTAAGTTGCATTAGATCTCCAAAATATTATGTTTTTCTAAATTGTGAACCTATTATAGTTTTTATCCAACCCTAATAGGTTTCAAAGAGGGAGACCCATATCCCCATAATTTTCATCATTGTGGTTGAGGCTCTTGGGATATTTCTAAGTCACCTCAAAACTTAAGGAAATACAAAATACATTGTAATCACTCTATATTCTTTGAGAATCACACATCTTTAGTTTAATGATGACATAGGTCTTACAAGTGAAACTTTTATTCAAGAAAAAAAAGAGATGAAAAATGCTCTTGAATTATATGATAAGGCCTCAAGTCAAGAGGTAAACAAGACCAAATAAAAAATCTTTTTTTAACCAATAGGTATGCTCATACTACCATTTTTCAAAAATTGGATATAAACATAAGGTATCTTCCTTGCACATACCTTGAAATCCTTATTTTTGAAGGAAGAAATGTTATTACACTTAGGAATTATTTTTTAGATAAGATTATGAGAAATCTGAAAATATGGAAAGGTAATTTGTTGTCTCTTATGTGGAGAATTCAGCTCCTTATATCATGTCTAAATCAATGCCTATTTACATTATGTTTTTTCTTCATATCCTTAAAAAACATCAAGAAAACCATCAAATATATCAACAAAATATTTATTTGGAGTGACACTGGGGATTGAGAAAACTCCTTCTCAAGTGGGATTAAATCTATCTTCCCAAAGATTGGGGAGGATTTGTGGAATTAGAATCAATATAATAGTGAACCTAGATCTGGGGGTAAAATTAGTTTAGAGACTTTATTTTTATAAAAATACTCTTTAGGGCATAATTATTATTATTATTATTATTATTATTATTATTATTATTATTAGTATTATTATTATTATTATTATTATTATTATTATTATTATTATTATTATTATTATTATTATTACACACACACACACACAATGATCCCAAAACTTATTTTCACATATTAAGAACACTTAAAAAGGACACATTTGTGGAACTTTATGACTAAGGCCATCAATATCAATGTCAAATTTTAGTCAAAATCCTAAATCTTCTCTCAGTCACTTGACAACATGAGTTGGTTTAACAATATTCAAGGTTGGTTTCATTGTATAAATAGAGATAAGGTTTTTTATTATTTAAATTCTAAGAAAATGGATGGACTTACTTGTAAGTTCCCACTCATTTTATTATTGAAGCAAAAGAGTTAAAGTTCCTCCTTAGATAATTTCATTTTTTTGAAAATGGCAGTAATCAGGTATAGATATGTTCCAAGTATGATGCGTAAAATCTTAAGGATAGTTACAAGGTCATTTTGGATCTAGAGTCTTATTTATCTAATAAATATCTATCTAATCAAGTTTGGAACAAATTTGGACTCCCAAAGGCTAATTCATTCCTTTGGCTTGCCACTTAGGATAAAATTACGAGTTAAATAAATCTAAGAAAAAGAGGCTTTTAAGACCCTTCATGTTGTCAACTTTGTAAAAATTGTGAAGAAGATTTTGACCATATATTACTTCATTTTTATTTCACTTAGAACTTTTAGACTTTTTTCTTGACTAAGTTTAAGCTTTACTTTACTCCATTTAAATATTTTTAAAAAATTTAATGTGCTTGTCAATATGCTCTTGGATTTTCACATTTATTGTAGATTTGGAATTACATACCAACCTTGATTTTTTCATTTTTTTGGTTAGAAATAAATCAAAGGATCTTTAAAGATGAACAATGAGATTTGAATCTCAATTTGGAGGTTGTCCTTAAATTAGTTAGGGAACTAGTTAATGTTTGGACCCTAAAAGATAGGAATTTTTTTCCCAAAGACACTAGCATTTTCAAAAATTAAAAGGGGGTTATTTAGGGTATCCCTAAAATAGAATCCACATAATTATGAGAAGTAGCATAAAAACCTCTTAGATGCCCCTATTTAACCCTTTTTGTAAAATATGTTGTTAAGGGTTAAGGGGATAGAATAACCTATACACAAGGATGAATAAAACTATTCTATAGTAGGCCAATTAATTGCAAACACAGATACATGAATATTATGAATTAAAATACTAATATGTGTTAAATATAGAATGTAACAAATTTTAAAGATGTTCTACTAATTACAATACCAATGAAAAATGATACTTGTCTATATTTATAATGTGCAGGTGGATCTGAGTTGTGCATAACTAGAAATGTGTAGGATCAAGATTTTAAGATAGTCATCAAATTCTGAAAATTATATTTTTAGATCCATAGACACTGTCATCAAGATTTAGACACTACCATCAACTCTATTGTTCATTATACAATGTTGTTTTCTAGTAAGTAATATGACTTAGATTATGTGCAACCAAATTCATTTTTCTAGGTTTTTTGTCACCTTTCTATTGATATATTCATATCTGGAACATACCTTATATAGGTATGCTTATAGATCAAACCCTAGCTCTTCACCCTTGAGATGTTTTTTTCTTTAAAATGGGTTAGTGGTCTCATAGTGTCAAGCTAACCTTAAATACATGTATGTCAAGGATGGTTTCCTACATAGCTCATACTCCAAGGAAGGCATCATACTTATGTAGTTCTCCCCTATGTGTGGGAGTGTGTGTGAACAATGGTATAATATGTTATATATAGATACATGTAATGATCTATCTTGTATCTTAAAAATTACAACTCATGGGCTTCTCTTTGTATGATTTAGACCTTCTGTATGACTGATCCTATGATTGATAAAGAAATAGATATGAATAGGCAAAATAACTCAATTGTGTGATCGATTGAAAGAGCCTTGGTAGGTGTTTGCTTTATATTTTCTAAATGAATAATGACTAGGATTAGACTTATATTTATAACCCATATTTTGAAAATATTTCATTTTATGGTTCAATAAGATAAATAGTTCAACCCATAGGTTTTGAATAGTTTACAATTTGGATTACTTTAGGTGATTAGACACTAGATAAGGATCTAGACACTAGTGTTGGCACTAGTGTCCCTCTGTGCTTGGTAGTGTCCAAAATTCTAGAAAATAGGTATTGATATGTAATTAATATTGAAGGATATATTAAATTTTGAGTTTTCTATAGTGTAAAGGTGACCCTTGGTCATTGGAATGATAAGGGTCAGACTATAAGAAAATTATTTAGGCATTGTAAGATGGTGAATACGAGCATTTCAACAACAAGAAGGTCCATAACTGACAATTAGAGCCCTAATTTATATTTATCAAATGTACAAGACTGAGATGCTAAAAACATTCAATTTTAGTATCTACATTTTCCCCCTTTAGTCTAGTAATGCATAAGGATGAAATTACTATGTTGAATTAAATAAATGTGTAGTTCAATGTGTATAACACACCTTGTCTTTGTCTGAGCAATTGGATCTAAGAGAGGTTCAAAAATGAAATTTAAAGTTTTGAAAAGGGAGATTATAAGGTAATATGCCCCCAATTTTATGTAATTATGAGTTATGGCAAGACCATCAAGACCACTAAATCTCAATCACACAACTCAAGTGTGAATATACATAATCTAGTGAGGGTGAGTGATTTAATTAGTTCATCCTATAAATATAGTGAGTTCAGGTGATATAATAAACCCAACCTATAAATCTAGTGAGATTTAATTATTTTATCAATTCAACCTATAAAGAGAACCAACTGGTATAAACAAAAAAAATTGATAAAATTATTTCCTACTGTAATTAGTGCTTCTTCATGATAGAAATCTAGAGATATAATTGGTAAATTTTATAAATTTTGGGGAAATAACATAGAATATGCACCTATAATATGTCTTAAACTAAAGTATATGTGTCACAAATATGAAAAACTTTATTTCTAATATATGAAAAATCAATCTAATGTATAGGATTCTGACCCAAGTATATATCTAAATCATGTAACTAAACTAGAGATTATGCAAGTGTGGAAATCATGTCTTTGTGACATGCCCCCACTAAAATATGGAGATTATGAGAACTAATTAAGTATGGAGGTTGTCTTTATAAGATTTCCCCACTAAGATATGGAAATTGTGTGAATATGGAGGTCATATCTTTATGACATTCACCATTGATATGCCCCCATTTGAGGTGAGGGAAATAGAATATGGTAGGTACCTTACCTCAAAAGGATAAGGTAATTACATAATCTATGTATGAATCATGTAGCATATAATAATAACATTTCTAATTATATATATCAAAGAAACTCATAGTATTTGATCCCATCAGTCCCTAAGATGCATGATATGTATCATGGTAACATCTAGAAAGTAATAGTAAAATCTTAATAAACAATCAAGCACACACACAAGAGCACTCAATGTAATGAAAGAGAATGGTCTAAGGAGACCTCATATATGATACATGTTCAAATTCCACACAATCTAAAGGAAATAACATATTCAAATTTCCAATCAACATATAATGACATATTCAAATGTCCAAATAACATATAATGGCACACAAGCCAACAAGCAAGAAAAACATTCAAATGTTCCACAAGAAACACAACTACAAGAAATAAATACACTCAAGTAAGTGATAATTTTGGAATATATGAAGTATAATCAACCAACATAATCATATCATACTAGTCCATGCATATATGTGTTAGCAAAAAACATCATGTAACATAGCATATCAAGTACATTGTGAAATTTATGAACATGGCTATAGACATGTGTAAGTATTAGTATATAAGCTCAAACATGATAATGTATAAATGGTCATAAAAGATATGTAACCTATATCGATTTTGATCAAATAAATAGATTAACCTAACATACTATAAGGCATAGGCAAAGGAGAGGCCCAACATCTATGTGTGCATATATCATGTGTCTATGGTATGCATGTATCACACTCAAAGATGTGTGAAACATGTATGTGTGTGTGTGTGTGTGTGTGTGTATATATATATATATATATATATAAGAAAATATATGTTATCTATGTGTGCATATATCATGTGTCTATGGTATGCATGTATCACACTCAAAGATGTGTGAAACATGTATGTATGTATATATATATATATATATATATATATATATATGTATATATATATATATATATATATATATATATATATAAGAAAATATATGTTATCTAATTACATGAATCAAATAAAAAGGAGATAATAAACATGGGAAAGCTAAATATTTTTATGTTTTCTAGGTTATTTGATTATCTTTTTGTATTTTCTTAAATATTTGATTTTTTTATTTTTTTTAGTATTTATAAAACAAGGGCTAGCTGATTATCCCATATAAGGTATGCTCATAAGGTGATCATTACTCAAAATATGGTGAATCATACTGGTGATACTTCCAAAGAGCATGTATGGGTATCATATTTGGATTTTTAGAATCCATAATACTTTGTGTATGCCTCGTAGGACTCTATGGTTGTGCAGAGGTAATAGAAGGAGAAGGGGTTCATAGAATCTATTTTTTAGTGCTCTATAGTTTCCTCAATGTAGCTGTAATTAGAACATGTTTATTTTCTCTTAGTAACAGGGTAGACCGTGTAGGTGTAGATGAAGATTCCATAAAATCCACTATTTATCTTTGATACAATGGTATATCAATTATGGGCTGCTTAGGAAAAGGGATTTCATGTTATTTGTCCTTTTGTGGATGATCAACCTTAGTAGGTTTGATAAATTAATTTTTGGGAATAACCTTCTCTTGTACAAGTGGAATTTCATATGGAATTTTGGAAACTATGATTATCCTATTAGTATGAATGTATTTAATACACCAATACACTATGGAAGATAAGGCATGAAATTTGTTCTTATTATTTCAAATACTTGACTTTTAGTTCATGTGATATGTTTGAAATATGATATTTGCTTATGTGGTAAAGTATTAATAGTTGTTCAGTTAGTTTTATTTAGTGATAACTAAGGCAATTACCATATGCAATGGAATCAATTTAGGAATAAAAATGCTTGAATGTAATTATCATGTGGTAGTTGGGTTTTTACTTTCATTCCAACACTATAACTAATGTATATTGGGAGTATCAAATGTATTTATTTGATCTATATTTTTGTGTGTTGGTTTCGGTACCCAAATATGTTGTGTACATATGTGAGTAGGATTTATCAAATTCATCTCAATGCCTCCTCCATGTGTCCCTCTAGTGAGATCTCAATCAAAAAATGGTTATTTGGTAGGATTACTATGGGAGAGATTGGTCATTTTAAAGGGTAAATGGGAGAAGGAATTCTTCTAGTGGTTGATTTATGTGAAGGCCAATGGACCATACCTTCCTAAAAATAACCAAAATTGGATGTTTTGACGCTCTTAGAATGAATTCTAGAAGAATTCGGGGAAAAATATGTTGATGTGTCTTTTTAAAATGCAATGATCCCTCGATCTTCAAGTTATAATATCTTTTGCCTTGGTATAAAATAATTGTTATCACAATGTCTATTAACACCTTAGTAAGTACAAAAGGGTTTTCTTTTTACCTTGTCAAATAAGTGTGGTGGATGGTAATATTTTTTAGGAAGATTAATCAACTATTTATCTAAAAATGTATGTAATATGTCATGTGGTTGATCTTTAAGCCAATAAAATTGAACTAGTTGTCACTTGGTATAGTTATAGTTTATAATTGTAGGAGGTTTTCTATATGAAAACTTCTTACCTATATGAAAAACATTTATTGTATGTTTCTTGGTATGTATTTAATATTTTAGAGAAGGTAATTGTTCATAGATTTTATGAGTTCTTTTCTTCTTTTCAAAAGGATTTGTATCATGGTTATCTATAGGTGAATAATTATGTGACTTGGTATTTATGTTAGTTAATGCACATGCATGCTTATACACATCCTAATATAAGGCATCGAAAGAAGTAAAGGGCTTGTATAATGTTCTTTATTTGAGTGGAGTAAAAATCCCCCTATTAAATATGAATTTTACTTCTAAATCTGAGGGGGTGTAGCTCAAAAAATACAAGATATCCTTAAATCTAATAGCATAGTTTTGAATAGATTCATTCTCATTTTGAGTTAAGGCTTGAAAATGGTCCAATGATATCTTGGGAAATTTATGTTGATGGAAATTCAACAAAAATATATCCTTAAGCCTTTTAAATTTTTGTAAGGACCTATTTGGGAGGCTATAGAACCAACTAAGAGCTTATCGAGTTACAATTATATGGAAGGATTTTGATAACAAGCATTTATCTATAGCCCAATGGTTAAAAGGAATGTATATATTATGTCAAATGACTAGTAGGATATCCTTGACCATCAAATAAATACAATATAGGCATGAAAAAATTTGAAGGGTAGGGATGATTAAAAACATCTTGTGTTAAGGGTTGATCCTTTAAGATATTATCATTAAATATAGCCTCATGGGAGGACACTTGTAACTTAAGAATAGTATTTTTTTTTTGAAGATCTCTTATAGTAGTCATTATAGATAGAATGTCACTAGGAGAGGTTGGTAAAGAGGTTGAATATTTATTTAAAGGTTATAGCCTATCATCCATATGAAACATAGGAATAATAGGTTCTCTACCTCCATCCTTGCATTCTAAAATAGGATCATCACATGGCTTGAAAACATTAGGGAAAGGAACATGCATTGCTAAATAAGCAACTATATCATTTTGGATGTTACAAAGATTAATTCTACTATCATTTTTGATATAACCAAGATTAGGAGGAATAAAATAGAAATATATTTAGGAATGTAATATAAAATCTCAAACTTTTATTTTCTTACAATGATAAGCTTATAAAGCTTATGGAAGAAATAAGGTGGTTACAAAACCAACCTCTAATAGGTGAAACCAACCCATAAATAAAAACTAAACAAAAACATAACAAATTAAATACTTTAGATCAATAAATGATCCCAACAAACTCCACCTTGATCCAAAAGGGTATAGAAAGACTTGAACAATGAATTTTGAGTCATCCAAGTAGACTCTAATACAATTGAAACTAGTACATTATGCATCCTAAACTGATCACATCCTGCTCATCCCCACATTGAAGTAAAACATGATCATGCACTATCTGACTACATCAATCCTCACACAAAATCCATCCAATAAATGACTAACCTCTATAATATTTATGGAACATCTCAAATTTATTCCCAACAATCACCAACATCTCCCATAGGCCTTTGCTCAACACTAACAATGCTAGCAACACAATGCTGACTCGTATCACAAATCACCAATGACTGGTCAAAAAACCAATATGCAATATCTTTTCACACTATCAAGTGAGAGATTAGAATTCATGCAACAACTAAACCAAATACAAATCACTAAAATGCTCCACATCATCACTACATCTATGAAAGCAAAGTACACAATCCAAAAAGTGTTACTACATCAAATCCAAATCTTGAGCCCGGCAATTCATACAAGATGCGTGTGTCACCAAATCAGAATATATAGTCATCAACTATGGAGCATGCAAATTTTTATTCATCCCATCCATCAAAATAGGAAATAGAAGAATGACCAAAGTGACTAGAGTGAACAATAATTTTTGCTTTTACCTTTTGTCAATGTCTAGAAGACCTCCTTTTAGAGGGGCACTGTTTAGAGAGGTGTCCTATCCCACCATAATTATAGCATATTCTCTCACATCCACTAGAACTAGAGTAAGAATAGCCACATGAATAAGAAATTATGTTCTTGTGTTTGTGTCCATGTGAATGTTTGTGGTGATTCTCATGATTCAGAGAACTAGAGTGATGTCTATGCTTAGGAGAGCTTGAATGATCCCTATGTCCATAATGATGGTTATGTATTGAAGAACTAGAATGATGTTTATGACTAAAATTATGCCTATGAAAGTGTTTTTATTTCTCTTTGTGTCTTCTATTAGGCTCATACAATGGATTTCCTATTTTGGTATAGTGTGCCTCGGTATATTTCTTCTTTACAAATTGTCTCTCATGTTGAGTGAACAACTCACAAATGGAATCAAAAGTAGATGAGTTAAGTTTATCACTAAACTGTAACATATCCAAAACAATCTTATATCTAGGGATAAGACCATTCAACACAATATAAATGAGCATTTCATCATCAATTTTCCCACCAGTAATGTCATATTCTTGTTTCAAATTCTTAATTCGTGATACATATTCTGAAACATCATCATCTATTAGTTTAGTGTTGAGAAACTACATAAGAAGATCAATTTTCCTATAAGTAGGTTGTTTATCATATAAATATTTTAAATATTTCAATTCTTTCCAAGCTTCAAACTTGATTACCTCTATATGAATTATGACTTGTGCACTGCAAGTTGATTTTAACAATGTAAGAGCTCGCCTGTCACGTTTGTGAAATTCTACAAGTTTTGTGGATTCAGTGGGTAATATTGGTTGTTTTTCACCAACATCCCACAAGTCATTAAACATTAGTTTATTTTCCATGTTCATTGACCATTCCTTATGGTTTTTAGGATTTAAAGGTCTATTTTCAGAAATCAAGCTCACAAGTTTAGCCATGCTGCTAAAGAATCAAACAAAAAAAAGACAAGGGAATACTATTTTGAAGTTTTACCTTTACCTTCAAAAATAGTTTTTGAATACAAGGATACCTAATACTTGTAAAAAATTACACCTTCTATGCCCTTATATCTCCAAAATTTAATTTTTCCAACCCCTTTTTTAAAAAAATGTCAAAAATAATTTTGACAAAAAATTGTACCATTACACCAATAGGTTTTAAATCATGCCTCTTCCTTTTAATGTAATTTGAAAAATCAAAGTCTTCAAATTTAAGTGTAAAGGGTGAATATTTAATATATTATAGTTTTCGAATGATAAAATAAAAATATTACCAAAATCTTTTACCACTTTGCATGTTAAAAAATGTAAATTAGATTTACCACTTACTCCACCTTCCTTCTTTGATGGGGCCTGCAATGTTTTAGGCTTTCTATATTTCTACAAGTTTTAAAGCTTATTAAAAATTCTACAGTTGTGTTATGCCACCGTACTTCTATAGAATTAATAATATTCTTCTACCACCATACTTCTATAGGATTATTAATCTAAAGGCTATAGGTCTGTATTGCAAAAAATAAATAAGAGCCAATTGTTCATTGTAGAATTCAAAATAATTGCTTAATTATTTGTCATACTTCTTTAGTTATTCGCAATAGAATTCATAGAAATTGCTTAGTTATTTGTGCCTTTATTATTAAAATTAATTCTACACTTCTTAGTCCCCATACTTCATGTTGGATGGCTTTGATTATGCTGCCATACAATGTACAAGGTGCTTTTATAATCAAAAATCTCAATTTCATGAAATCTTCCAAGCAATGCTTAACTAGAAAAAACCTCCGTCAATGGGGCTCTGATACCACTAATATAACTAGGATTAGGAGGAATAAAATATAAATATATTTGGGAATGCAATATAAAATCTCATACTATTATTTGTTTACAATGATAAGCTTATAAAGCTTACGAAAGGAATAAAGTGGTTACAAAACCAACCTCCAATGGGTGAAACCAACCCACAAATAAAAACATAAAAAATTTAATACTTTGGATCAATAAATGATCCCAACGGTTTTAAGGTGCTAGATTGCTTAGAATTTCATGATATACAATAGGAATAGGCTATGTGGTTTCACTTTTTTTATCTAGAATTAAAACATGTTTTTTAGCAAAAAATGTGGAAGGAAAGAGGAGAAAATCTTCTACTTTACTTGAAACATTATAAGAAGAAAAATAAAAATTTCACCTACCTTTTTGAACTCAAATAAAGGAAGTAGAGAGAATACAATGCTACTTTCTACTTTTGGTATATCATGATCGTATGAAAAAGAGACATTTGATGCAACACTATCATTTTTTTCATGCAATGGACTTTCTATTTTATTTGCCTTATATTGTGTAATTTTGGAAAGAGATGTAGAAAATGTATTTGACAATGTAGGTGTATCATCAAATAATTCATTTTCAATGAGATGTTTGTGAGAAATTATAGTTTCATTTTCATCTTTCCAATGATAGGGGAAGAAGTAGTACATGCATGTTGATCATTATAATATAGAGAAAGAGAACTTTTACTATTTTCGTTTGAGTGATCTAAATAAGGAACAAGATTCTCAATAGTATCAATAGTTTGGAAAGAAGGAAAAAATTTAGCACTTTCAACATGTTCATCATTAGAAAGAGAGTAAATGCATTGTGTTATGCATGATAAAAAAAAATCAACAGCATGAATGCTAACTTCTTGCATGTCTATTATATCATATTTATGTGATGCACTAAAAAAGTTCATCATTTTTAACTTTTTAGGCATATTATCATTGGATGTAGAATAAATAGGAGAAATGAGCTTCTCATATTCATATTCAAGAGGTGTATAATCACAATCATAACCATATTAACATGTGTTATGATTTTTGACATATTCATTTAGACTTACATTTTCATTATTAGTATTTTCATTATCGTAATTGTAAGAAAATGTGGATGGCTGGGGACATTGTTGTTTTGCCATAAGCTCCTCATAAATAATACATTGGTCATTTGGGACATTAAATATGTTATCCAAAGGATGGGGTCTCATATGGATTTTAATAAGAGTATTTATGATGAGGGTTCTAAGTTTGGACATAACCAAAAACAAATAGTATAAGGCATAGGGAATAAATTATGAAGAAACATTCCTTTAGCTATACCCATGCAATAAATCAAATCTAAAAATTAAATAAAAACCCTGAATGTAATGTAGGGTTTGGTTACAATAAGTATAGAAGATAGGTGCACATAAAGTTCACAAGGATGAATAAAACTATTTTATAACAGGCCAATTAATTGCAAACTCGAATAAATAAATATTCTAAATTAGAATAGAGATGTGTTAAATATAGAAAGTACCCGATTTTAAATATTTTTTATTCATTAAAATACCAAAGAGAAATGATAATTATCTATATTTTTAATGCGTACATGGATATGAGTTGTCCACAGGCAGAACTGTATAGGATCAGGATTCTGAGACAATCATCAAATTCTATAAATGATGTTTTTGTATCCATGGACACTACTGTTAATATTTGGGCACTACCATTGACACTACTATCCATGCTAATATGGTTTTGTCTAGTATAAAATATGCATTAGATTACAATGCAACCAACTTCATTGGTATGTCTTTTATGTCACCTTTTTGCTAATGTATTTAGATATAAAATATAGGTTATATATGTCTGCTTATGGATCAAAACCTAAATGGGTTAATGGGCTCACACTATCAACCTGACCTCAAAGATCCCTCTATCAATGAGTGAAATGTTGCCTACATAGCCAATACTCTAAGGAGGGCCTTAGACTGATGTAGTTATCCCCTATGTGTGGGAGTGTGTGTGAATAATGGTGTAATATGCTATATATAGATGTGTGTAATGATATATCTTGTAACTTGGCAAGTACCATTCATGATCTACTCTTTGGATGTTCCATACCTTTTGTATGACTGATCCTATGACTAATAAATAAATAGGGATGAATAAGGTAGAATAACTCAGTTCTATGATCAATTGAATGAGCCTTGGTAGGTGTTTGTTTGATAGTTTCTAAATAAATAATGAGAAGGTTTATACCTATATTTAGACCACATATTTTTAAAATATCCCATGGTAGGGTTAAATAAGACAAATAGGCCAAGCCATAGATTTTAAATAGTTTGAAATTTGGATGACTTTAGGTGACTAGACACTAGATAAGGATTTGGACACTAGCATTGACACTATTGTCCCTCTGTGGTCAGTAATGTCTATAAGGCTAGAAAATAGGTATGGATCTATTATTGATAGTGAAGAATATATATCAAGTTTTAAGCTTTTTATAGTGTATAAGTGGTCTAGGTCATTATAATGATAAGGATCAAACTATAAGATAATCATTTAGGCACAATGGGATGGCAAATGTGATATTTTTAGTAAAAAGAAGGTCTAGAACTAAATGGTAGACCTTTGATTGGTATTTTTCAAATGTAAAAGATTGAGATGATATAATTATTTAGTTTTAGTATCTACATCCCCCTCACAGTTCAACCTTAAAACTAAATTTTGTTGGGGAAGCCTAAGACATTATAGTTTGGGTTGGTTTGTATAGAATCTTTAGAAAACTAAGGGTGTTTGACGTTGACCTTATATGAAGCATTAGATTAAAAATACTATTAATTTTGGTAAACCACAGGTCTTATGGAAAGATCTTCATCTAGAGAAAAAATTAAATTCATCAAATTTGGTAATCGAGGGTGATTATCAACTTAACATTGAAGTCTTAAAGAATAAAATAAGTAATCATTGGTATCTTTAAAATGTTATCGAATATTGTCTACATTTGGCATCCTAGTTCTCTTCCTTGATAATCGCCCACACAAGACAAAATAGTGATAAAGTGGTTGATCTTCTAGGTAACCTTTATGTGAATAAATGTTTTTTTAATAACAATAATTTTCATCTATTATCACCCCCATAATGGTTATAAATTATTCCATAATTTTAGATTTGGGTTTATAAGGCTCCTCCCACTCAATATTTTTTTGTGGCTTGATTGAAATCAATGTTAATTATGCATTAAAAGAGTGAAAAGGTCATAATTTGAATTTATAGGTGGTAGGAATTTTAGTGTGTGAGGGGCTATAAATTGATTTCCTCTCCCTTATCTTGGCCTTTTGGAATGCAATGGGAGTGAAAATGGATGATGATCCTCTTAAGTGTGCCCCTCTTCTCCTTTCCCTCTTGAAATTGGGCATTTTATGCTATGATGGTATTCTCCTTATGTTATGTTTCTTGAGGAATTGTTAATGATCAAATAGAACCTTGATTGAAGGCTTGATATATTTGGCTCTAAAACCTTCACACCTAGACTAACACTAGAATAATCTGAGGTGTGGGACACCTGAACTCATACCAGACCTATAGATTTTGTTGAGGCTAACTCCTCTGATGTATCACTTTACACTACTTACTAAACTACTAATTGTTGGGTTGAAAAGGGGGGAAATGAAATTAAAAGGGAAATCCTACTTTACTATTGGTGATACACCTATACTATTGGTTCATCCACTCTATTTGAACTCCTAAAACATTGATTAGACAAGTAAAGACTGAATCTATAACTCGAACTATCTCCTATGCATTAGTATTTCATGTAGAGGTTTTATCTTGTGATCAAAGCCTAAGGTAAATGATGTAATAGGCCTAATTCAAGGCACTAACTAGCCACTTATATCCACTATAAGCTCAGCTAAAAGACATCAAACACTAAACATGACCTACATAGTCTAACAAATTAGTAGCTAGGTGAGAATTATGACTTGACAAGGGAGAAATTTATACCACATATGAAAATAAACTAACATAAACACTCTATATCAAAATAATAGAATCTAAAATAGTCATTTTATTTATTTGAAAAGGTTACAAAACTCAATCTTGGTAGAGTTTGGTCATACCAAGAGAGGGATCCTAAAAATGGCTAAAAAGTCTACATATATAGAAAAAACTTAGAATAGCCAAGATATTGGAGTTGGAAAGAGAATCTTAGGGGAAATTCATGTCAACTCAAGTCCCATTTGAGTTACAAAAATATAATAAAGTCTTGAATCAATATCCTTTGGTCTCTTTGTCTTGCATAAAAATCTTCTTTGGTGTTGAAAAAGGAGTGGTGGGCCCTTGATGAGTTATAAAATCCTCTTTCATGGAAACATATGTCAATATTCAATGTAAACTCCACTTTAAGTGATTTGAAGCTGAGTTGAAACATAAGAATGTCCCCCTTTGCATGGAAAGCATGATAGATGCATGATCTAGTCAAAAGTTAACTAAAGCCCAAGACCAATCAACTCTAATTATCTCCTTAAAGGCATGAAATATAATTAAATACTTAAATTATCATGTAATGTGGCATTTAAATTTAAAATTAACTCATAGATGACCATCTTCAATGCCAACTCACTTTGCTTAATTGATAAAATAGGCCTATTAAGCCAACTAGGCCTAATAGTTTATCTGTGCAATTGAAACTCCATATAACCTACACAAAATACCATTAAACCTGAAAAATAATTATATTATATTTAGAACAACTTTTATCATCACAAGATATGTGATTTTGATAAGAAAACTCTCACCATTCAGTCAATAGGGTTGACTAGGTCCACTCTGCTCCTTTTTTCTACAAACTGGCCATATTGATTGAGCTCGTAAGGGCACTTCTAGGAATATTTATTACCAAATAAATATTTTATGATGAATAATTAGTCTCAACCTTCAAACTCCATTGATTGGATCCCATTGAACTACCTTGTACTTTATTTTCCATGCTTTTTTCCATAAAAAAGATGATATATTCCCTAATATATACATATCCATATGTAAAATTTGCATTTATATAATCCTTTCTAAGTTATCTTGATTTTTTAAAAGGTTTTAGGTTGATCCATGGTGATTTGATGGAGGGAAAATCAACTTTTTTCAAAACTAGTTTTTTGAGGGTTTGGGAAGGTTTTAAAGCTGAATCTTCCAAAAGATAATTCATGAAGTATATACATCCAAATCCAAAAATATTTACATTATTTGTATCACATAGACCCCCCTAACACTCTTTAAAATATTGGGTTCCCATGCAAAATATATAAAAATTTATCACGTAAAGGAAATCTGCCTTGAAGGGTTTTGCTTACATTATGAGCTGCCTACGCTCCTAGCAATTGTTAATAAAATACATACCTTAAACCAACATAAATCATTATTTTTTTTTAATTTAATATGGTTCATCAAATCATAATAATATATTTTGGCCAAACTCCTCACGTGGTGAAAGATACGAGCATCTGAACAGGTGGCTTGGAAGGATGTATAGAATTGCAAGAATTAAAATTCCTCACCAGGATGAAAATTACCATTCCCTTAATTTTAAATTCCTAAAAAAATCATTATAGGTTTTTTACCATGCTATACAAACACTTTGAAAGTATATTCTTACTTGAAAAGTCAAAAATGCATTTTTGGCCTATATGCCTATTTGCTTAGAAAACCTTGTATGAGCATGGTTTGCATATTATTTGGAGTTTTTACACTATTTAAAGGTATTATAATGATTTAAAAACATCATCCCATTCTTTATAAACTCTCACATCGGCTTAGCAACCTTCATATCATCTCAAAATATTGCCTACTCCAAATGATGACCTCAAATAGACATGTTGATGACTGTGACAAAACAAAAAGTAATTCCAATTGTCAAAGGGAATTTAAACTTGGGTGTAATATTACTCAACTCATGATGACATTACACACCAAATTTCAAGTCAAAATTCCACCTTTAGATGCCAGAATCCTCAAATTTGCCTCTTTTGCATGGACTATGACATACTTGACTGTATTTTCATGTTGTTAGAGCCGATTTCATGGTTTTTTGGAGTTTTAAATTTAAAAATGATCCTAAATTAGCTCAATATTCCTCTTAATATCTTTAAAACATCCTCTACCCCTCTGTCTATCATGCTTAGATTCTTCTAGCAAGGCATTATCAACCTTTCACAATCAAATTATGTACATCTGATGTACTATCATCTTAATTCATGTTTATTGATGTCTCAATGACTTAAAAAATGATTTTAATATATTATTAACTTATGCATTCATATATAATTGATTATATAAGGTCATTGAGAGAGAGAAAAATTCCCACGACCTATGAGAGAAAAAGTAGACCTTGTTGTAGGTGGAAATTGCAAGCAATAAAGGTGTCTGAGAGGAAAATTGTCACCCATAGTTATTTTTACTCCAAAATAATTATAAAATAATTGAATTATATCATATTAAACCTTATTTATTATCTTTTCCACTCCTTTTGACTCCTCACATCAAGGTATTTAGGCCTTTATGTTGTGTATAGTTCGTACAATGGCCTGTAGATGCTCAATGTTGGCTATAGGTGTAGGTTTTGATTGTGATATACTTAGATATTTCTCAAATAACCTCCAAGGTCACTTAATTATTATCATATTTAATACCTTCCATTCACTTGACCCTAAACCTCCTTGAGGCCTCCACAGTGACAACACACTTAGGTGACAAAACCCTGTGGGCAGTGATCACATAGGTGTATTTCAAACATTGTAGGTTATAATAGTATCTCTCAAAATAAAAATTCCCATATAATTATGTTGATTTCAAACCCCTTTTTATCACTTTGTAAATTCTCTTAGGTCTTAATATAATTGACAAGCCCCTTGACCTCCATACCTTATACTAGTTGTAGATGATTCTTTAGGCCTGTTGTAGGTGTGATTTGCAATATGTTCAAAGTGAACTCTTTGTCATTGAATTTCCTCTAATACAAAACTTAATTTATATTACCATATAATACCATCTCCCTCAAGTCAAAACACCATGGAGACAAAACTCCAATACTCCATGTACTTAACTGTGATTTAAGGTGACTTGCCCTTGTACAGACAGTGATAAGGTGAAATATGCTTGGAGAGCATTGATCACTAATCAATGTGATAGGAAGTATGAAGAGTTTCTTAATTTTCATGTTTTATCTTTATATCCACCATATCACTTAAACTTAAACCATGAGATATTTAAAACCTTGTTAAACCCTAGCTAATTGTAGGTTAATTTTACATGTGGTTGTAGGCTACCATACTTGAAATAAGCTCTTATTAAACTCTAAAGTATGCACTTTTCTTATTTTTCATTCATGTTTAAGTCTCTTTCAATACCAACTATGTTTTTTATTTTTTTGATCAAAACTCACTACTTGAATCTTCTCAAAGTCCAACTTATATGCAAATAGGCCTCCCTATAAGGCAAGGCCTGTAGGTGCCTATTTTGTTGGTATGGAATATATACATACTAATTTGAAAACCCCTTTATGTTCATTTAATTATGATTCCACCTTAAATTTATAGTTCATGATACTTAATTTAGCTTTCTTGAGCCCTGAAAAGGCTTACCCCTTGAAAATCTACTGTAGGCTACTTCTAAAGAAAATCTGTAGGGTATCATGTAGGAATTATAGGTTGTAGGTGAATTCCTTACAACACTCCTTGAAACTTGTTATGCCCTCCATGTCTTATTCATTTCATGTATAGATCTCAATTTATATACTAACCATGTTTTGTTTCCCACCAAATCATCATAATACCACTTATAAGACAGACTTTTCCTAGACTGAAGATTGATTGCTGAAGTGTCCTATAAAGTGTGTGTTATGAGGGACATTTTATTGTCTAAGAATGGTTTCATGATCATGAATGAATTCATGATATGAACAAGATTACTTCTTCTCAAAAATGAGATCTTCCATCACATGTTAAAGTGATAATGTCACCATCCAAAGGTCATGAGCGTGTCATGACTGTTTTGTACAGACAAAATCAGAAATTAGTTTTAATAAATCCTCAAAACTTGAATTCATCATTGTTATTTTTTCCCTTACTATGCCTAATTAGACTACTTGTATGCACCACTACAACCATGAATACAATCATTCCAAGATTCATTCCCTCAAGACTTGTATGACTTCATTTGATTTTCTTGGTTTTATGGACCTGCTGTAGGTGGTCATTTCCATGTGATTTGATGCTTTGATTGGCCTATATCCTCCTTTATCATGCCTTTAATGGTGTATCCTATCAACCTCAGCTCCTTGATGATGATAACATGTAATGGAGGTGATGTGAGGGTGGTGTGGATGATAAAGGTGAATGAAACTCATGAAATGAGGGTGAAAAGACACAAAACACAATGATAATGGTAGAGCATGATAGTGGTATGGGGGGAAAGGAATGAAGGTGGGAAACAAGCCCTTTGGAAGCATGCTAAAACCAAGGTAAGGAGCTGTACACAAACATGAACATATGATCATCATGCCACATGACTTTGAATGCCATTGGAGGAGGGCAAGGCACCAAAATTGAAACCTAGTATTTTGCAAAAACCTCAAAAGTTGTAAATAAACCTTAAAATATGCTATTATAACCCTTTGAGACACCTTGAGAGCACAAAGATGAACTGAGACATGAAACCTTGAATAAATTATTGGTAAAACCTACTTGAAAACATGTAAACCTGAAAGAAAATAATGCCAAGGATTAAAATATGGAACCTTGAAAATTCACTCTCCCTCCTTAACCGTACAACTTTTCTTTGCAAGCATGTTATACTATAGATTTAAATGGAGATATTTATGAGAAATTTTGGATCCTCAAATGCATTAATAACAGATTCAAGAGGCCATGGAGAGGCATATTAAGTTCCCAAGATTCTATAACAACTTGAATTTTCTTGAAACTCTATCCAAGTGAAGAGAAAATGAAGAAAACTAGTTACCTTTCTAGTTATAGGGTTGAAAAAATTGGCCTATCTTCAACTAGATGGTTCATGAACCTAGATAATCCAATTAAGGAACCACTTGATCGATTAGGAATCCCTTTGAGTTTAGTTTTTTCACTCCAAAATTCAGATTTGTACTCTCCTCTAATAGCCTGTACCATCAAAAAACCTACAAGTAGGTCACTTTGTGCAAACAAGGAAAGTGCTTGGAAAGGAACAGTTTTGGGCCTGTACAGCATCCAAACACCATTAAAATCATGCTAAAGTTGTGTCATGCCCTGATATTGATGTTACCTACCTTGGATGTACATAATCCATACTATTGCTTGCAAAATGAAGGAAAAAGGGTTTTTTTGCCTTTTAATAGATAACTAAGCCTTCCACCACTTGAAATAGAATACTTGAGAAGCATTACGTGCCAATACATGCAAAATACAAACTTTTCAACCTTTTTCCATGTTTTAAATTTTCAAATTGGCACGTGTGGGGGTAATTTGGGTCTTTTTGTCTTACAAAGTATATTAAAACACCTTTTAAAGATTTGAAACTTTAGGAAAAGGTAATATTAATGTTTTTAAACATATTTAAAGGTTTTTTTAAATTATAAATGATATTTTTGAAACCATTTTTGACATTTTTGACTAAAATTTACTCTTTTAGGCAACAATTCGTCGGTTTGACCAACTATAGAGGGTTATTGACTAGATTATTGGAAAGTTTTGTATTATAGGGGTAATTATTTGGCCTTAACAGGACTAAAATTTTCTCATCATTTGTTTTTTTAACCATTAATGGCACTTTTGTCAGGGTTAGACCTTTTTGTTGTGTTCCATTAAAAATGGGAAACTAAATAAATTGGTTGGTGCGTTATATGATTTATTTTTCTTTATTATTGTTTGTTTACACAAAAACCTTTATTGCTTGTCAAATGTGTTTACTATTACAGTCTTGTTGCTTGGTTTTTTATGTGTTTTTAAATGGGGATACCCAACTTCATTCATCATTGTTATTTTTATCTTTGGTGGTGGTTTGGCACGATTGATGAAATCTAAATTTCTTTTGATGTTGTGATTTTTTTAGGATAAACAAATTTCTCATTCCTTTTATCATCTCTATAGGTTTCTTTCTAAACTAGCATACTCCCTAAGGGTGGTTCAACATCTCTAGTTGTTGGAGAGAAGTTTTTGCTTGACCGTGGAGCCTAACAAAGAAATATAGGATGGTAAAGGTTCATCCTATTGAAGTAACACATGACTCAACAAAGGTAAATCCTCTTCTATGGACATAGTAAGGGTGGGGGGGAGATGTATAATCTTAGATGATCCACAAATACATGGTGGATGATGTCCATACTTATTTCATGGGGTTAGTGGATGATCTTAAACTAAGACAGCTTATGAACAACTAGGTTTGGATTAACAAATATAAAAGAGTGACAACCAAAAAAGACATGGATTTATTGAAGATATCTCCCTTAAAATTAATTAAGCATGAAAATATTATCAAGTGGATAATGAAAATCTTGATTCATGTTTAGTTTTTTAGGTGTATAGACACAATATTTTTAAACTTTATCATTTACTAACTCTTTCTCTCTTGCAATACCCTGTTGAGTTTTAATCTCTCTAATTGCATGCCTT
Organism: Torreya grandis; assembly: GCA_037957365.1. Classification (NCBI taxonomy): domain Eukaryota; kingdom Viridiplantae; phylum Streptophyta; class Pinopsida; order Cupressales; family Taxaceae; genus Torreya; species Torreya grandis. The sequence continues at coordinate 267,060 of JARHVA010001673.1, forward strand.
TAAGGGTGCATCAAGAAAAAAGTGGGAAAACCATTGGTGCTTCATAGGATTGTTGTGTAAATTTATCATGACTATCTCCACTACAAAATCATGATTTCTTATTCTCCTAAGTAATCCTCCTCCTAAATAGCACCTAAGTCAATACCTATCTTTTATAATTATATTGGATCAGGTGAATGTAGTATTCCTAATTCTTGTCAAAATTTAATCAAGGGATTAGATAGACATAGTTTTGAAAGTCATAGTACACACTTTGTAGCTAAATCAGTATAGGCCAACTATTTATAGGGTAAATGGTCACTTTCTAGCTACATCAAGGTGGTTTGATATAGTCGGATAGAATTCTAAAATGGTTCCGGTTCATCTCACCTTTATAAAGACAAGGCTCATTTCAATCCAATAGAGAGGAGCACTCATTTATGTGCTATTATTGCTCATAATTTTACTTTTATTCTACATTTGAGATAATCCATTGTTTAAATCTTATCTTGAAGGGAAATATCTTGTCTTGTGGAGTCTTGGATGCAAATAGAATAAGTATTTTAGCCTAGAGTTGATTTCAACCATTGTGATCCTTACAAACACAACCTATTTCAAAGCACTATTAGCCAAGAGAGATATTAAGTCTCAATAGGTTCTATTCAAGGTAAGTATTTCTAACCTTATCTTATATATATATATATGTGTGTGTGTGTGTGTGTGTGTGTGTGTGTGTGTGTGTGTGTGTGTGTGTGTGTGTGTGTGTGTGTGTGTGTGTGTGTGTGTGTGTGTGTGTGTGTGTATGTATGTATGTATGTATGTATGTATGTATGTATGTATGTATGTATGTATGTTTTGAATGTATAACTCCTTTTTTGGATTTCCTCTACACATAAACTTAGTGTGGCTATAGAGTTATCCAAACATTCCATTTTCCACCCTAGGTAACCTAGGCCTCTATTTGCCTACCATGGTTCATTACCCCTTTTAATGGTTTTTCAACCATCCCCCTTATTTATGTTGTAAGCTTTGGTAGCACTAGATTAGACTAATTACATTATTTTCAAGAGACCTAGTTAGGGTTATTGCATTATATTGATTACCTAGAGGATTTTGAACCCTCTCAATTGATTTTGTGTGATAAGTGTTCCTCTATCTAGGTTTAGTGGATCCAATTGGTCATGCCTAGATATAACTACACATCCAATAGGTTTTGGTTGATATACCTTCTCCAAGTTTGGATCTATTAGGTAGGATAGGTTGTGTCTCTATCTTAATTCATTGAATACATTCTAGAGAACCCAATGTAGACTAACCATTATTTTTTTATAATTTAACAAATTATATCAACATGCATCAATACAGTTTTATTTTTGTACAGTTTTTTTACAAACTACATCGATACATCTAGTCTAACTTATGTTTGTCTCCAGGGAAAAACTACATCAGCAAAAGTTAACACAGTTTTATTTTTCTATGTTTTTATCAATGGGCTACATCAATATAGATCGATCTAGTTTAAATTTATATATTTATTTGTTAGTTGGATATATCAGCCAAGCCCAATCTAGTTATATCCTTCTAATTTGTTTTTTTATATTTTCTAAATTTTATGCAAACTACATTAATTCAGTCTAAATTTATGTGTGTTTTTCAAGCAGCTACATGAATCTAATATGATTAATTTTGTGTTTTCCATGAAACTACATTGATATAGGTTGATAAGTGTTAATTCAAAGTTTTTCTAAAAAACTACCTTGATACAAGATGATTAAATTTTTCACACTCAAAATTGCATTATCTCCAATAATCCAACCACATTGGCCCAGGCTGAATTAGTTCTTTCTTCCACATATTTTTCTACTAACTATATGATCCAAACTGATATAGTTTTATTAACTTTTATAGTCAATTTCATTGATCAAATTATTTCAGATTTGTACTTCAAAATTCTACATTCTATCCAAAAAAATCATAAAAAACTATATTGACCTAGGGAGATATAGCCATACAATTATTTTCTTCCTTATTAAAACTACATCAACCCAAGCCAATATAGTCATACAATTTTCTTCCCTATTAAAACTACATTAACCCAAGTTGATATTGTCATGTTTATATAATTCCTATCGGTAAACTACATCAACTTAGTTTGATCTAGTTTACTCTACTTATTTTTAGTTGTTTTTGCACAGACTGCATCAGCCGACATCGATATAATTTTATACTATCTGAATAACTAAATCGGTCTACATTGATCTAGCTATATATCTTTTCATTTTATATATAAATAAGGCAAAGTAACTTTTTTTTATTAATTAATCAAACACTTACTTTCAAATTGAGTGCCTATTTATTTCTATTCAATAAAAGTTATAAACTAAATTTTGACAATAATTTTTGCCTTTATTTTCTCTTTGATTTTCCCTAGAAATTGTGTTTTAATAGTTTTCAAAGTACTTAACTACTATGTGAAGGGATATACGGTGTTCAATTTATAATCCTTGTTTATTTTTTACAGACATCATGGTGTGATGGGTGTGATCCAATATCCATAACCATAGTACATAGATATACACAAATTTCAATTTCCATGTACCTCATAGTATTTAGGAAATGCCTAGGATTCATATTTTTATTGAACCTTAAGAAGCCAACCATCTATCTAATTCAATAATGCATCAGTTAGCGATTAGCATCAAGAAGTTACTCTTAACTTACCCTTTAAACCAGGTTTAGTGGGCTATAGGAATGATACTTCCTACATAGTCAGTGCTCAAAATTATCATGTAGAAAATATCTAATAAAAAAGCATTTTTCAGAGCCTACAAATTAGTCACATCTTTTTAGAACATCTACCTAATCTTCATTTCAGATAAACAATTAACAAAAATAGTTAATTTTTTTAATTTACTTATTATTATATTTTGTATTTTAGATTATATCGACCAATTTTGATATGGTTTTATATTGTGTGTTCTAACTACATAAGCAAGCATCGATATAGTTGTTTGTGTGTGATCATACTACATTCACCAGGCTCGATATAGAAAATTTACTATTTTTGTAAAATTGTTTCCAAATCAAATTGCATCAACCAGGCTTGACACAATTAGTTATTTCATCCATTTGCCTATGTAACTACATTGACCAGGCTCAATATAGTACATTTATTAATACTATAAAATTACTTCCAAATCAAAATTCATTGACCAAGCTCAATATAATATGTTATTTCATCCATATTGTAACTACATCAAACAATTTTAATATAGTACATTTATTTTTTATATTAAGTTTGTCAGACATGACTACATCGACTTGACTCAATATAATTTATTATTTCACCATATTCATCTATATAACTACATTGGCCTTAGCCAACCTAATCTATTTTTCCATCCACCATCTACACCATGTTTTTCTTATACTCCATCGACATGACCCAATACAATTCATTAACACTTTATTGTCCAAAATTGTTATTTCAAGTTAGGCCAATAGCATTCATTTGTTGTAATTAATTACATATTTTATCAATTTTCCAATTTAATCAGCATCATGAAATCACCTTTTAGAATTTCTTGGATAGCCTTAACCCATTCAAATTTTACATGGGTTATTCTTTCTTACGTACTTTACCCACCAATTAAGACCACATTTCATGATGTAGCTACTCCCAATAACCACCTAGATATATCAATTGTAACATGATGCAAATCACTCAAAGTGATGACCTAGAGTATTCACATATATTTAAAAACTTAGATGATAATACCATTTATACCCCTAACATGAATAGTACTCTATCCAAACTTCCTCACTTCACCATTGGATTAATTGATACTAACCTTGGAAATCCCTCTCTAGGGAATCCTCCTACCACTAATATAGGGAATGCCCTTCCTTCCAATATTGGGACTCCCCTCCCTCCTAATAATCAAAATCCACCTATTGATACAACTCAAATTCTAGCACAAATGATTCAATGAATTAATGTTATGAAAATAACTAACAATGCCCAAATTCTCTAAATGCAAAAGCATAACTTATAAATCACAAGTCAACCTCCCATCATCTTGGCTCAACATATTCAAATCCACCCCCCCTTTTGAGATTTCAATGGGAAAATAATTCCTCAACCTCTTATGCATAATAAAATGTTTTAACATCTTAAAAATTAACCTTTATCTCCCTTTATTGTATCCATAAACATTGGAAACATTTATCCAGCTATTACATATAATGAGACTAAGGATCTAGCTATTTTCCTTAAATGTTTTGGTAATCTTTACAAGGATTGGGTTAAAACTAATACCTTCACTAATATTAAACTTATCATCAAATCATTTTAATGGAGATGATTTGGAATGGTATAACCAACTTCCTACACATTCCATTACACAACTAGAGGATTTAGTCAATGCCCTAGTAAAGGAGTTCCAATATAATGATCTTCTTGAAAATAGCCTTAACTATTTCATCAATGCCAAGTAATTACTTAAAAAATCCATTCATACCTTTATCAAATGATGGAATTCATTAGCTCATAAATTCAATCATAACATGAGTGATGATAATCTATTTAGACTATTTATCATTACTTTAAAACCTTATATTCAATACAAAGTTCAAATTTTCTCTCCCCAAACTTTAGAAGATGCTTTTGATCAATTCAAACGAAAAAATTTCCTCATGACTCAATTTGAACCTTCCCATAGTCTCATCAAGGATGCTTTCCAAACTTTGAGTAATGAAATAACCATTACTAATTAAAAATCTAAAACTCCTTAAACCAAAATAAGATCAAACTAATCAAATATTTAAACTCCCTCCCACCCACCCTTGAATGTATTAAAATTGAGAAAGCTATTACCTCCATCTAAACCTTTCATTCACACTAACACTACTCCTCCCTCATGGTATGATCATAAAAAAATTGTTGGTTCCATGCCGATGTTAGTCACTCTCATGAAACATGTTTTGCTCTCTCAAAAGTTGTAGTTTCCTTCATGTTAGGAGGTGCCTTCGATCATGATGCTATGATCAAGGTTCATCATGTTGAATACCTTAAAGTTTCTTAAAATAAAAAATTCCCTAAATATACCAATAAATAATTTCAAAAATCATCTTTTGATACCAATACACAACATCCAAATGAAATTTTTTATGTTATTGATGCTAACTATGATCAACATTATACTACTTTTAAGTATGTGAATGTAGATAAAGTCAACTACCATTGTGAACCTGCTCACAAATATCATGTCACAAAACCTAATAAGTCCTCCACTGATGAAAAATTTCTAAAAGATACTACAACTACTCCTCTATCATCTTCAAAACCAATCACTAGTGATGAGTTTCTCCCACATGTGTAACCTCGACGTAGTTCCACCATTCCTACAAATAATGCTATTTCTAATCAACTTAAGCCTTGTGTTAATTCTTCTTTTAAACCTTGATGGAATTTTCTATATGGATTTAACTTATGCCTTGCAAAAATCCACTCCTAGAATTAGTTAGAACCTCTTCTTATCATCATAAGGTCCTCATAAAACAACTGCAAGACATCATTGAATAACCACCATCTAATGACCTTAAAGTCCCTATATCACCTTTTGATGGTCCTCCACCCATATAAGTTCACACTATTGAAATAATTTATTCTTCCACAAAACCCACCATAGAATTTCTTGAAGATGATATGATTAATGATGAAATTCCTTTTCAAGATGATGATCCATCACTCTTTATCAAAATCAAAATCAACAATACCTTAATTAAAAAAGTCTTGGTAGATGAAGGTTTATGGCATCAATGTTACCTCTCTTTGGTTCAACCAATAAATTAGATAATCTAAATAAAATATTAAACAAAATCACCTTACTTATCATGGATTTGATAAAACCAACCAAAAACCACTTGATTGTATTCGGCTTCCCCTTATATTGGACCCAAAACAATTTTAACCAAACTCATGGTCCTTCATCTTCCTTTATCTTATAATATGCTTTTTGGACATCCATGGACTCATCTTATGAGAGATATTACATATTTTGGTATCTAATGTATCAAATTTATCCATACTGGGAAACTTTATAAACATGAATTAGAGCCAAACCCTTGGAGTATCCAACTTCCAAATCCTAAATCTCAATACTACATTCCTATGATCACTCATTAATAGTCCTCTTTTAATTTAATTCATCAACATGTATTTTGTTTTCCATGTCACTCTTACAGACTTTGATGATGATAAACCTAACGAATTGTAAATCATTGGTAATACCACTTGATTACATCCTTATATAATGGAATGGATTCTTCCTTCTTTGTTTCAACAAGATCCCACCAATCCATTAATTTATGGCATCTTTGATAGTCCTCTCCCATGCACCACATATGAATCCTCTCACACATAATATGACTTTACCTACAATTAATATGGGGTAGCCAATCTTTTCAAATTACTTTTAGCCATGTCTCCTCATACTTTCAACAACATAGGTGTATATACTATTGATATCCCTACTAAAACCAATACATGTGTTTTTTCTCCCTCTTATGATGATGTCAATATTATGGCCCAAGCTCAATCAAAAGACTTGGATGTAATGCATTACCAAAAGACATTAGCTAAAAAAATACCTTAACCATGATGTTCATGTCATTCATATATCATCTAATATTGAATCAGAACTTGAATGTTATGTACCTCCTACTAATCCACCTTTAGAATATACCCCATGAGTTGTCAAATAAATATTTAAACCAACAATATTCAATAGTATTGATCATATCAATACTATTCAATCCCTTTCTTCAAATATAAACATTATTCACCAAATCGATAGTGTTCACACTATTCCTCATCTCTTTAACTATGTCGACCAATCTAACATAGTTCAATCATCTATATCCAACTACATCAACCACGACCAACACTTGGTCAATACAATTCTTTCTAATTCATCAATTTCAATAGCCTCTCTCAAGCCATTTGATATAACCAATATTATTATGGTTATTTTTTAGCATGTGAGATTTTTACCTAAAATCATTATACCCAATTATAACAATCAACCTGATATAATAAAAATAAAATCTCTATATTCTAATCAACATTCCAACATTACCTTAGATGTTAAGGCTACTTATGTAAGACAAATACATTCTCAATTTGATATTCAAGATAATCAAATCATTAATCTTGAAATAAATTTCCAATACAATGGACCTTTACCAATGTTTCCTAGTGATAAATTTATACTATAATTACTCCATGCTCGTGAGCCTCAACTTCCTCACCAACATCACAAACTTGGCCATTTTCAAAAAAAGGCTCCTTGATTCAATAGCTTTTTTGCAAGTATTTATCCCAAAACACATCTTGTATCTTAAATTGTTCTAGCTCCATATCACTTCCAAGATGGAAATTTTATGCTCATCAAAGAAACTATTACAGTCAATTATGGTATCATGGATATTCCTTGACCTATCCTTGTTTATAAACAAATTCATCTAGAATAACATGATAACTATAGTATATTCTTCAATAAATACTGCAAAACTATGCTTTGCCATACAAATAGATGCTTGGTATCATTCCTAGTAGTATAGTTCATAATATCATCACCTATCATAATGCTAAACCCAAGCATCAAAAGCAAAGTAAATTTCCTCCTAATATTTCTACTCTATGTCACAACTAAATCATGAATATTATGGATTATAAGTTAATCAAACCTATACATTACTCAAAGTGGGTTTCCAACATTATTTTTGTTCATAAAAAAGTCACTATGGTCATTCGCATGTGTGTGTGTGTGTGTGTGTGTGTGTGTGTGTGTGTGTGTGTGTGTGTGTGTGTGTGTGTGTGTGTGTAATCTCAACTTAGCATGTCCCAAAGGAAACTTTCCTTTACCATCAATTTATACCATTGTTGATCCTATAGTTGGCTATGAAATGTTATCTCTCATGGATGGTTTTTTGGGCTAAAATCATATTCACATCGCTCCCAAATATCAACATAAATCTACTTTCACCACCAAATTGGGCACGTATTGTTACGTTAAAATGCCCTCTGGCCTAAAAAATGTTGGAGCTACCTATCAACATGCAATAACCCATATTTTTCATGACCTCATTCATAAAATATTTAAAACCTATGTGGATGATCTTATTCCCAAAGCTAATCATAGTGAAAATCATCTTCATGATCTTGTTATTATCTTTGATTGACTCATCAAATACAAAGTTAGACTTAATCCTTACAAATGTGTTTTTGATGTTACTTCCACCAAAATTTTCAAATTTTTAGTCTCCCTCATTGGGATTGATGTAGATCCTTATAAAATCAAAGCTATAATCGACATGTCTATCCCTCATTATATTCCAAACATATCTTGGTAAACTATGGGTAATCTAATGATTTATCCCTGAAATGGCTTACTACATCTATTTAGTAAACTCACTACTTAAAAAAGGCATCACTCTTGATATACCAATGCATGTCAAAAATATTTTGATAAAATGAAGGAATACTACTCCTCATAATATTATACCACCTTCTAACTAACCCATTATCTTGTATACTTCATCTACACCCATATTGATTGGGGTAATTCTTTCATAATAAGATGAAACAAGCCAAGAATATGCCATATATTACATTAGTCAAGCTTTAATATATTATGAAACATGTTACACATAAATTGAACATGATTTCCTCATTATCTATTTCACCACTGAAAATATTCAACATTATATTCTCTACCAAAGTACTGATATCATTGTATATTTTGATCCACTTCGCTATTTCTTTTCCAAAGCTTTCTTACATAGAGATATAATTAGAAAATTGATGATTATGTTAATGGAATTTCACATAATAATTATTACGTAAAAATTAGTTAAATGTCAAGTGATTTTTGATCAACTTATTTCCACTCATATCCCAACTACTAATCACCTTCATGACACTCTTTCAGATAGATCCTTTATATCAAAGGTCTCAATCAAGCTATTTCACTTAAAGAATATTTTCATAACTTTATCATTGATCTTGAGGCATGAAACCTAGAAGACCCTGATACTTCCATTTGTAAACCTAAATCCAAAGTCTTAATTGAATTATTACCTAAAGTTACAATTGATATTCATGAATAAACTTATACATTTCACTTTAATGGTGTCAGATGTCTTTAGGGAGATAGAACACAGTGTGTTTTATTCAACCCTCATGTAAAATCATACCTCTAGCTTTTTGATTAAACTTCAAAGTCACTAATAACATGGCTAAACATGAATCTATCATATTAGGGATGCAAGTGGCCATCGATTTATATATACCATATTTACATTCCCTAAGATATTCACAAATTATATATCATTAGGACAGTGGTGATTATCAATGTATAGTGAAAATCTTATTGCATAACATCAACTTGTTGCCAATATTTCCAAATAATTTACATCATTACTATCGAAGCAATCATATGAGAGAAAATTGATGTAGTTGATTCTCTTACTTCATCAACCTCTCTCTTTTACCCTCATCAAGCACTCCATGATTTATAATTTCATACTCACATAAGGAATTCAACATCTAATTTACAATCTAAGAATGACTCCCTTATTTACCACATTAAAACTATCACTACTCACCAAAGCCCATAGTATGAACACATCATACAATTAATTGAGCATCATACTTAACATCTAGAGGTTGATTCACATGAAAATACCTAAATTCACAAACAATCTTGAAAATATGTCATCAATATGACATCATGTATTATTGTAATGTTGAAGGTACCTTGTTTCATTATGTTACTTAATATGAGGTTCAAGTTATTTTGGAACAAGCACATGGTGTTTTTTTTGGTGGTCACTATAGTGGGCATGCTATAATTTAAAAAATGCCTATGCATGGGATACATTTGGCCTACTCTTGAAAAATATGCCATTACATTCACCAAAAAGTGAAAACATTACCAACTTTATGATGATCTCATTCATTCTCCTCTAGCTAAGATTCAAACCTTGGAACCTCCTTGGCCATTTTCTATGTGGTGATAAGATCTTATCATTAAATTACCTAAATCACAGGATGACCATGTATTCATAATTATAGCCACTAAATATTTTACCAAGTGGGTTGAAGTTATGCCTTTTGTAAATTTTACTTGCATCACTATTCAAAAATTCATTCTTAATCAAATAATATGTCATTTTAGGATTCCTCATACCATAATTTTTAATAACAATGAGAACTTAAAAAATAAATACATGGGGTGTGCATTATACTATACTCTTGTTTTATTAATTTATAGATATGCTCTTCAATCAAAAAATAAATAAATAAAGACATGAAATAAATATGTAAAAAAATCAAAATTACACATAAATTTTCCACACCATATCACCCTCAATGTAAAGGTCAAGTAGAAGCCACTAATAAAATCCTCAAGAAAATTTTGAAAAAAACTATTCAAGATTCTTGCTCTAACACTTCAAGATTTACCTTGTACTTTGGGCTTATCATACCAGCATTCATATTGCCACTGGGGTAACTCCTTTCTCATTAGTATATGCCTCCAAAGTTATCTCACCACTAGAATTTGAGTTACCTTCATTATGAATTTATCTTCATGGCATCATTCCTAATGAAGAACTTCATGATACCCATAGTCATGCATTATAATTCATTGATGAATAATGTATGGGTATTTTACAACATAACTAGCAATACAAAGCTTGTATTGTTAAACAACATAACAAAAAATTCAATAGATGCACTTCAATGTCAATGACTTAGTACTCAAATTAGATTACACCCACGACAAAGAAGGCAAGTACACTAAAAATTGGAGGGGCCCTTACCTAGTCAAAGGCATTTTTGGACCTATATTCATGCATTAGAATTCCTTGATGAGTAATGTATGGGTGCATTACAATAAAACTTCCAATACAAAACTCGTATTATTAAACAACATAACAATAAATTCAACATATGCACTTTCAATGTCAATGACTTAGTACTCAAATTAGATTACACCCATGATAAAAAAAGGTAAGTACACTAAAAATTGGTGGGGTCCTTACCTATTCAAAGACATTCTTGGACCTATTACATATATATTACAAGTTAAAGGTACAATCACTGAGAATGGGGGTGAATCAGTGAGCCCAAATAATCTCAACTTATATTTTAATTTCTTCAAACTCTTAATCATTTAATACATATATTCATGAGGCATACATCATTCATAGAAATGAACAAGAAAAACAATGCAAGATCAAGCACATAACACATGTCATACATTGGAAACCCTCTTGGAGAATAAAACCCACTAGAACCTACAATTAGACTATTATCCTATAAAACAAGGACCAATTTAGACCATATACAAATGATCAAGGAACTACAATCCCTATTTAGTGAGACTCCAATCCCACAAGGTGTTGCCACACCTATCTAGTTGAGCTACAATAATAACCAGACCTTTTAGCAAGTATCACCTTGCAAGGAGGCTATAACCACCTTAGATGTTGAGTTACCATAACAACACCTATGAACACATCCACCTTTGAACTGATGTCTTCAACACCTGATGATGGAACTCTAATTATCAATCTTCACCTTCACTCACACTCAATCTATAAGAGCATTATCATACCAATATAATTATGACCTACAAGTCATAAAAATAGTCCTTAAACTAATCTGATATTTAACTCATACTTAGAGTACTCTACCCCTCCTTCACTCCCTAAAACACACACACAAGTCTCTCTCCAATCACTCCTTAGTCTCTCACACAAAATCTAGAACCCATCATCTTTGGTTCCACTATTTATAGAGCAATATTGATAATCATGACCTTGGTTAGCCATTAGGCATGCCTTATCCCTTAAATAATCTCTCACATGAAGACATGGCTCAATACAATCTCCATAGGTTGGCCATTGCATCTATGAGTCACCCTTAAGGGACTACACCTTTTAATAAGGCCCTTATAGCCCTTATAGGTCTCATGTGAACCCATTCACTCTTTTAGCACCCCCTTGAACAAAAAGAAACATAGGACCACTTTTAAATACATGGGTCCACTCCTTATGTCCCATTCAACATCCTCAAATGATCACAGTCAACTTAGCTAACTTCTGTATATGCTCAAACACTAACCTGGTGCACATAATCACCATGAATAAACATAGTCAACTTCTTAATCATTGTTCATACTCAATATAGATTGATCACAGTTCAAAAAACCACATAGAGCATCATCATAGAGTCTATAACATGTTCTAATTGCTATTCATTGTGAGACATCAAAATAGTATCAATACAAGCTCAAATATCTTTCTCAGGTCACTTGAAGAATAAGCATGAATACATAGTCAACTTCTAAGCTTAATATATTTGTTTGTATTCACTTCTATATATTTAAATATGTACATATATATAGATGTACCTTGGATTCCTCTACCACTTTATTTTTTATTGTATGAGAAAATTCATCTTCTATCGAGAGATATGATTAAAATATAGAGCTGTAGTTTTTCCTGTGTTAAATTCAAATATTTGAATATCAAAAGTCACAATTAACCTTCGAACACAATGCCTAAATATACATGGACTCTCAGCTTAGGATCAATCTCACACCATTGATCTTGTCTAAGCTCTAATGCATAAACCACTAAAGCCAAATGTTAAACAATAGATAGTTGACCTCCTCTTCTAAAATTTGGAAACTTTGACTCAATGTGGTCCATTGATCTCTGTGGATCAGTCAAGGCTTTAAAAATCATTACTCGCCGTTTGATCAACTATACAAAGACCCACTCACCATTAGATGATTATCTTGTACCTTTTCTTAGATGTTAAATATCATGAACCTATCCTCGTCTCGCTACTTTTTGACTTGTTACAGTAATCACGCTCTATTGATCTTGCTCGAGTTTTAACTCTTTCAAAAATGACTAAGTATGGGGACCCTTTCAATATGTCTAAGTAGTTATTTTTGCACCATAATAACTTCTTCTACACTTACTCATATGATCTTAAATTTGGACCAAATGATCTCCTTGTGAAGGAGGATCTGACCATATGACACACTAATCCTAGAACTCTCACACTTATGATATATAACACAATAAAAGTGCCATCTCAAAATCTTCTGTCATAGAGCCAACCATGTCCAAATTTTCCTAAGAGGCCAACTTTGATCATCCATAACTTTTATCGTGCTTTAGTACATGAACTTAAATTTAGCACAAATTATCTATGCTCAAAACTGAATAAGCCCATATGATCTGATTATCTTGGCACTTTCACATGTGTAATATATAACATCATCAACATGCTCACTCAGCTCTTTCTTTCCTTATGAAAATTTGGCTATGTAAAAACACAGTCAAATTGCTTGGGAGCCCAACGTTACATATGCATATATTTTGATATGCTGCATCACATGATCTAGAATTTAGCATAAATAAACTAGATCAAAAATTAAATAAACCCATATGATCACTTTCTCCATAATCACCCATATGTGTGAGCTCTGACCTCATCAACATGCTTACATAGCTCTTTCTGGCCAATCTGCAAATTTGGCTCAGTATGGGAAAACAATGAAATCTATTTGAGAATCCAACTTTGTACCCTCATATATTTAACTTCACTTTGATGCATGCCTTGAGATATAGAAAAAAATAACTAGGGACTATTGTGATCACAACCATATGACTATATCCCCTTGACTCCTTCCCACATGATAATGGTGACGTCATCAAACTGCCAACTCAAATTTTTTACCACTAGACCTAAAGTGTCTAGATGAAAATTATGATCAACCAAATGAATTCCACTTATGCACACAAGATCTCAAATCAAAGATATCATATTAGTAACCTCTTTCAAATAATCCAATCACCATACTCAACCTTGAACACCTTTGATCGGTCAAACTCTAAAGATCAACTAAACCACCTTCAAGTATACAAGAACAAGCACAATACACACTTTGTCATTGTCAAATAAACTATCAAGGAACTTCATCAACTCACCAGATCATATACATGACACCATCATGAAAACACTATGATAAATCTCCAACAATCTCCCCCTTTGTCATTGATGTCAACAACCATCTTATACAGCAATATACATCTCACCTTCTCTCTCTTCAAGCACTCCCATAATAGGAACATTCTCCCCAGTAGGAAATTTATCTCCCTTTGATATAATTACAAAGTGGGAACCAACTAATCTTTAGGACCTAAAAATAATACCAAATAGGATTAGAACATCTTAAAAAGATAGTACACACTCCCCCTTACCTTGAGCCTACCTCTTCTTGCCTTCACAACATCCTCTTGTTCCATACCAACACTCTCTTCAACTAAGCACTATAAATAATGAAGTAATAACACACATAAACATATAAATCTGGTGGAACACATCAAGAAACATATAAGAGGGATTGCCCCTAATAACTAAGCCATTGCACCTTCTGAAATTCTTCAGATCTCTAAACACTATGAAGAACAAACACACATGCTTACTAACCTTCACTTTTAAGGCACCATAAGAACCATCAATATAACTTCATGACACTCACAAAATAAGAAACATACTCTCAATTAACTTGATAACTCTCCTATAAATAAGCATACCTTACTCTTTTGGAGAAACTGAGCAAAATTCACTCTTCTTCAAACTAGGCCTGTCTAGCTTCCTTGTAGCCCCACCTATAACTTATAAATCCTACAATTTTTAGGAGCCACAACTTTAGGACTTAAAACTCCATGTTTGGATCACTCTCATATTCCCCCTCAAGCACACCAATTTTCAACAATAATCTCATCTTCTGGAACATACTTCCTTCACAAACCAACTATCTATTTAGACCTCTAACTTGATAAAAACTTGAATAACTTGAGAACCTCAAACCTTCAAATCTCTATGAATCTTTATTTTACCACCCATTTATCCCATTCAACATATTAATAATCCTTAGACCTCAACTCATAAATTAAACCACTTTTTTAGTATATCCCAAAACCCTAGAATATCAAAACAAGTAGGGTCAACAAACCTTCTTTTAGTCAATGCACACCTCTTAAAATACTTGCACATCTGAAGACATCCATCACACACTTCTAGACCAATATTTGAGCTTTTATACCTTTGGTAGCCCATACATCCTATAACCCATTTTAGGCCTGCTTGCCCTTAAGATAAAAATTGAGAACACTCAAAAAACTTTAATTGGCACATACATACCTTCGAACCTAAAAAACACCTAGAGCACACCACAAAGAAGTGTATAGACCTTCCTGAGCATTAAACTCTTCTTGGCATTGAATCAAACTCATTATACCATCTAGAACCATCTATTTTGATCATGTACTACATCTCCTTCACAAATCTCTGGAGCAAACACATGAACTTTTTGCTCCCCGTTACCCAAGGACCTTCTCTAATTAGAATTGTCATCTTGAGCACACAAACTTGTTTCTCCACACCTTCTTTCTCATATTCAACTACTTAATCCTTTGAACCTAGGACCTAACCAATTATAAAGCTCCCCTAACTTCATGCTTCATTAGGAACATGACATCTTCAATAAGTCTTCAAATACTATCCAATCACAGTTAATACTCATATAGAGATACCTCATCTTTAGAACATTGTGAACTTCAATGGCATACACAACTTTATACCAGAGCATCCAAACCATGATCAACAAGCTAACTCCTTCTCAAGATAGGACCACTGAGATTCTTCACAAACTTCTTTTCTCCAATAGATAGATATATAAAAAGAATGCACAAACAAAAATTGTTTTCATACCTTCTCACCAAACAATATCTAACAGCCATCAAGCTTCTTCTAACTAACAAGTGTCTCTTTGAAGCCTAGATAGAGACACCCCTTTGACATAGAGACACTAAAAGTCCCAAAACTTAGGAGACTCCCATATCTCCATATCTTTTTCTGACTTACAGTCCTGCTTAACTTTAAGTGAATCCTTAACTTCATTCTTTTCTTCATATTTGTTAATAAATGTTGTCAATATAAACTCTTGACTCTCCTTTATTTTTGATTCTTTTTCCACCTTGGAAAATAATCCATAAATACCCTTGGACTCAAAATGGCTAGTCTTCTTAGTCTTTACTACCTCAGGTATCTATACCATAGTTTGACTCTTCTTGTCTTCTATAGCTATCTTACCTACTTAACCTTTCAGTTTAGATTGATCTACAACATAGCCCTCTATAGCAACTTTCTTATCAACCTTTGGACTAGTGTGATTATCATTGATAATATTTGGTTTCCATACCTAAGTTTTTCCTTTCTCAAACCTTCTAGGAGCTTTATATCCTTTGACATACTTTGAGGACCTCTTAACACTATTGGATAGAATCTAGCAATATGTCCATTCTTATGATAACTGAAAAAAATAACATCTTTCATACCTTTTGATAGATTTGAACTATGATCAATCTTTGGCCAAAAACCCCTTCTATCATAGCTCCATGAATGTCCATACTTTATTGACTTCATTCTACATTCCTTAGCTCTATGACCATACTTATTACATGTATAACAATGACCATGAAATAAACTAGCATACCTTGAAGCATTTGGTTGTCTCTTGACCTGATCTACCTTCTCTTGATCTTCTTCAATCTTGTTTATCTTGAAAACAAATTTCTCATGCCCATCCATCAATGAACTTAGCTTGGTTTTCAATTGGATGCTCTTATCCTCTTTAGCTCTTATACTTGAAATTGTAGCCATTAACTGACCTATAAGAATTTGGATAGTCTCCTTATCACTCTTATCTTCTTTAGCCATGTCATCCTTTATTCTAAATGCTCACTCTAATAAACTTCCCTCAAGATAACTGACTTGAGCTTCAATATCTTTGATTACATACCTCATCTTATGATTCATCGTCTTCTACTCCTTTAGTTCACCAAGTATACTCATGAGCTCAAATTCTTGATCAAATTCTTCGTCAATATCATCTTCTTTACTATTATGGCAAGCTTATTCATCACACATGATGTCCTTTTATTTTGAACACAAACTTGTCTTTGCATCTACTACCTTAACCTTGAGATCATTGATAATATTCTCATCCTCTTTTGCATCTTTCTTCAAAGTAAATATCTATTCTTCAAGAGTCTTGACCATAGCCTTCCACTGATGATTCTCTTTCTTTAACTACTTAGCCATATTTGTACCTACTTAGGATCACCTTCAAGTTGTTAAGCTTATTCCAAAGGACCTGCTCTGATATCAATTATTAAAGGTACAATCATTGAGAGGGGGTAATCAGTGAGCCCAAATGATCTCAAATTCTATTCTAATCCCTTCAAACTCTTAATCATTCAATACATATATTCATGAGGCATACATCATTCATATCAATGAACAAGAAAGATAATGCTAGATCAAGCACATAACACATGTCATACATTGGAAACCCTCTTGGGGAATAAAACCCACTAGAACCTAAAATTGGACTATTTTCCTATAAAACAAGAACCAATTTAGACCATCTATAAATGATCAAGGAACTACAATCCCTATTTAGTGAGACTCCAATCCCATAATGTGCTACCACACATGTCTAGCTAAGTTGTAATAATAATTAGACCTTTTATCAAGTATCACCTTGCAAGGAAGCTAAAACCACTTTAGATGTTGAGCTACCATAACAACACCTATGAACACATCCACCTTTGAACTGATGTCTTCAACACCTGATGATGGAACTCTGATTATCAATCTTCACCTTTGCTCACACTCAATTTGCAAGAGCATTATTCTACCAATAGAATTATGACCTATAGGTCATACAAATAGCCTTAAACTAATCTAATCTTCAACTCATACTTAGGTCACTCTACCCCTCCTTCACTCCCCAAAACACACACAAGCCTCTTTCAAATCATTCCTTAGTCTCTCACACAAAATCTAGAACCCATCATTTTAGGTTCCACTATTTATAGAGTAATCTTGATAATCACTACCTTGGTTAGCCATTAGGAATGTCTTATCCATTAAGGAAACTCTCACACTAATACATGACTCTATTCAATCTCCATAGGTTTTCCATTGCATTTATGGGTCACCCTTAAGGGAATACACCTTTTAATAAGGCCCTTGTAGCCCTTACATGTCTCATGTGAACCCATTCACTCTTTTATCACTTCCTCAAGAAAAACAAGAACACAAGACCACTTTCAAATACATGGGTCCACTCTTTATCTCCCCTTTAACATCCTCAAATGATCATAGTTAACTTAGTTAGCATCTGTGTATGCTCAAACAACTCAAGCACTGACCTGGTGCATTCAGTCACCATGAATGAACACACAGTCAACTTCTTAAGAATTGTTCATACTCAATATAGATTGATCACACCTCTAAAATCCACATAAAACATCCTCATGTAGTCTACAACATGTTCCAATAGCTAATTCATTGTGAGACATCAAAATAGTATCAATACAAGCTTGAATATCCTTCTCAGGTCACTTGTAGAATAAGCATGAATACATAGTCAACTTCTAGGATAAATATCTTTGTATGTACTCACTTAAAAATCTTTAAATCTATATATCCAAATGTGCCTTGGAGTCCTCTACCACTTTTATTTTTACTACATGAGAAAATTCATCTTATATCAAAAGATATGGTCTAAATATAGAGCTCTAGTTTTTCCTATGTTAAATTCAAATATTTGAATAGCAATGGTTACAGTTAACCTTCGAACACAATGCTTGAATCTCATGGACTCTCAACACCAGATCAATCTCACACCATCAATCTTGTTCAAGCTTTAATGCATAGACTACCAAAGCCAAATGTTAAATAATAGACAATTGACCTCATCTCATGCAATCTAGGAACTTTGACTCAATGCACTTTGTCAATCTTTGTAGATTAATCAGGGCTTTAAGAATCATCATTCACTATTTGATTAACTGTATGATTGCTCACTCATTGTTGGATCATTATCCTATACCTTTGCTTAGATGTTAAATATAATGCACCTATATTCATCTCACTACTTCTTGACTCCTTGGAGTAAACACACTCCATCAATCTTGCTTGAACTTTAAATCTTTCAAAATGACCATGGGGACCCTTTCAATATGCATGAGTAGCCACTTTTACACCATAATAACTTCTTATGTGTTTACTCGTATGATCTCAAATTTGGACCAGATGATCTCCTTACAAAGGAGAATCCAATAATATGACACACTACTCCTATAAATATTAGACATGTGAGATATAACACCATAAAAGTGCCTTCTCAAAATCTTTTGTCACAGAGCCAACCATGTCCAAATATCCCTGAGAGGCCAACTTTGAGCATCCATAACTTTTGTTGCACTTCATCACATGAACTCAAATTTAGTGAAATTGATATATGCTCAAAAATGAACAAACCCATATGATCATATTATCTTGGTACCTTCACACATGCAAGATATAACATCATCAAAATTATCACTTTGCTCTTTCTTGCCTTATGCAAATTTGGCTAAGTATGGAAAAACATAGTCAAACTATCTGGGAGCCTAACTTTGCATATGCATATCATTTGACACACTACATCACATGATCTTGAATTTAGTGCACATAAAATAGGTCAAAAACTACACAAACTCATATAATCACTTTCTCTTGAATCATCCATTCGTGTGAGCATTGACCTTAGCAAATTGCTTACTCAGCTCTTTTTGGCCAATCTGTAAATTTGGCTAAATATGGGAAAATAAATAAATCTATCTGAGAATCCAACTTTTCACCCTCATATATTTAATTGTGTTTCAATGCATGACTTGATATTTGACAAAAAAAAACTAGGGAATATTTTGATCACAACCATATGACCGACTACCCTTGACTCCTTCCCATGTGACAATGGTGATGTCATCAAACTGTGAACTCAAATTTTTTGCCACTAGACCCAAAGTGTCTAGATGAAAACTATGATCAACTAGATGAATTAAACTTAAGCACACAAGCTCTCAAAATAAATATAACATATTAGTTACCTCTTTCACATACTTCCATCACCATACTAAACCCTAAACACCTATGATCAATCAAACTCTGAAGATCAACTAAGCCACCTTCAGCCATATAAGAACAAGCACATTACACACTTTATCATTGTCACATACACTATCAAGGCACTTCATCCACTTATTAGAGCATCTCCATGACACCACCATGGCATCACTATGATAACTCTCCAACATTACAAACTAACAAAGGGAACATCTTCAAAGAACCATCAAATGCAACATTTTTGAAAAAATGTTTTTTTAATTACAAGTTATTTTTATAATTTTATTCTTGTTTTATTTACTTACCTATTATACTTATATTTATATATACTTAGGAGCTAACATTTCTTACAATTATTACTCATACTTTTTATTGTGTAGCATAACATCAGCTTCATTTTTTTCACACCTCTAGGTTTTCTCTATTTACACATTAATCCCCATCCCTAGTTATTATTCTTTATTATTACCACCATTTTTTAGTCTTATCAAAGTATTTGATTTATTTATTATCACTTTTTGGCATAATTTACACCTCTTGGTTTTTTAGTTTGTGATTTTCATTATAAGACCTCAGATAGGACCAGGCCTTCCTCACAAATCTTCATTTCATAAATTGATTTTATCTTCAACCTTATATATGTGTATTCCCCCAAAAATAAGGTAATGGTTGAGAATTGTGTCTTCATATTCGCAAATTTTGTCATATTATTTTATTTTAAAAACTCTAACAGCCTATTATTATGTCTTCATCCACATTCACCATTCCTCATGATGATGATTCATACCTAATAGTCATTGTACCATCCTCATGAAAAATATTTTTTACGGTTGTGGTAATCCAATTGTTCTATGATCATTTTCATAATTTACCCTTAATCCACATCACTTTGGGCACATCAAGGTCGGATTTTAAATTACACTCACTTATAACGTGAAAGTCTAGGAATCTCAGATGTTGTAGTATTTGGGTTCTCTTCTCTAACCACCAAGTGTAAGTTCTCTTGTGTTAGTATTTTTTAGCACCCATGCATGGTTTTTCAAATCCATATAGAGGAGGAATTATAAAATACAAAAGAGTTAAAATCCATATCATACAATAAAAATAAATGATCAAAATTAAAAATTTATAAAAGTTAGATCACACCAAAAGATGTGATCTTTATCTGGCACATCTTCTATTCTAGTCGGAGCTCAAACTACATAGTTGTCCTCATAATAGAGTTGAGGTCCATTGGGGTCTAGTGCAATAGTAGACTAGGATATGAGGTCTCATAATCATATATATTTGTTAATATTTTCTCATGTAAGTACCTAATCTTTGTAGTAGACTAACCACTCTATAAGGGGTCCTGAGGAATAGGAAACACGTTGTGGGAAGTTAGGTCCATTTTAATTTTAATGTATATAAGCCTTCATGGGATGTTACTTATACTTCACTAATTATCCCACATTCACATGGTCAAGTGAAGACCTCTAAAGGTCTTTGATGTCAAAAAAAAAAATTAGTCTCACCAACTTGATGTGAGTGTCTTATCCCTAGTAAAGATTATGTTGTCACCTTGGTGCCACCCTTTCCCCCACCACCCATTTCATTTCCCCCCTTGATAGGCAGGTTTATTTCTAAATCTTTTCCCAAACTTCTACACCTCCTATTCTCCATCTCTTTTTTGACATGTTCATAATATGACAAGTTTTAGTTTATCTATCATTAGAATAGAAGTTGCATATTTGAGTTATTGTGAGATGCTCTCTTATTCATTGCGTTATCCTTCTCAAATTTCCTTTAGCTAAATTTGGGACCTTAACTTTTATTTTTCATCTTTTTGCAAGCCTTTTTTTCATGTTTATTTTCTATTTTTCCATTGTTGATTAAGTATGGATTGTTACTTCTCTCTCATCAATGTTGTTTACATTTCTCATTTTTTTCATCTTTATTTGAGTATGGATTGTTACTTTTCTTATTTTGAATACATGTATGCATATTTCAGTCATTTATTAGTCTTAAATTTTTGGTTACCCAATTTTTCCTCCTCTCTATCATTTAGCTTAGACTTTTTGATTCTAACCTAACCTTTGACATTCTATTTTACCAAAATTTCTAAAGTACTTAACAAATTATCATGAAATTTATTTGTTCACTTTATTTCTCTTGAGATTGTTTGTTTGGTTCTCTACCCTTGTATCCCTATGGTTTGTTTAAAGAAGTTAATGCACCTTCCACGATCAATAATAAAAAAATAACATGCATCCATTCAATGATAAAGGTAAGTCAAGGTATGTATATGGTACTTTTATTTACTTTACTTATGTACTTCTAATCATTTCCCACTTTTTACTATAAATTTTTATCTCAATTAGTGTGTTGTTATGTTCTTTCTTGAATCACCATCACATGTCACACTCATATGATATATGATGAGCTTAAAGTGGGGCATATGTATACACACAATATTTTAAAATTTTATCATTTACTGACACTTTCTCTCTTACAATAATTTACCGAGTTTTAATCTCTATGAGTGCACACCTTAAAGGTACTAAGAAAGGGGTGGGGAGACCATTGGTGTTTTTTAATATTGTTGGCTAAATATATCATGCCCATATCCACTAAAAAATCCTACTTAATATCCTAAATAATATTCCTCATAAACAACCCCTAACTAGGTCAAGATCTATCTTTTCTGACTATATTAGCCCAAATCGATGTAGTTTTCCTATTTCCCACCAAAATTCAAACTAGGTCATCCTGGGTGATGTAGTTTCAAAAGTCACAACATATGCTTCACAACTAGGTAATCCTAGGTTAACTTAGTTCTATGGTAAATAATCACTTTCTAACTACATTAAGATGAGTTGATATTATTAGCTAAATATCTAGATGTGTTTAAGTTCAACTCACCTCTATAAATATAAGGTTCATTACAATCCAATAGAGAGTAACATTCATTTTTGCACTATTATTGCTCGCAATTCTACCTTTAGTCTACATTTGGCAGAAGACATTGTTTAGATCTTGTCTTGAAGGGAAATAACTTGTATTGTGGAGTCTTAGATGCAAGTAGAAGAAATATTTTTGCCTAGAGATGATTTTGACCATTATTATCCTTAAAACCACAACAACCTCTTACAAAGCACCATTCCACAAGGGAGAGATTGAGGCTCGATGGGTTATATTCAAGATAAGTATTTCTAACCTTAGCTCTTTCATTTAGTAGATAGATATTGCATAATCAATAATTTTGAATGTATAACTCCTTGTTTGGATTTCCTCTACACTTAAACTTAGTGTAGCTATAGGGTTATACAAACTTGTCTTTTCCACCTTAGGTAATCTAGGCCCCCATTTGCCTACCATGGTTCCTTCCCCCTTTTAATGTTGTTTTAACCATCCCCCTTATTTGTGTTGCAAGATTTGGTAACACTAAATTAGATTAATTTAATTATTATCAAGAGACTTAGATTTATTGCATTATATTGATTGCTTAGAGGCTTTGGAACCCTCTCCATTGATGTTTTGTGATAATTGCTTCGCTAGTTAGGTTTAGTGGATCCAATTAGTCATGCCCTGATATAACTAACTATTCAATGGGTTTTAGTTTATTTACCTTCTCTAATTCCATATTTATTAAGTAGGATAGGTTTCAGGTCTATAATAATTTGTTGCATATAGAAGGCTAGGTGAAGTGACTTTGGTGGAAAGTGTCCTAAAAGTAATGAAAGACCCAAATCAATCCACTCCTAGATTAGACACCCATAAGTTGGATTAATAGATTAGGGTGTAGATAGTTTTTTTAGGGCCAATAACACACATGCCATACATGAAGACATAGAGAAATTAGGTTTTAGCCTGGTGTGTCATCCAGAACATGTTTGGATGCTTCTCAAATATATGACTATGGATGATATCTCGAAGGAGTAGATAATCAATGCCATATGCACTAAGTTTGGAACCAACACTTCCTCTTTTATTTTTTTCTAGATGGATAAGACTCTTAGGGATTTTGTTCTAGAACATGAAGAAAGGGAGCATAAACCTACTATAATGGTCTAAAAATTGAGTGAGGAGGATAACATTTAATTTGTTTCTTGTTGCATGTTTTTTATTTTCTTGTTTGTATTCCTCTTATAACCTTCTTAGTAGAATGTGGAAAACATTTATAAATAAAATTTATTAATTTTAATTAGTATTTTATATTATTATTTAGACTATAGCCCTTTTTTAACCTTACCAAAAAAAATTGACGGCTTGATGGGTCAAAAAATATCACCCAAGTTATAAGCCAAATTAACAACCGACTAAAATTTTTATGAGAGTTGTGATAATTCAAACAATTGGGATTAAGTTTTCACATGTAATGTAATGTTAATTCATCTTCTCCTCAAGTTTTTTACAGATTCTAAATCAAAGAAAGCCAGTAAAAAAATTATTTAAAATATTGAATATTCGACTAAGTAAACTTTGACATTACGATCCATCATATTAATAATAAAAAGATAAAATTAATTAAAAATATATTAAATATTTTTAAATATATTATTATGACTTTTAAAGGGTGTGAAATCCATATAGAAATTCACAGCAATAGCTTCACTTTTTTATTAATGGATATTAATACTAGAAAATAAACCACTCCATGATAATGTAAAAAGTGACCCCAATGTGAGCTCTTTAAATGGAAACAATACCCACATTTAAAGAAGCCAACTAAGGTGAAATGTGTGATGTTGTGATGTCATTTCCATGGTGTATGTAATGACATGATGTCAGTCTAAATTTTAATGTGCAATATGTATACTCATGTTAATAGGTATCAAAAACATGTCTTAATTTATTTAGTTAATTAAATGGATGTAGCCTGAAAATTATTGTGTTTAAAATCAATTTATATTTTTTTAACACCAAAAATAAATAGAATACTATGTGACATCACTATAAACAAAAGAAATATTATCATTAAAAAATCATCAAAATTCTAAAATAATAATGTGTAATAAATAAACTAATTTTAATCAAACTACAACACATTTATAAAAATTTAAGTAAGCCTAAACAAATTTACAACACCAAATTAGACTTAATTAAATTTCTAAAAACAAAAGTAATAAAGATGAAAGGATTATTTATAAATGTCTATTGAATATCAGGGGATCTGTACATAGTCATCAAATTTTGACAATAAAAATTAGGATTTTGTGATAAGACAATGAGAACCTTGAAAAGTCATGATGAATGACCTTTTCTAAATTTTCAACTAAATGTTTATGAGCCCCAAAATTGTTGACAATACATTTCCAGTAAATAATAGTTAAGAATTATTTTTTGAATTACTTAGATCACTAAAAAATGTAATTCTTCTCATTGCCTTAATTGGGTAACTAGATCTAAAGCAAAATAATGTGTTTTTTGGGCCTACATTACAAAAGTGAATATTTTAGCTTCCTTTTTATTTTTAAGGCCCTTTAGAGATGTACATTATTAAAAAAATACTTTTTGAATTTTATTAGTTCATTAGCTAGGAAAAATATTGTAATATATCACTAAAATTAACTTCAGTAGTGCAATGAATGCTCTAATGATTTATTTACTTCTCTAAAATACTTGCATATTCTTAGTATGATATGTCCATATCTTCCATGTGTGTATGTGCACTCCTCACAAAGAATTTTATTTTCCCATGTTCTTACTATCTTGTATCACGTGTGCAACCTTATAATACCTATGTAGGTTGTTACAACACCTTATAGCTTTCCATGTATAACCTTGACATCATGCAAATCCATTTAAAATATGTAGAATTTTGTTTCCACTTGTGGAATCACTAATCACTTATGCAAGCCTCATGATACCTCTATGCACTATTGTATTATTGCATAGTTACCTTAGACCATAAATTAGCATCTACCCTAAACATCTCTGCATCATCTCTTTATAGCCAAACAACAAGCCAAGTGTCACTCTCTAGGTATATGCCATGTATGGGAAAATGTTAGTGAAATGGTACATTTTGAAGTCCAACCACCAACCTAAAAAAAATTCTAACCGTCATTTAACCAAAACATGAACTGCCAATCTTTGTAATTTTCATCTATTGTATTTACCTACTTACACTTATGTATATATTTTAACTTTGACCCATAACATATTAGAGATGATAAAATCATATATGGAGACTAGATAGGAGATCGTTAGAATGCTTTGCATATTTAGCATGTACATGCACATATGTAACTCACCATTCTTTTCAATATAAGCAAATCAGTTAGAAGTATTCCTCTTCTAATCTTTTTTCCATCACTATAACTTGAATTCATAGTCTTATGTGTACATATTTGTATGTTTCCCTACTCTACATATTGAGCATAATATGCACCATTTTACAAAATCTTCTATATTGAAATGTGTGATCAATTTATTATTATTTTATTTTCCTCTATGTGTTTTAAAACTTGTAGCTTGTTTTCAAGCACAGGTTATATACCACACCAACATATTGGGTGTCATGGTTCATATCATTGGTATTGGAACAAGAGCTCTCATCTTATTTTAAACACATGGGTGTAATGTGAGAAAAGACAACAAGTTGGTTTTGTCTTTGAGTATATAAAAGAATGTTTTATCAAGATTAAGATTGTTGACACCCAAAAGACAATCCCTAAGGCATTCCCAGACATATAAAAATTTATTTGAGATTCCCTTGAGGATAAATCCAATGAACTCTTCAAAAAATATCTGAACTCATTATACAACATGGACACAAGGCATTCCTTTTGTGTGACATGTGCATTTCATGTTTCATTAATAAACCCCCTTCAAAGTGTAAGTTAATCTTGACATCTTAGTGTTTGAAGAAAAAATCAATGCCACAAAATTAGATAGATGGAATTATAAACTTGAGGCTTACTTGTCAATCAATTTTTTCACTCACACAAAAAAGATTACATTTACAGTGTTGAATATAACCATCAAGTGTCCCACTAGTGGGAAAGAATCAACACATGGTGTGAAATAATTTTAGCACTCTAAGACTTGGAAGTCATTTTTTAATGTCTTTAAGGATGAGTATTACCCAATAAGCATAATTAGAATGAATACATCAAGTTATAACAATTACACCAATGTGAGGAGCGGTTAGTCAAATATTATACCAAGTTCCATGACTACACTACATGTTTACACAAGGACATGACATAGGAACATAAGTTTTTGGAGTACATTAACTGAATCTCAACTTATACTCACACAAAGATGGAGTTCTTGACTTATGATACATTGGGGCAATCATATCATAATGCTACTAAGAACAAAACTAAGGAAAACATGAAATAAGCATTCTCTTCATCATCAAGTGTCTACGCAAAAGCTAACCCCTACACAACACATAATCTAACCTTATTGTGCATAAACATAGCATGTCATGCAAGGGGGGTATCCTAAGAAACCCACCCAACATCAAAATACTTTAGCATTTTTACACTATACAAATGCATCAATAACTAAGGTGACAAGTGGTTCCATTAACATCACACAAGCTCACAGTGATTTTGAATGTCATGAAAATAATCATTGACTGCATAGTATAAATTAGGTCATGTACCAATAGATCACACTGATATATATTCCATGTATCTAAGAATAGGCACCACTACCATATAAATTTATAAGGAATGAGAGTATCTCTTCCATACCGATTTCTGGGTGAAGGGTCAACCTCTCTATATGATCATTAATAGTGGGAGATAAAAGAACATCATTACATAACCTCAAACCCAACATGTAGGCCTTACCATTGAACCACAACCCAGACCATAACCTAAGAGATGGATTCAATAGGGAAGGATATTTAGGTCTAGTGATAATGTATTTTCCAATACAAAAGCCTATGTAGGATGCAGTCACTTATGACAACACATTAGTAGAAATGTGTAATATTGTGATTAAAAGGTTGTATTTGTATGATATAGATTATACATACCAATCCAAGATTTAACGATGGATTTTTCATGTAGAAAATCATTCTTTAACGTCTTAAATTCACCTTTAATGACCAAAATAACTTTGGTCTCTACAAAATAATGTTGTAAGTCCTTATTGCACATGTAGAAGTACCAATGCAGGAGAGCAAGTGCACATTAGTAGTGTGCCAATATTTTAAACCACTACCATAAAAACAACAACTCAACAAGATTTTATAGTAACATGGAGATGTATTTGAAGAGCCACTACCAATGTATTATGTAATAAAACATCACATCAATTTTTTCCCTATATCCCCTCTTCCAAATTGTCCACTATATTGCAGGTCCATTTGAGAGAATGATGAAAAATTATGCCAAATCCAAGATATTCTTGATCAAGGAAAGGTATAACCTAGCTCTTCTCCTTGTAAAATACTAACAGTCCTTGTGCTAAAGAAATATGGCACATAATGATTGTGATTTGACTACTACACAATTAACAAGGTAATAGTGAATAATTTATACCTAATATTTCTCATTAGGGACCTCTTAGACCAACTCCTAGGTGCAAAAAACATCACTAAGAGTGACCTAAAGTCAATATATTATCAAGTACCTATCCATATTGAGGAAGTTTGGAAGACAACACTCAAAATATGGTAATATTATATGAATGGTTGGGTGTGCCTTTTGGCTTGACCAATGCACCAATTATATGCATTTTCTTGATATATGATCTACTCAATCCCTTTATCCACTCCTTCTTCATTGTATAACATTCTCATCATCATCAAAACTTTGTAAGAGCATATGGGGTGTATATCTAAAGTCTTAAGCACCTTATACAAACACAAGTTGCAAGCATACTTAGCAAAGTGTACATTTAATGTAGCATAGATTCAATGCCTAGGCTACATCATTAACCATATGGGAATCTAAGTAAATATATATAAGATCAAGTTAATCCAATATTGGCCAACTCTATTTAATCTCATTGAATTGAGGAGTTTTCTTAGACCTGTCAACTTTCATCATAAGTTTGTTCTCAGATCCTTGTGCAAAAGATGGTGTCTTAGTCATATTATGTGTAATAATTAAGTATTACATTAGACATCTGCATAAAATGTTATTTTTATGAGCTTAAACAATTCCTATACAAAACACATATTATTTCAATCCCTAAACTTGTACTCACCTTCAAGATTTTCACCAAACATATGACTATGCACTTGGTGTAGTAATAACATGACATGGACATTCAGTTGCCTATCACTTAAATATATTTGGAGGCATGGTTAAATAATACTCAACCTTGATAAATAGTTTTAAACTATTATATAATAAGTAAATAAATGGTGCCACTATATTTAGGTAAAGAGAAAATAATTTATTTTGATCATAAGCCACTTTTGTTCCTCCATATACAAAGTAAGATAGAGAATGTGCACCGCATGAAATGTATGACTTACTTGCAACAATTTCATATGGGGATAAATCATAATAAGGGAAAAGTATAAAATGTTACATATTTCCTTAATTCACCACCAATACACATGCACATCATAATGTTAGACACACATGGCCACAACGTTGTAGATTGGGTAACTCTCTACTCAACAGAGAAAGACTTCATAGAAGTCTATACATACATTGTAAAGGGTGAACATGTTTGAAATTTTCACATGTCTGAAAAACTTCTATAAAATATTGGTCATATCTATGTTCTTGATGGTGCACCTCATTAAATACTCATTAAGGAGGCACACTAGACCAAGATAACATGCACTTCAGGATTACCTATACACTAGCAACACTATATAAACACTTATATTAGCCTTAAATGCACACACACACTTAATTCCACATCAATTTTTACATTCCTTATTATATCACCAAGCCCATAAACAAGAAGATGGCTGGCATGTCACTACATGTTCCATCTGGGCCATGGGAATCCATTAGTATGGATTTCCTGACTAGATTGCCTATGACAAAACACTAGAATGATTTTGTGTCTATTGTGGTGGATAGGTTCTCTAATATGACCATCATGGTTGCCAACAAGAAGAGCCTCAACACATAAGAAACCACATGTTATTTATTTAATGATGTTTGGGTTTATTTTGGTATGCCTACATCTATTATATATGACCATGATATAAGGTTTATCAGCCATTTCTCGCATGCTTTATCAGATTTGTTGGATACACAACTAGATCAATATATAAAATTTCATCCCAAATAGATGTACAAATAGAAGCTATCAACCAAAAGGTTGTTCATCAAATGTACATGTACAACACTATGAATCTATGCACTTTGGATGATAATCTACTTTACAAATAACTTTGTTATAATAGAGCTTTATACAACTCTACAGGGAATTTTCCATTCTAAAGATGTCTTGGGTTCCAACTTGAGGCACCTTTAGATATATATTATAGTGCACCATTCAGCATAAGGTTACATACATAGGAAAGGGAAGTGGACAAGGAGTAAAAAAATTTGCAACACATATAGGGTGTTCACAACAATGTTCGATATATACTATCATGCCAACAATAGAAGTATAAAAAACACCAAGATGCACACACTATACATCTAAAATTGTCCATTTATACTAATTATATCATTAATAACATCAATGCACATTAACATCATACTAACATTATCCTAGCATCACTCTAACATCTCTTCTACATATCCTACATTATAGTAACCTTACAACATCCCTCATATTAATTAATCAGCCTCTTATCATGTCATTTAAACAATAATCTAGCTTCCATAATTCTTAATAAATTTAAAATTCCTCTCCACTTACCCTTACCTATCACCACTAACATTCCTAAAAATAACCTCCATAATACCTATCTAATCCCACCTAGAGCATAATTTATTATCCTAATCTTCCTCTAGAATCCTCTAATCCACCTTGAGCCTTGTACTATCCTCTCCATATATTTTTAGGAATTTTTAATTCCTATTCCCAACTACAAAACCTCATACTAATTCCTAGCCATTTATCTCCATCTCACATGGCTAAATATTAGCCTCCATTCATCCATGAGGCTCATATAAATTGAGCCACAGTCCCCATGAAATACATCTTATAAAATAGAGGAAATCTTGCATCCAAGTTATCCATCAACAAAATATCAAATTTTCTCCATTAACTTATCATTTTCATCTAGCAATATAAGCCTTTGTAATTATCCAAAGTGATGTTCAAGTCAAGAGCATCTATTGGAGAAATCAAACATCCATTATCAAGCTTCAAACATGTCCAAGTCATTTTGAGCACATTCAACTTCATCAAGGAGGAAGAATTCATTGCAACTTGAAGTATAATTATTGTTTATATTTCATTCTAAATTTGCAATCTCTTATTCCTTTATGTTAGAGGTGCTTGTGAGTGGGTTTAGAGTAGGGATTTTGAGTTTATTTCATTTTTCTGTTACATTTTTCTCTAACACTTATTTTCACATCAAATTATGGTGACCACGGTGGGATGGGTCCACGTCCTTTTATTTTTTTGGAAAATTTTATCATATATTGTTGTTATTTTGTATATATTAAGTCAATTGATTTGAGTAAAAAAAATTGAGTACATTTACAAGTCAATTTTTTGCTCAATCATTCCTCATGGATATTCAAGTGTATATACATTATACATAATTTTGATCATTATCTATAAGTGTGAGGAAATATATATAATAACTAGTGACAAGAATTTTCAAGATGGATTTAGAAGGAATACCATGAGGTTGAGGTAACTTTCTCACACCACCATCTTGATAAAGTCATGGATTATGTCCTATTGAAGCATTTTCATGGAATTTGCATATTTAAGACTATCAAAAGTAGTATCCAATGTTTTGTTCAAATTCCTTAGTAATGGTATTTCATACCACGAAAACAAAATGATGATGCAATAGTATGAGTCAAATCCATGACCTTTAAATATTCACATTCTCATTCTCCAAAAACATACTCTGCTAAATTTTCCACTCATAACTTCATTATACCAATTCCCTTCCAATCATTGTGGTATTCATGTTTTTGTGAGTTATTTAACTTTGTTGCATTAAATTTAGTGTCTTGTGATGAGGATGAATTTATATTGGTAATTCCATTAGATATTAAAACATTAGATTTTTTTTTTTAGATTCATGTTTCTTAGCTGACTTCCTTGAATCTTCTTGCCCAATAAAACTGCCTAGTATATTAAAAATTTTGTAAATCTCTTTAAAATCTAATGATTTGAGGTATTCCTACATTTTATCTATCTTGGATCCTTTACAGTGAGGAAACTTGATTTTGGAAGTATGTAACAAAACATTTACCACATCTAATATATCACAATGCAATATTATGACTAAATCACCTTTGATAAATTCTTCAAGAAAATTATCTTAGCACAAGGTAAGGAAGGATTGTTAAATTCAGCCTTAAACCTATCGATTGAATTTTGTAAAATCATAATAGTCCATGAGACCCTATGTCCTGAATAGATTTTGACAAAATAGTTAACCTCTTTGAGAAATCATGATCGACTCCATTCTCATGAATATATGACCATATATTTTTTAGGTTAAAGTACCTTGTAGGTTTAGCAGGCTGATATACACCAGGAATAGTTTAATTATTATTCCTTGTGCTTAAACATTGCCTAAATTTTCATTGTGTAAACAAAGATATATTTTTAAATGTAAACCCTTAATGATCCTTTACAGTTCATGTAGTTCATGAGTCTATTGCATTAATTCCTCATCTTGTGTAGATGTCAATCAAGGTACTTGCCACTACAACATCTGACAAAAATTCATTTTCAATTATGTTTTGATGGGAATCCATATCCTAATATAAAGCACATAGTATGACACAAGTCAAGTGTATGATGGAAAATTTCACAACTTTAATATCAATTAAGATAAATTTTATAGTCATATCTATATTTATTTACACAACACACCCTAATTCTTCCAAAATTAGGGAACCTCTTTTTAATTTTGCTTCACTCTTACTTGCACTCATGACCAATTGGTCTCGGCACTCTCAAGTTGCCTTGGTGAGCCTTCTTAGTTTACATGTCTAGTCAGGGCCTATAACCACTTTTATTAAAAATACCATGTCCATGTCAGAAAACTTTATATTTTACACCTATCATGAAGGCAGAGTCTTGCCCCCTAACTAGCCTTTGAAAATCTCACTTGCTTAGTTGTTTGTTCATTAGTGCATGCATCATTTTCAGTATCTAGATTTGTATTGAGTCTTAGAAGCACCTTGGTTGATAATATTTGGTCCCTACAAGAAACTTTCATGTTTGACACTTTTCCTAAAAAATGTATTTCTAGCCTTTATTTCTCTAGTATAGAGTGACCTATTGTAGTCTGTGTAAATCAATCAAAAATCCCAAACTTATGAAAAATCTTATTTGAAATGAATTTTAAAAATAAAATTATATTTTAAAATGAATTAAAATCCACCCCCCCACGTGAAGGTAAGTAAAAGGCAAGGGGTAGGGGGCATATTGAAAAGTTGTGTTTTAACATGAAATGCATGTTTTTAAAAAAGGCAAATGCAAGTGGTTTTTAATTAAAAGCATTGGATTTTTAATCCCATAGGAGAGTCACCCCACAAGGGTATACATTCTATACGAGCTTTGGGATGGTCATCCCACAACCTATGGGATGCAATCTTATGACTCGTGGAATGTTTGTCCCATGGAATGTGGGCCCCTATGGGTCAATCTCTTCCACATACCTTTTGTTGAATGATGAAGCATGATCTTATTAAAATGCCCAGTTCCTGATGTGGGGAGCCCCCACCATGGTCATCTGGGGGTCCAAGGGGGTGATGACCATACTTGGATCCCCCCTTGGTGGGGTTTCGAGGTCAACATCGCTGAAGCAAAAAAATTGTGAAAAATACATTGTAACATATTATAATTTCATATTAAATCTAGACCATTCACTATTAGGTCACTAATCTAATAGTAAAAATTATGTTGGTACATTTTTTCCCTAATATGTAACCCTCCTTTGATATGAGGGCATAGTAATCATGGTGTCACACTATGTGTGAGTGAAGAGGAGATTGTAATGGATGTATTGCAGTTTTATCCCTTCATTTGTTGGATTGAACAAGAGAAGAATTGGTTATTTTTATGTGGATGTGGCCCATATTGAGTGAACCATGTTAAATTTGTGTCTCTCTTGTATTGATTTTTCTACATTTTATTTTTATTTTTATTTCATTAATATTTGTATGCCTTCTATATTCCTAACACCTTTATTTATTCAAATGAAATAGCTGTTTAGGGGAGAGGGGACATAAACCCCCTCCCCCATTTTTATCTTTTACTTTTTTTGTTTTTGTTTTTGTTTTTGTTTTTGTTTTTGTTTTTAATTAATTAAATTTTCTTTTTAAATTATTTTTTATTTTATTAAAGTGTTTTTAATTTTGATTTTTATTTAATTTAATTTTAATTAATTAAATTATTTTAAAATAATCATAAATAAATATAATATTAATAAATTATTATTTTTTAAATAAATTTAATTTATTTATTTATTTATTTATTTTTACATAATATTAATACATTGGTGTAAATTTGAGTTGTATCGCTCTAGGGGTCCAAAAGGACTTGGGAAACCTTTTTGCCCATAACTTACAAACCAAGAGTTTATTTTGTGAGCCATCTACGACACCAGGAAGCTAACACCGGTCGGTCCATATGGCATGGTTAATTTTAGAAGAGTTTTCCAATCTAAATTTTCCTACTTTATCATGATCCATTGCCCTAACTTGAATATAAAGTGCATTTAAATAATTTAAAAGTTCTATTTGCTCACTTAAGCCAAAAAGTAATTGGTTTTCTCTGTTTTATAGGTATGAAAGGAGCTAAATTCCATAAGAGATTATATTTGGGGGGAAAAGGTCAAGTGAAATTCAAATTTATGTGAAAATTGTTTTTGGAGGGAAAACTATTTCCTTCCATTGACCCAAATCTTATAAATAGCTAGCACAAGGCCATTTAAAAGGGTTGGCCTTTGTTGATTCTAGAAGATAAATTGAACTAGACCTTTTTCTCTTTCATAGTGTAATTCTCTCCCTTATTTTGCTTTGGTACTAATTTTATGTTTCCAAAAAAATTATTCGATTGGTGAATGTAAACCCAAACATTGTGCTAAATCAA
This sequence comes from Torreya grandis, assembly GCA_037957365.1. Lineage (NCBI taxonomy): Eukaryota > Viridiplantae > Streptophyta > Pinopsida > Cupressales > Taxaceae > Torreya > Torreya grandis. The sequence continues at coordinate 302,311 of JARHVA010001673.1, forward strand.
AGTTGTGGAAGTTTATTTTCATTTTCCTACACATGCAAATGGTGGATGTGTTATCTCTATTCATAGATCCATGTTATATAGACTCTTGAATCATTCATATTGGTGGTTATGCATTCATTTTCTAGGTGGAAGGTTGATTTCTTGGGCACATTCATTTAAGTGGAAGGACTTTGGTTTCATTTCAGCAGGGTTTACTTTATTTCCCCCTTTTTTTGCTCTTTTTTATTAATCGGTTAGCGTAAGGTTTGAATGCAATCTATTATTATCATTTTATTTTGATTACAATATATTTTACATTATCATAAATGCATTACTAAACACATATATAATAGAATGAATGAATAGATAAATTAGTTTTACTCTCATTTAATCAAAACCTAAAAATGTTAATTTTAATCACATGAGAAAACTTTAAAATTTGTTGTTATTTTTGTTCTCCAAAATGCAATTAAAACCCGCATGAACAAGACAACCAAAACTCACATTTCCCTATTTTTTATTAAGACTAAAACAACAAATTCTAAAATTCTAAAACCAAGGCAGGCCCCTTGTATTAGAATAGTTTCACATAAACTAACTAGGTCACCTAGTATGTCATGATCTAATAATAACAAACCTTATAGAGAGCCTTTAGGTCTCCTTTTAGGTTAGTCTAGATGAATGACCATAATACCTAAGTTGGTGTTCCAAAAAACCCATCAACAAACTAGTGCTATAAGGAGGGCCACTGATAGAAATTTTAAAACTGAAGTTTTTCAAAGAAATTTTAAACTATGACATTTTAGAAGCATTTCCCATGTTGAAGTGTTATAAACATTAAACTATAAAATCAAAGAATCATCATCATATTAAAGTCCATTAGGACCAACTATGAATTTTTATAACTCATTGAACACATAAAACCTAAATTTAATAAAGGAAAACCAAAAACTAGACACATTCAGCCAGCAAATAGCTTGTAAATAGCTTGCCTATAGCAATTGTTATCCCCTTTGATAATCTATTCATTTCCACTCAAAACCCACCAAAGGTGGCTAGCCCCTCCTGGCTTGGTGGAGGTAACTACCCTATGAGTATCATGGGAACTGCCCATGATTTACAAAAAAATCCTAAAAAGTTTTAACTAAAGTATGTGCATGGAGGAAATTGCACTGTTGAAGAGCATATTCAAGCATTCAAATATGTTATTATTAGAACCCAAATCGATCATGAGGTTGTGTCTTTTCACCTATTACCTTAACCTTGGATGATATGGCCTATGATTGGTACCTAAGATTTCCATATGCATCTATTACCTCTTAGAATTCTCTTAAAATGATATTCATCAATAATTTTTGAGTACCCATTGATCTCATTTTCCTATACCATTAGTTTTTCAAAACCCATAGAGATCTGAATAAATCCATGAGCATGTTTAACATGCATTTCCATAAGTTTTAAAAGAGGTTGAAATACCCCTACACACAAATAGAAGTGGTTGTCATACAAACCTACCTAAGAGCCTTGGACTCAATAACCTTCATGTTTATATTAAGGACTCCTATGGCACCTACATCCATGTCTTTAGCATTTAACAAAGCCATCAAAATTGAGAAAAAAATGATGTCACAAGGCTATATAGCTATTCCTTTACCTTTTTTAGGGCATACAAGTGCCTTTAATCAAATTCTCATGATCAAATAGGCTCTCATGCACAATACACTGCTGATGAATCCAATCTTGGGTGTTATGTATTCAAGCTCAAATCTAGTTTATAACCCAATGACATTGAGCTACATGTCAAACAATTAAGAATGCATACCCTCAAATCACATGTTGCCTCAAGTAAATAATCATGAGATGTAGATAAAATTTTGTGAAGATATATCACCTTAGTATTATACACTTGGAAAACTCAAACCTATTTTTTTCCTCTTAGTTCTACACATGCATTGCTTCCATAAGCCTCACATCTACTCTATCTTATACCTCTTGGCCTATCTCTTATTCTAACTAATCTCATATTGATGACACAAATATCATATCTTTCCTAAAATGCTGTACTTATCTTACACCTTTACAAGTTTTGATCTTGTACTTATTTTGCTACTTCTTGGACACTAACATTCAAGAAAGACAATAATATCAGCGTTATTTTTGACACAACTTTATAGTGCCCTAAATTCATCCAATATATAAATAAAATGTATCCAAATGGTCATCCTAAGTGATTTAATGTGAGTTATGTCCTGATAAGATTGGTAGAAATACAATATCAACTATCATTCATTCCTCACCTAGAAATTAGACCAAAGAGACTGAGGCACTTATCAAAATCACTTTATAAAACATTCAATTGAACAAAACTTCCATATTTCCATACCATTAATATGTATAGCATAGATACAAACCTGAAGTACTAAATGAGTAGACATAAGGTCTTATTTAACAAGTTACAAGATAGACTAAAGTTGTACTTATTTTACACATATTACATGATTCACACACAAGACAACACGTAGGGGAGAACTACATGAGTCTGAGGCCCTCTTATAAATTATTTTCTATATAGGTAGCACCTTTTGACAGTGGGTTCATTGGGGTTATCTCAACACCATGTGCTCACTAACCCATTTTTCCCCAAGGTCACATTAAAGATGGAAAGCTAAGGTTTTATCATTTCACAAGGAGTAGCAATCCATAACCTAGATATGAATGCACCATACTGAAGGTGAATCCAAACCCAAAAGCATCTAAGTGTTTGCATATTATTTCACCAAATATGCCACATATGACACTATCATCAGACTCAGATAGTAGTGTCAACACAACTATCTAGGGCTGATGCAACTGTCCAAATAGCCAAAGGCACCAGATCTATAATCTGACAACTATCTCAAAACTATCTTCTTACCTTATTTCATCTTATTCCAAATGTATATATACATTAGCATCATAGCTAGTTAAGTACATCACTTCTTTATCATTTTTATATCTATCATAGTTGTACTTTTCACTAGTAGTTTATCTCATGTTTAATAAATTTAAGTATATGGTATATTTGAGTTTAGCATTTAATTGGTTGATTATAGATCTGATATTCACCCTTGTGCCATATCATTTCTATATTCTTAACCCTATCTACCCAAGAGGATCCACATCTAAAATCAGGGTTAAACATTTAGTGAACATGTCCTCTATTTTTTAAACCAAAACCCTAGTTTGCATGTAGGGTTTTCTCATTATTACTTTGGCCCTTGTGGTTATGTTTTTTTTTAATTTTATTCAAGGCTCAACTCCTTATGGATCTCCTACTTTATGTCCATCCAAAGGACCCTCTGCCAAAAAAAGGCCTCATCCTTTGGATAGTTTGTTTAATGTCCCTAATGATCAATGTATTACATATGATGATCTTATAGAACATCAAAAATGGGTTCAAACCCCTTCCTTTGCTTATAATTATAATAATGAAATAATTAATGATGCAAATGCAAATATAAATTAGTAAGGTATTTATCATGACATTTATTCTTATGAATGTGAAAGCAATAGTATCCTCTTAACTATGACACCTCTACTAATCCTTTGATTTCCAATGATGAAGAGTTATCAAAGATACACAATACAATCAATAGTAACATTCATATTGTTGAAAATAAAAATGTTTCATGCATACCCTCTTTATTTTCTTCAAAAGATGAGTATGCTTCTTCCATTTCCAATGATGCAAATGTCAAAGAAGTTGAATGTTCCTCATTTATTTCTCATGATGAAAATGTTGATGGAATCAAGTGTGTGCCTTATTCACCAATTGATATTAATGTTGAAAATCCTATGTCTTATATACATGGTTCAAGTGAAACTAATCCAATTTTTTATTCCCCTCTAGTATGTGATGAGAAAAATACATGTCCTATGTCTCCCATTTTGATCATTGAAGAAAATAATATGAGTGAAAATGAAAATCCTAAGGAAAAGTTCAAAAAATATGCATTGTTTGGGGACACACAAAAAGTCTCAAATATATTTTATCTATCCTATGAAAAGGCCACACCATGTAAATTCAAAAAATAAAAAAACATGTTTCCCAAAGGTTTCCTAATGAAACAATTTCCTAATACAAATAACAAGGATGCAAATGATAGATGTGTCAATATTCCTTTCTCACATAACAATGATGAACCTAAAGTAGAAAGTAATATTGCATTACTTACTCCACTTTCTATAGGATGCAACACTACAAATCAAAATTAAAGTGACATTCTTACATCTTTTGATGTGTTACATGATAGAAAATGTTTATTTTCCTCCCTCCTTTGCATTTTTGGCTAAAAAAGAAAAAAAGGTTTACAAGTGAAATTATTTACCCTATTCCTATTGAATGTAACCAAATTCCAAGTGAATTATCATCTTGTAATGTTAATGGTATCCAACATTATATACTTCCCTCTTTAACCATGGGTACTCCTTTACCAAATGTTGCAAAGCCATGTGATGATTCTCCTCTCGAGAGTGGTAAATATCCTACCATTCCTATGTTTCATGTGAATGGTATTTTACAACCTCTAAAAAAAAATTTAACCTCTCATTGTGATATGTTATCTCTCATGACCACCAAGGGAGATTTACAACTACAAGTCAACACTCTTAAGTTGTAACTTTCTTCTCATGAGGGTCTTTTTGAGGAGAATACATTACCAGAACAATATATCCCTCGAAATGTATTTGAATATCCTTATCCTCTAAATTTATCATGTTTGATTTCTCATTCTTAGATGGTCAAAGGGATCATGCTATTCATTTTCAACAATAAATACACTCCTTTAGACATTGGGCCTAAAATGGAAGTTTGATATTAAAAGCTTTCCATCATATTTTAACAAAAGGGGCTCTTGATTGGTTTGATAGCCTTCTGAATGGTTCCTTATCAAATTTAATGAGCTTAAGATGTATTTTTATAAAATTTTAACTAGTTTACCTTACCTAAGTTACCATTGGAACATTTGAGAACATTGACCCAAAATGAGAACTAGTCTACACAAGACTATGTTATTTGATTGAAAGTTGCTTTGTATTCCTTAAATTATACACCTTCAAATTTGGAAGTGTAATTTATATTTATTAGGTGTCTTCTTTCTCCACTTAGAGAGAGAGTATTTCACAAAAAAATTTCTTAATTTGATACATTATATTGGGACGTGCATAAATATGCATGCACTTTTATGAATACACAAACTTAGTTGCCTATTTTTCCATAAAAAATAAACATGATAAGAATCATGTTTTAAGGGCACATAAACAAGTTACAAAGAATCATGAGTCAATTCAAATACCTCCTAAAACACTAATAACACATGTCAAATAACAAATAGTAAAAGTATTAAACAAAGGAAAGGAACACATTTTTAGAGTACCTCCCATAGTTAGATCATATACCACTACAAAATGACAACCTCTTCAGTTTGATTGGTACCAAGATAGACCATAGATATATTACAAACTTTTTTGGATAAAAAAATGATAACACTTCATCCTAATTCACATTATCCATGGTACTGAGTTGAAAAGGCTAAAGAAAAATACTTTTGCACTTACCATGTTATTAACAGACCCTGAGATAATGATTATTTTTCTCTTGAGCAAAAGCTTACATAGTTAGCTAATCAATGAATCATTTCATATCAAAAATACATATCTAGATCTATTACACATACTTCTCCTAGATGTTCATTTAGGAGGGTTGAGCCATCCCACGATGCTCCTTATGAGGAATACATTGTCCATCAATCTTTATAGAAGATGGCCACTAGTATAATCCCTTCTCCTAGTGTGCCCCCTCTCGGGACTGATCTCTCCCACATTGATCCTACCAAAGAACCATTGGTTGATTGGGTCCTTCATAAAGAGACACATGCAAAAGGTGAACCTACATAGTTTATATGGGTGCCTAAATAGATACATATAGATTCATATGATATTTATACATATACTTTAGAGTTAGCTATAGAAGCAAAATTAGTTGTCCCATTACCACATGATCATCACATTCAATCTTTATTATTTCCATCCAATTTTCATTATATATGGTGATTGCCTAATTACTACAAATTTTCAAATTTCATTAAATTGAAATATCTCATACCACTATCAATTAACATATTCAAATATACAATATATAAACAAATGTAAGCAACTAATGTTAGGGTGATTAATTCACCATTATTAAATAAATGAGTAATATTAAATTATTCATAATTGATTGTAATATGGTTATTTACCGTAGTTAGTTGTTAGGTTATTTAGGTGAGTAAATCTTTAAAATCTTTTAAAGTTAGTAATTGTAACTCCCAATCAATATTTGGGAAATTTTATTGTTTACCTTGGTTTTATCATTCTTATATTATAGGAACTATTAAGAGCTTATGTTGATGTATAAATAAAGCTTTGTAATTGTATTTTTTATTTTAGAATAAATATAATCTCATTATTATGCAATATCTGGTATCGAAGCTTCATAAATCTCTGAACCTATGCAAGAGGAGAAGCTCAAGCTCTCCCAAAGTTGATAGAGCTTCTTTGTGTGACAAGAAGCTCGTGCACTCCCACACTAAAGCCAGAAGCTGCAGATAAAAAGTAGTATGAAGTTTTTTTTTTTTTATTATTATTATTATGAGTTGACTCCATGAGGCTTGCCAACACACAGAGCATTAGAGATTGGTTTTTGAGGATTGGCAGAGCATAAGAAAAAAATCCTGCATTTTAAAAATATATATAAGGCATTGCATTAAATATTGTTTTTTGGAGTTCTAGCATTTCAAAGGAGAGAATTTTGGCATTGAAAAAAACACAAAGGCTACATTGGAGTGGCATTGGAAAAGGAGGTTGGTGTTTTTTTTTTTATAGTTTATATTCAAAACTTGTAAATTATATATTCTTAGATTTACCTAAAGCACCAACCACTTGCTAAATTCTCAAAACTACTTGTTAAATCCTCAAAACCACCTCTTATTTGCTCAAAATTGTCTTTCTATTTCTCAAAACTACCTAACAAATAATTACTTTATTACAAAATTTTATTAAACCACTTATTTCCAACCCTTGGTATTACATGGGATGGTGATTTAAAAACAAATCAGAAATTATACTCTTCAAATATATTTTTTATCTCATATAAACTTGTCAACACACATAGGTGAGTTGGTGGGTATTTTTTTATTAAAGCAGATGTTGTGAGTTCAAAACCCACTATTTAGCAGACCCTCCAAATTTAGAAAACCCATTAAATTTAGCTATGGCTAACTAATTTAAAGACAAAAATACTTTTTAAAAAAAATTAAAAAAGGAAAAGGCAAAATTTTAAAAAAAAAATTGCCAAAAAGAGGTCAAAGAGCCCAAAAATGAAAAACAAGTGAATTTTCATTTTTTGAAAATCATTATAAATTTATTTTGTAAATTATTTTAATTTTATTTCAAAAAATCACAAGTTTTTAAAATGTGATGCAATGTTCAGTCATAGCTATGCCTCTAACTCACATTTATGGGTAATGTCATCATGCTTGAGTTATTGCATACATAACCTAGCATGGTTGTAACAATGACATTTGGGCATCATGACTTTAAATAATTAGGGAGAAATAAGGCACATTCACTCATAGCCTTCCCCTCATTTACCCATTCATTACAATCAAAGGGCGTAAACCCTGACTGGTGATATTTCTAAGTATATAGCGAGGTTACATACACGTATGCATAAATCCATCTAAGCAAGTGCCAATGATTGGATGAATCCTTTTTAGTACTATCTAGGTAACAAGTATATAATTATTTTTCTCATACCTCTTTCTTGTACCATCGATTATATAGAAAGGGTGAGCTCCTTCTTTGTACCAATGGGTAGTTTAAAGAAAGGTTTGGTATATCAATCTGATAGTATATAGAAATGGAGATCTATATACCTAGATTTATAAGGAACTAATCCATCACCCATAGTCTTGATAATGGTTACACAGGCTCCAAAATTCTTTCTACTAGATTCACAGTTGCTCAAAAGAGATAACTACTCTACTTGGAAGACAAAGCTCAGAACTCAACTAGAGTTTGAAGAAATTTGGTTTGTAGTAGATGGATCATCTATCTGACATGCAATAAGTGTTGATCAATAATGTAAATTTGACAAATCCAATCAAAAGGCTAAGTTGATTATCATGTTTGAAGTATCGAATGAAGTTCAACAACACATCCTTAAAGCTAAAATATCTAAGGAAACTTAAGATAAGCTTCAAACTATATATGAGGCCAAAAATGAGAGCATAATTTTGCATTTGCAAATTCAACTCCACTCTCTCAAATTAAGATCAGTAGAAATAATGGAGGGCTTTTTAATATGTTTTACAATCCTTTCAATCCTTGGGTGAGATAGTTTCATATGACTCTCTTGTACCTATTATCTTGATAGCACTACCACCCTCATATAAGATTTTTGTGACCACTTTAACTATCACAGAACAAAAACCAAGTTTTGAAAAACTGGTGAATATATTGTAATAGGAAGAGTCCTTCAATACTAATGACAAACAAGAAGAACATATACTAGCTTCTCATGAACCAAAAGGCAAGAAACTAATCAAATCTTCATCAAAACATAATTCAAAGCAGAATTCACAAGGAGTAAAGTCATAGAAACAATGTCTCATTTGTGGTCATCAGGGACATGACCTAAAATATTGTTGGTACAATACCTTTAAAAAAGGATCTTCTAGTGGTCAGAATTTCACTAACCAACAATCATCCCCTGGATCATTTAGTAAGTCATAAGGATAGAAAAAGGGGGCCTAGTAGAAGAAATCAAATCAATAAGGCAATATTATTAAATAAGAATAACATGATGATGAATATGACTATCTATACTTTGTAGATACCCATGATGAATCCACATCACAAAGTGACATATGGTATGTTGACTTGGGTGCAACCCGACACATGACAAGTAGAAAAGATTGGTTTTTCAGTTTGAAGGACACACCCAAGAAAAATCATGTTTTTTTGGGTGATGATACCTCATACAGTGTGCGAAGAATTGGAAACATTACCTTACCCTAGGCATGTAAACATATAAAATCATATATGTTCTCTATGTACCTATATTAACCAAAAACTTGTTATCAGTAATTCAAATCTTAGACCACAATTTAAAAATTAACTTTGACTATAAAGGTGAAATGAAATTATGTTTGATAAGATAAAAATCTAAAAACTCCAAAATAGTTGCATGAGCATCCAATGTGAACCATATGTTTCATCTTGATTTCATTTATAAAAATAATCAAGCACTCATAGCAAAAGACACCAACTTGACACAATTATGGCACAGGAGATTTGGCCACATCATTTTTTGATATCTCAACACACTCCATTGTAAAAACATGGTAAGAGGCTTACCACCTCTTAAAAAAAGTATAGATAATTATCATGATTGCTTAATAGGAAATCAACATCAAGTTCCATTTTAGAAAATTACCTATGGATACAATGGTAAACTTGATCTAGTTCATATAGATATGTGTAGTCCAATGACACCTAGCCATGCTAGATTTAAGTAGTTTATGCTCTTTATTGATGATTGTTCCACAAAAATGTGGATCTACTATTTGAAAACAAAAGATCAAGCCTTTGAAACTTTCAAGAAGTTAAAAGTGACTATTGAAAATGAATCTAGTCAAAACATTAGGACCCTTTACATAGATCATGGGGGGTAATTCACCAATAATGACTCTAAATATTTTCTAAAAGTAAACAGTATTCATCCTCAAATGGCACCTTTGCATACACCACAATAAAATACATATGTTGAACGAAGGAATCTTATTATTGTATAATTAGTGAGATGTATGATACATGATTTAGGCTTGACAAAGGCATTTAGGGTAGAAGCTACCAAAAGTGTCATAAATCTACTCAATAGAGCACCCACTGTAGTTCTTGATGGAGTAACATCACATGAAGCCTAGTCAGGGAAAAATCCATCTATATCACATCTTTAGTTTTTTAGATGTCAATAAATTATGCACATTCCCAAAGTAGAATGGACTAAGCTTGATATGAAAGCCAAAAAATATGTGTTCTTAGGGTCCAGTGAAGAAGCACTTGCCTATAGACTCATGGATCCAAAAACCAAACAAATTTATACCAGTACGGATGTTGAATTATTTGAAAATAAAGATGTAGAAGTTCATTCTACAAGTGCACCTAATAAATAAATCAATCCCATAAAAAATATAAAATATGGTAATCTCCCAGATGAATATAGTAATGATGATGGGAATAATGATGCAACTCCACCAACCACAAAAACTAATCAATGTTTGCCTAAATGGTATACAAATACACTCAGAGATGTAAAATTGGATGGTGTTCCAAAAACATCCACCACTAGACCAAGGACTCATAGTATGGCTCATGCTGAGGTAAATTTGGCCTCAATGAGTACAGTTATTGAATCTATCAAGCCCTCTATAGTTTAAAAAGCCCTACAATTGAAACCTTGGAAAGATGCCATGGTGCAAAATATAATTCATTGATGAAAAATAAAACATGGAAGCTTGTAAATCTTCCACTAGGGAAGAAGCTAATCAGATGAAAATAGATCTTCAAGATGAAGTACAAAGCAGATGGTAGTCTCGACAAGCACAAGGCAAGACTAGTTGTGAAGGGGTATGCTCAGAAAGAAGGCATTGACTATGAGGAGACATTTGTTCCCATAGCAAAGATCAAAACAATCAAATTGATTTTTTTCTTTAGATGCACAGTTTGGCTAGAAAGTCCATCAAATGGATGTGAAAAGTGGCTTCCTTAATGGGGATTTACAATAAGAATTCTACATGACTCAACCAAAAGGTTTTATCAAATATGAAAAAGAAGATAAAGTTTGTAGACTTGTCAAATCACTGTATGGTCTTAAACAGGCTTATAGGGCATGGTATATCAAGATTGATGGGCATTTCTTAAAACATGGATTTGAAAGGAGTCCATATGATATCAATCTCTACCTCAAATAGCAAGGGGGGAGATAGTGATTATAGTTGTATATGTTGATGATCTAGCCATCACTAATAGCTCAATGAAGATGATTGAATCAACAAAGAAAGATCTGAATCGATCATTCAACATGATAGATCTCAAGATTTTGCATTATTGTCTTGGTTTAGAAGTTTAGCAGAGAGAAAATCAATTTTTTTAACTCAACTCAAATATGTCAGGACAACACTTGAGAATTTTCAAATGATGGATATCAAACCATTTGCCACACCTATGGAGACAAAGCTTCAGTTGCCTCGATCAAATCCATCACCATAGGTAAATGTAAGTCTATATCAGTATTTGATGGGGAGTTGTATTTACCTAACCTACACTAGGATAGACATTAGCTATGTTGTCAATTATCTCTCAAGGTTAATGCAAGAGACTAAGATTAGTCACTGGAAAGTAGTAAAGTGAGTATTGATGTACATTAGAGGAACTATGGATTTTGGCCTAGAATACAATAAGAATGATAACTTCCTCTTGATAGGATACTTAGACTCAGATCATGCAGGGAACATTGATGATAGGAAATCCACTTTAGGATTTGTATTTTTTTGGGATCTGGACCGATATCATTAGGGAGTAAGAAGTAAAATTGTGTTTCAAGGTCCTCCATAAAATCAGAATATTATGTTGTAGGCGGCGTTGTGTGTGAAGTGATTTGGCTCATACGTATACTTGAAGGATTTGTATTACTATAGGATAAACTAATAATTCTTCATGTAAATAATGGAGTAGTGAAGCTTGTTTGTAATCTAGTGTTTCATGAATGCACCAAACACATTGAAGTGCAAGTTTATTTCATCCATGAACATATTCAAAACAACATCTATCTCTAGTATTGCCCAATAGATCAATAATGTGTAGATATTTTTACCAAATCACTTGCCCAGGAAAATTTTAAGGCATTCAAAAAAAAAATCTCCTATTCACTTGAGACAATGTTGAATTAAGGGGGAATGTTAGGGTGATTAATTCACCATTATTAAATAAATGAGTAATATTAAATTAGTCATAGTTGATTGTAATACAGTTATTTACCATAGTTAGTTGTTAGGTTGTTTAGGTGAGTAAATTTTTAAAATCTTTTAAAGTTAGTAATTGTAACTCTCGATTAATATTTGGAAGATTTTATTGTTTACTTTGGTTTTATCATTCCTATTTTATAGGAACTATTACAAGCTTATGTTGATGTATAAATAAAGCTCTGTAATTGTATTTTTTGTATTGGAATAAATGTAATTATATTATTCCATAATAACTAAAGGTACATTGTCATGTGAAGTAAGAATACCAAATACAAACCTACCAAAGAACCATGATGCAAGTTCCTAATTCTACTACACACCATGTTCAGACATCTAGAGAACCTACACATGTATCTATCATTGTTATTCAAAATAAACCATATAACATTCAATGATGGGTTCCATGAACACCTACTCCTATTGCTCCTACTATCTCTCATACACCATAGTCCTATTTTTCATGCACAAAGTGTCACAGATACCACAATCATGGATATTATACCCATGCATGCTCTTGGCAATGGAAACATATTATCACACCAAGTTTAGAGTTGGGAGATAGCTAAGACCATCCATTGGATGGCAACATAGGATATTCTTTCCATTTCAAATATTCCAAAAGTACTATAAAAATTAAGAACATTCAAAAATCCAAAAATGTTTTTGGCATATACATGTTATATTAGCTCCTGCACATCCATGTGTTACCTCCATATTTACAAATGACATATTTGATTACTCCTACATACACATATCTATCACACTTCTACTTGGGTGTGATACACACATACATAGATACATGGTACATTATTATTTTGGATGTTGAGCCTTCCCTCTACTCAAGTCATATGGACATTGGGGGAATCCACTTCTTTGATCTTGATATACATAGGTTATATGATTCAATGATCACTCTACATTATCATGTTTGAGCTTACATATGTACTTACACATTAGTTTATCCATGATTATATCTTACATAGGGTACTTGATATGTTATACACTTGACATACTTTTCCTAACACATTAGATCCATTGGATACTATGACATGTTTATATTGTTTTTTATGCTTTAATTTATGCACTTCTTTGAGTGTTTTGTCTTTCTTATTCGAGCATTTGAATATGTTCCTTTCCTTGCAGCCCTTGTGCCCTATGTATGATTTCTTTGACATTTGTAAGTGTCATTATTTTTTGTATGGACATTTAAATATGTGATTCCTTAATTTATGGACATTGGAATAAGTCAAGTCCACATAATTTTATGGCATTTGAACATGCCCCTTGTTTGTGGTCTCCTGGGACCTTTGTTTGTTAACTTGATTTTGGGTGTTCTTGTGTGTGTGTTTATTTTCTTGTTGATCTTGTATTATTACTATCTAGATGTTTACATGATATTTATCATGCATATTAGTCCTACATGTGATCACATTAGTTCTATGTGCTTGAATAATACATTTACCTATGCACATTTTTTTACATGATACATGGTTCAATCATAGAATATACAGTTATATGGTTATCTTCTTCCTTTGAGGTGAGGTAACTACTAGGTAATATTTTTCCCTCACCAAAAAGGTGGGTCATATCAATGGGGGTATGTCATGGTGACATGGATTGTATATTTTCATAGTTCTTAGATATAGTGGGGGCATGCTTTGGAAGCATGTTCTCTACACATATTCAATATTCAACATACCCAGATTACAATGGAGGCATGTTTTGGAAACATGTATTCCACTTCTTCACTTATATCAATTTTCATATTTTTTCCATATATATTGGGATCATGTTATGATAACATGCTACTACACATAGTTATATGATTCAGATTCATAGTTGTGGTAGAATTATATACATTGGTACCATTTTTATACATAGTTTCAACATGAGACATAACTAAGGTGCATATGCTATGCAACATGTTCCTAATATTATAAAATTTGAATCAGTTTCAAATTTCAAAGCTCTTCTATGGACTATTATCATAGCATGTGCTAATACTCTATGGAATTTTATGCACTTTATCAAACCAATCTACTACAATAATTGGTTCACATTTTGGCATGATTAAGGTGATCAAATCACTGGATCTTACTAAGTTTTTAGGTTCTATTTGATTGTATCAACCAACCTCACTAGGTTATAAGTACCATTGGGTTGTATAATTGAGCTAATCTCAACTATCAAATGGTAACTCACTTTTATTCTAAATTTGGCAGCATCTCTCTCTCTCTCTCTCTCTCTCTCTCTCTCTCTCTCTCTCTCTCTCTCTCTCTCTCTCTCTCTCTCTCTCTCTCTCTCTCTCTCTCTCTCTCTCTCTCTCTCTCTCAAAAACATGTTCTTAATTACAAGTTAATCACCAAAAAAGAACTCAAATACATCTCAAGTAAAGACAAAGTGTGCATACACACCCAGATACTTAATCCTTTACTTTAAACTAGTAATTTCATTACTAGATTAAAGGGGGGAATGTAGAAGATATTTTGATACTATGTAGCACCTCAGTCTTGTCCACTTGGCAAATTCAGACCTTGGATATTCCTCTTAGTTCTACACATGCCTTTCTTCCATAAGCCTTGCATCTACTCTATATTATGCCCCTTGGAATATATCTTAGTCAAACTAATCTTATATTGATGCCACAAATATCCTATCTTGACAATAATGCTTAAAATATACTTATCTTACACCTCTGCAAGTTTGAAACCTATACTTATTTTGTTACTCCATGAAAAATAATGTTCTAGATAAATAGTAGCATCAATGTTACTATCTTGCCATGACACAAGTGCCAAATGCCCTAAAATAATCCAATGTGCAAATTAAATGTATCCAAATGGTCATCCTAAGTGATTTAATGCAAGTTATCTTTCAACATGAATGGTATAATTATAATATCAACCCTCATTCATTCCTCACCTAGTAATTAGAACATAGAGACCAAGGCACTTATCAAAATCACTTTATCAAGCATTCAATTGAACAAAACTTCCCTATTTCCATAAAATTCATAGGTATAACATTGCTACATGTCTAGAGTACTAAAGGAATAGTTATAAGGTCTTATTTTACAAGTTATAAGATAGATCATTATTGTACTTGATTTACACACATTGAATTATTCACACACTAGACAATACTTAGGGGATAACTACATGAGTTTGAAGCCCTCTTCTAGAGTATTGGCTATGTAAGCAATGCCCTTTGATAGTAGGGTCATTGGATTCAGCTCGACACTGTGTGCCCACTAACCCATTTTCACTAAGGTCATAATGAAAATGAAAATCTAGGGTTTTGTCATTTCATAAGGAGTGATAGTCCATGACTTACATCTGAATGCACTAGAGAAAATGTGAATCCAAACTTATAAGCATCTAGGTGGTCTCATCTTAATTGACCAAATATTTCATATAGGACACTATTATTAGAATCAGATAGTAGCATCGATGTAACCATCTAGGGCTGACGTAGCTATCTAGATATCCAAAGGCACTAGATCTATAATCTGACAACTATTTCAGAACTATCTTCCCACCTACTTTCATCCTCTTCCAAATCTATATCTACATTAGCATTATATCTATCTAAGTACATCACTTCTTTTTCATGTCTATATCTAGCATAGTTGTACTTTATATTAATAGATTATCTCATGTTTAATAAATTTAGTATATTATATATCTGAGTTTAGCTTTTAATTGGCCTATTTTAGATATGATATTCACCCTTGTGCCCTATCATTTTTATATTATTAACCTTATCTACCCAAGAGGATCCACATCCAAATTTAGGATTAAACACCAGATTATCCATGTGGCCTAAGGTAACATTGTTGCCATTTCTAACCCAAGTGGTTATGCTGATCCAAATATTAATCATTTGATTGTCCCCTCATTTTTAAACAATCAGACACTTACTAACATTACACATAACTAAATGCATCCTATTATCCCTATGTTTCTAAACATTGTGGAACTTGTTGTCAACATAGTATCGTAAACAAGAAATAACTAAAATGTCAAGTGAACCCTGAAGTGGAAAATTTATAGTAAATGGTTCAATGATTGACAAATGACATCATTAATTTATAGATATAATTTCCTCAAAATAGAAATCAAACTACAAATAACCCTTCTCAAAATAAAAACTATAACTTTCAAAGAACCAATCACTAGTGGAACATTAGGCCTAACAACAAAAATGTGTCTATCCTTCTTAATAACATAAATCAAAATAATAAAAATGCTTCAAGCTCCATCAACTTAGCTTATTTACCATTACCCACCTATTGTAGATTGTATAATATAGTAGACCACATTGAAACCAATTGTGTTAATTTTATATTAGTCTCAAACATCTTACAAAAGGATATGGATAACCTTGAGATAGTGCCTAGACCTAATAACAAGTCAAACCAAAGTGAAAGAAATCTAGGTATTGTCATGGTCTTGGAAGCCTATGAATTCTCACATGAGAGTGATAATGAGCCTAAACACAACTTAGATGAGTACACGCATTTAAATAGTTTCAAAGGGGAAACTATTACTTTTTAAGGATTAAATTACAAAATTTGTTGACAACTTTTACTCCTCTGAACAACACTCATGTTTCACCTAATGAAAACTCAAGCAATAACTTACTTTCAACCAAAGGGGCTACCACATCTTATCAACCAAATAATAATGATACACCCCCATAAGCTAATAAACAATTGAAATAAAATAAACTTGGATACAACATCATTAAAGACCTAAATAAAATTAAGACCAACATAACCATCTTTGATTTGCTCTAAATATCTAATCAGAAAGATTTATTATTGAAAGTTTTATCTACTCCTAAAGAGAGAAGATAATATAAAAACTGACACTCATGTTTTTATTTATTAATAGAAGATTGGAACTCCTTTTTTCCTAACAATTTGTATTTTTAGTAAAAAAGTAGTACAATTGTTTGGTCAATTTAGGTGATTCAGGAAATGTGATGCATTATTCAGTTTAACAAAAGTTGGGTTTGAATCTTGTTAAATAAAATATAAAGGTAGTTTAGTTAGATAAATTAGAGGTCAAGGTGGTTGGTAAGATTAATCACATTAATATGTAGTTGGCCTCTAATCTAAGAGTGCAATAATTTATTTACATTCAAGTGGTTGATATTTTGGATGCATATGGTATGCTTCTCAACAGAGATTGGTCCATGACACTAAACGGATACATGGCATATGATTTATCCCACATATGGCTCCCAAGGTGTGTCATACCCAATCAAATCATAATTGAGAGAGAGATAAAAATGACTCATAGGATCACCAAATATAATAAGATGAATGAGATTTTATATGAAGAGTTTAAACATGAGGTATGCACATTCAAAAATGAAGTAAAAGCTCATGAAAAATTCTCCAATAATATGTTGTTCATACATGAAAAAATAGAATCAAAAGAATTATATCAGTTAGATGAAAAGGATTTCTTCTATACATCTAAAATACCTTCATTGTATAGTGCCAATCTTGCATATGAAAATTTGAATCAAGCTAATCCAAATTCAAAACATGATTGTTAATAGTTCTTGTCAGCACTAGGTATTATCAAGGTAGAAATGTGTAAGTTAGAGTATAGTGATCCTAGTGAAAACAATGAGTTTGCAAGACATTGGGATAAAAATACTTTCATTCTGAGCAACACAACACCTACCTCTACCATTGAAGATAAAAATAGAAGGTCATTATCCATAGAATAACAAAGTATATACATGTTATAGGTTGAGGAAAATAATAGAGGTCAACATTACAACAACACCTACCTATCAAAGTTTACTACACACAACTGAATATCACTTGTGGACCATAAAATTTTATAGATCTAAATATAAGAGTGGGTGTGGTGTCTAATTTTACCTCATTAACCCAAGAGGGAAATCATATTTGGTTGCCTTTTGACTACAATTTGTATACACAAATAACATGGCTGAATATTGTTGAACCCAAATTTTGTAATATATTCTAAGTCTTTTTTAGCCATAATCATGGAGATGCAAGGGCAAGGGATGAGCGTAGAATACCATGACATAAGAGAGAATGATGTAGAAGAAATAATAGGGAGAACAATGTGGAAGACCTTGGCGTAGATGGATGTTTTAAAAGATAAGGAAATGGAGAATAAGGATTATAAAACATATGACTTAGAGAAGCACAAGAATAGGCCAAGGGCATATGAATTAGAGGTGGTTATAAATAAGTTTGAGTAAGTATCAAAGATTACTGAGATCCTGAATTTAGCATTGGCTCATGGAGAAGGAGGAACATGAATGCTAATATCTAGCATAGAGAGAGTATATAGGGGTTGTTGGGCCTAATTCAAGAGAAACTTAATTGTAATGGATTGCCATGAATTATTTCTTTGAAATAGTCATTGCCTTTTCATCTTTAGTATATTAATGAAACAATTTGGGAAGGGGTTCATTTAAGTCTAAACACCCCTTTGGATTTGATTAGAAAGTGTTGTTGTTGAATATAGATGTGTTGATGTTGTTAGGATAGAGATCTAAAGAGTGTCTACTAAATGAAGTACCTTTGTAATCTTACCAAATTAAAAAATGGAACTAATATTTTATGAATCTTCATATGTTAAATCTATTTGATGTTAATTTTGCTTTATGATACTAGAGTATTTGCACTATGTGAATGCATTAAATGGCTAACTCTAGAATGTTGAATGTAATAACAATGATTAAATATGTTAACTCAAGTGCCTAAAATTAATTCATCCACAATCATATGGAAGAACTAAAAAGAACCATTCTAGGTTGTGTACCTCAAGTGATCATGTGAGGTCACTCATGTGATATGCCAGCACATTAGTTCATTGGCTTCTCCCTTCCTCTAGACAGGTGACTAGTGCTTAGTCATGTAGAACTAAGGATAGAAATAAACTCAACATTTTGGTTCCATTTTCAAGACTTGTTGTAATTTTTATAATGATGATATAAATATGCTTGAGTAGCTATATTTAGAAAACATCGAGTATTGGGTTCATATCGTAGAGGATAACTTTGTACTTCAACATATTGAACTAGGAGTTTCTATGCACACTTGGGTAGAGCAACACTTATATGATTATCTATGTGAAACATTTTTTATAGAATTACCTATTCACTTGCATGCTTGGCTTTCGGCATATGCACAAGATCATTCAATAAATTATGGATTAAAGGTTCCTTGGTTAGTAGGGCAGTAGACAACCTTATTAAAGTTAAAATATACTCGGACACGTGTGGTGGATGAGTGGTGGAAAGGAGTGCTCAATATCTAAATTTTGGAATACTCTATCTATACATACTCTTGTTTCGAGGAATCATAGTTCAAAATTTTGAGGGAACCATGTGGGAGTTATCTCAAATAATTTCCTTTAGAGATAATAAGCTTACGATTGATTCTAGACTTGAGAACTTTCCCATGGATAGCTAAACTCTCTTGTGCATGAGTAGACTGACTTGTGGGGAAATGTAAGGGTATACAATAGTATGGGATTGGTAGTTTAGCATGAAATTAGGATAGTGAGAACTATAAAAGTATAATTATGATGAATCTAGTCATAAGGCTATGAGAGGTAGTGATCCTAAATGCAAATGAGAGGATATTGAAAGTGTTGTGAGAATCCACAAGAGGGTGGAAAGGCATGGTGATTACTCCCTAACAATGGATTCATGTCCTTTACTATCAGAAATATGCATAGAATAAGTAGGAAAAACATTAATAGTGTAACCCAATCTAAATAGACCCAATTCCCCCACCATAATACACATAAAACTAGCCACCAATACCTCTAATTAGGCTTTTGACCAATTTCCACCAAAATGCAAAATTTGGCCTAAAAACACTAAACCATGCTAAAAGATGTGAAACTAACATATTCAAGTGCTGATTTTGGCTAAAATATCATTAAATGGGGTAATACAATTTATGGGCCAGCTAACTTTGATCAGATCATTTCGAGTCAAAATGCCAATTTTGTACCTAGGTGATCTGGATTGATCTTTCTTATCAAATATCTTGCACAAGACATGTGCCTTAGTTGTTTGTTGTTGGTAACATCATAAATGGGATAACATATCCAATGCATTTGACATCGCCTTCCAATTCCAATCCAGTCAAATTTTATACCAATAACAAGGCATTTTGATTAATTTAAGTAATTTGTGCATAAAGTGCTTAAACATGCTTAAGATCTAATTAAACCAAATCAAGGCCTAATTAAGAATTCCATGGAAACTTGTTGAAATTTTATTTTTGGAAATAGATATTGAATATCTACATCATCAGGTGACATCATTTCTTGGGACGACATCCCTAGGCCATAAATGCCATAAATATCAGGATTCATGCCCTCCATGCCTCATCAATGCCTTCCATGATGCCCTCCATGCCTCTTAATTTCCCCTTATTCCAATTTCATTATGAGGATAATTATAAACTTAATTCCAAAAATTGAATTAATCCTTAACCACACATCTTAATCTCATGATGGATGATTCAAGTTTATTCTAGACATTTTCAAAAATCTATAAATAGAGAGGCCATGAACATCATTTATAAGACTTGATAATGCATATTTATAATGCAAAAATGATTTCAAAAGCCATTTCAATTAGTGTTACCATGCCAAATTTATTTCAATCCAATCCAAACCAAAACCGCAAGGTGCCAAGGAGAAGAGGAGATATCCAAGCCTCCTTTGATGAAGACTTCATGAGCACAAGCTGAGCAAGCCACTACAACAAGCATTTTAAAGCATCCAAGAGAGGTAAAAGAAGGTTTATTTTGCATTTTAGTTGTGTGTTTTATTCATGTTTATTAACTAAGCTCTCCCTAGTGTCTAATCCTAGAGATGTTATGTTAGTTAGTGTGTTTCTTTCATTTTGAAACTAACACCATACTAACCATCCTCTCTTGAGTCAAATTCCTAGATTCACATATGGCACACCCGATGGGACTAGATGCATCCCACACATGAAGAAGATCATTTTTAAAATTTAAAATCTTCATTTGGATCATTAAAACTCTTACAAATTGATTTTCTAACTTGGTTTTATCATTTTTTGTTTGCTACAGGTTTACACAATAACCGATGTCAGTTAGTAAAGCTGACATCAATTGGATAGCTATCATCGATCACATTGGTATAACTGATTTTGATTAGATAAACATCATCAGTTAGCAAATGTAACTATCATCAGTTATATAACCAATGTCGGTCACTATGTTTTTCTTAAAACATAAACTTGAGAGCTCTTTTTTTAAAGTTCATTATTTCAAACCTAAAAGAACTTCAAGGCTAAAGGACATGCTAACATTTTTATTGTAGGATCAAGCTTGAAATTTTATAAAAACATGTTTATATCACCTTTTGCATGCTTAAAATGAATTAGGAACATTTATTTGGGTGCTTAAAGTAAAATTTAGGTGATTAAGTGAGTTTTTAGCATTAGTTTTCAAAGTTACAACTAAGAACAAGAGGTCAAATGAACACCACCTCATTTTTTATTTTGGCTTTAAAATGAACCCACCTTTCCAATTTTATTTATTTATTTATTTATTTAAGTTAAATCTTTGTTTGTAAAAAGAGGGGTGTCACGTGTATGCTCTTTCATTTGTCCCCTATAGGGAACCCTTGGAATCAAAAGTGTCATTCCTATTACAAGTAGCCTAGTCCAAGGCTTAGAAAGAAAGTCATATAAATTACTCTCTACAAACTCATCAAAGTTTGGGTGACCTTGAAAATGACCCTAAAGTCTTTCTACTTTCATGCTTTCTTTGTTTTTATGCAAACTTGGCTTGCGAGGGGGACTTCATCACCTCTCACAAGTTCTTGAGGAAAACTTTGACCCGAGGTTTCATCTCCCAATATTGACTTCACTTACTCCTTTTGAGTTGCACATGAGATGTACCTACATTTGGACATCACACTACATTGAGTGAATAGTAGGATGTAGTGGTTGTAAAAAGCACTACACCTTTTTACAACTAGCTAATATCGTGGTCACCCAATTTATGTGCTTGTCTTTTGCATCATTTGACATGAAATTTATTGTGTAATTGATTCCCCTAGAGATGTTCTAAACTTGATAGTTAGTTAACCCCAAATTTCCATACCCTTGCTAGGATTTAGATTATTATACTTAGTGTATTTTGGTCATTTTTGCTTGGTATGTCTTGAGACTAAAACTTGTTTGTTTATTAAGCCATGTCAGAACCAATTTGTTTATACATCACTCTTTTGTCTAAAGAGGCATTATGCTAGCCATTTTACACCACACTTGTGCCTTGAAATTTTTTACTAAAAGTTATTTGTGTGTGTGTCTTTTGAGTTACGAAGGGTTGTGTTATGCTGCCTAAATCATGTCAAAACATTTTGAGCCTTTTGAGTCTTTGAAACATAACATAGATCACATCATTTGAGAATGCTTATGCCATTAGGTTTCTCAATTTGTTTCAAGACTTTTTTCTCCTTGTGTTAAAAACCATTTGTTTCACACCATGTCACATCAGTTGTTTAGACCTCATTTATGTGCCATCATGTTGTTTGATCTTGTCTAGCTTGTTTGGTCAAATCCTAGTTTTCAACATTGAGTTTTCAATTATCCTTATAAAGTTTAGATTCAAACATTGATTGATTTCTATTTAGGCTTTAATTTGTGGGGCTAATACACATATCTTTCTCTTTTGGGTTGCATAACTTCAATTAATCAACTACCCAAATTTAAAAACTGTTGATGGTTTGTTTATTTAATGCCTATCCTCATCATTGTTTGTGTGTTTATTTGAGAAAACATAATATTTATTCAAAGGTAATTTTGCCTCATGCCTTATGCCAACTGATCATGTTTATGTTTGATTTTATGTGATGGGTCTATGTCAAAGTTGTTTCCAAACTTGTTAGATTAAATCAAATCACATCAACCTTTATTTCAAGTCTAGATTTTGATGTCATTTGGCCAAAATTCCTAGCACATGCCTATTTATTTGAGCCTATATTTTGACTTTGTGTTTGGACAAAATACCTAGTCACTTAACTTTTCCCTTTCCTAGTTTAGACCTTATTTGGAACACTTTGACCTAGACCTTTGACATGTCAATTTTTATTCAGATGCTTGACTTTTTATGTGTATGAAATTTGATGTTAGACATTTGATATTAGGCTATTTTATGCCAAGTTTTATCTCAAATAATTTTGGAGATATAGCTCCATTTTTATACCATATTGGAGATAAAGCTCCACCTTCAACTGAGTTAAACCAAGATTGAACCATTTATCCTTTGGACATGGTTTTTTTAGAGTTTGTTGAACTTTAGGCCTTTTGTTTCAGAGCTTTCATCATTTATACAGATATGTCTAGCTACACCTATGGTGGAGTCATGTAAAATCCAACTTATGATATAATGGTCACACAAAATCCCACTAGGAACCCCTATAGAGAAAGATTTTCTAAGGAGTTTTATTAATCTCCCTATAATACTCCATATGGGGAACATAGTCAAAATTCACAAAATCCAAATCAAAACTTGGATTAGTATAAAGAGGCTTCTGAAGAGGACTTTAAAGACCTAATTATAGATAATGTTGTTTGGGATACATATCCATACCCTCTTTGCAATAATCAGTACATAGAACACAGTCAAGAACTAGCTTATGAGCCAACTCATGACTGGGATGATATGGTTTATGAGGAAGACTTAGATGCTTTCATTTGTGCAAGCAATCAAGTTCCATGACATCCTTTTATTATTGGATCATCGGTTATCCCTAACCCTACTTTGGATTATATGAACTTTCAAGCTCTACAATATCCAAGGAATACCTTTACCATCCCTAGACCTAGTCCTTTGGCTTATGAAAGAAATCAAGCCCCACAATGCCTTATCATTACCATCTTAGGACTTCATCCTTTGGCTCATCCAAGAAATCATGCTCCCCAAAGCCCTATCATTAACCAATCACAATTCATTCCTCATCTAAAACCAATCCCATCCAAACCTCAACCGATCCAATCCTTCGAAGACCAAGCTGTGTTCAAAACTAGTATTTTCCAGCTCATTGGAAACCAAAGCCAAGACAACCAACCAATATAAGATGTTTTTATTGACCCAACCACTTATGATAAGTCAACCTATGATAAATCACTTATTTATCCAACACTAGTTATAAAGGAGTCTCACACTAACGAGCCAATCTTTATCGAGTCACTTTTTAATGATTATAATTGTTGCCTTTAGGAAAACTATTACCTCAAACATGTGCCTATTTTTTAATAGCCTTCTATTAACAAGTCAGTCTCTAAGGAGTTATCTCTTAACCTTTTTCCCATCCTAGATGAGTCTCACTTTGACAAACTAGTTTTTATGGAACCTATTATGCCATCAAAGGCCATCACTTGTCTAAAACCAAACATTTAACAAGACATTATTGTAATATAATACCCATTAGATGAAGAATCAGAGTTAGATTTAGGTTTTATTTTTGAACCAACATCAGATTTACCATCAAAATTTAAATCCACATCAGTCTCAACATCAGATTCAGAGTCCCTTGAGTTAGAATCAGATTCAAAAGAAGAATATGTTTATGGTTGTTACAATATTGGTTACGCATGCCTTACAAATCAATTTGAATACATTTGTGACTCTTATAGAAAAATTTAGGATGTGTACTTTAGATCTGACGTAATTTCTCCTAGTATCTTCTATGAGGATTGTGTAGCCTCTCCCCATTCCATTACCATTCCACAGGCCATTACCATCAACCAAAATAGCCATATCATTAACATTCCATCTCCCATAAGTGTCAATTAGGATCGATATAATCACACTTTTTTGAACTACATCCATCACAACATAGTAGTTGAAGAAGAACAAGGAGGCCAAGACCACATTCATGTAGCAGAAGAATACTCTCCTAGTGAAACTTTTCGGAGGTGCTAGGATATAATCAAAGTTCTAACTCAGCATCTTCTAGTGAAACTTTTTTGGAAGCACTATAAGACAATCAAAGTAAAAAGTCAACATTCCTTAGTGAAACCTTTTTAGAGATGCTACAAGACAAAGAAGACAACTTCTTTGGTGAAAAACTCTTTGAGGCACCAATAGTTGAGCACAAAATTTTTCACTACTTGATGAAGATAAGATCAAAGATCAAATCAAAATAGCTTCTAATATACAACCTAATGATATTGTAGCTACTCTCAAGATCAAACAATATAAAAATTTGGTGGTCTTATCAAGAGAATCTTCAATGGTTTTCAGCCCCACCACAACCAAAGTTATGTTGAATCTGGGATTAGCAACATAATGTGTGACTAAACCTCTCAATCTTCATTTGTTTCCCCACCATTCCACATTCCATTATCATCTACCATTCCATTTCACAATCAAACCTACCATCCATTATTTTTCCCTATTTACCATCTATGGTCACACTTTCCTTTGCAGAGGCTACAAAGATACCTTGTCTTGATATTTGAAGTAATCAAAATCAATGACCAATGAAGATCTCAAAAAAATTCTTGACAACCAAATCTGTAGGCTATTCTTGATAGAGAAGCTATTCAAACAAGGTGTGGGCTAGAAATTAACATAATCAGGTATTCTATTTGTATCATTTGTTGATTAGGACATGCATCTCCATCTTAATAGGAAAAATAGAATCATATGCCATTTACCACACCCAAGCTAAAAACATGTACCATACCATTTCACATTGCCATGTCATTGTCATTGTTCCATATGCCTATTTACCATTATTTTAGATCCAATACATTTACCCCATCACCTGGAGGCAACCCTCATACCATTTTATCCAATTTATCAAACCATCATTATCCTAAATCAATGCCATTCCATCCTATCATTCCATTCCTATATAGACCAAAGCCTATTTTTACTCATCCTACCCAATCCTATTTTGATCTTGGTTACTTTGGTTCTTCCCACACCTTTTGTGGGAGGATTCCAATTAGGTTTTAAAAATCAATCAAACATGTGTTTATAATGATGGTCTATGAAATTAGTGTGACTGTTGATCTGGCAATATATCTTTCATCTTATGAAGTTTGTTTATGTGACCCTGATTATAACTGCCTATGGGCAAATCAGTGTCTCACCGGTCTTCCTAATAATTATAACCACCTATGGGAAAATTAATATCATTGACCTATGTCATTGTATCCTAGTTATAACTATTTATGGGAAAACTAGGGGTAACATTTGTTTATCATGCATTACCGCATCACTTTTCCATCACTATTTTCATTTGACTGGCCATTTACTAGATTTGAGAACTTTTTGGGACCTAGTTGGTTTTTCCTCACCTTTTGTGTAGATGGAATTACTATAAATTGAGGTCATTTTAGGACTATGTGGGTTATGCTCAATTCATGTTGAGGTCACCTCAGTCCCCTTTTCCATATGCTCTCATCTTTTTGTGAACAACCTAAGCTAAATGCTCTCACCATTTTGCAAGCAGGTATCTTGCAATTCTCTAACAAGGTAAGATACCTCAAAATGCCAAAAACATTCATAAAATTTCAAAAAATCCAAAAATATTTGTCTTGTCTAAACCTAGTCAGTTATCCTTGATCCACCTTCTTGGGGCATTATCATTATTAGGATGCTTTTTTTTTATTTTATGATCAGGCTTTTTATTTGTTTGTTTATTTTAGGTTGTTTTTTTGTTTGTTTGTTTTTTTATTCACTTGCCTATTTTTTTGCTTTCAACATTGTTTCCTCGACTCAGTCTATCTATGTTCGTCGGGTGATTCCTCGAGCACATTATTCTTAAGCCCATCCATATTCATCAATTAACATTTTCATCATGGTTTTTATCATTGGTGCATCATTTTTTAGTGTTTATTGGATTGGAAGTCAGTCCTTGTGCATATTTTGGCCAAGTCTTCATGGTGTTCTATCATGAAGCCTACCATCACATACTATAGTAAAAATTAGCTTCAAGAAGGTCTATAATCAATGAAGCCATATAATTTTGTCCTTGGTACCTTGTAAAATCCTCCCACCCACCTTGATCAATATAACTCATATGGCCATTCTAGTTATATCATTGCTAATCAAGACAAGCATCTCCTCGTTAGCAAGTACAACTGAATCTTTTCCACTGATCAATCTTATTCTTTTATTCATCTATTTCATCACTTTTCACTTGTTCATATTTAATCTATATTCCAAGTTATATCCTTGAGTAATGATTTCTAATCATCCCTAACTAGGGTATAATCATTTTTAGCCAATCTAGGTCCTCTTAATGATTATAACTGCTTATGGTCAAATCATTATTTTGACTTTTAATCCTGATTATAACCACCTTTGGGAAAATCAACATCCTTTTTAAAATCAATGCATGCAATCATTTTCTCATTTGAATTAATCTTAACCATGGGTTAATTCCACCTTTCTTCTTATCTTTTTTTAAGGGACCACACATTAACAAATGTGACAACCACTCCCTCGAGGGGGCATCATCACAGGCTTCCCAAAATTATTTGGAGCTTTGTTCTTCAACCATAATCTTATTTTTGGTATACAAGGCATCTCTCATTATTTGAGAAGACATTTCTTTGTCTATGGTTTACAACACCTTCCCAAATAGGGGAAAACTGTAGACACCTAAAACTGGCCACCGATAATTTCCAACCAAGCTTTTGACCAATTTCTACCAAAATGCACAATTTGGACTAAAAACACTAAAACATGCTAAAAGATATGAAACTAACATATTTAAGTTTTGATTTTGGCTAAAATATCATTAAATAGAGTAATATAATTTATGGGCCAGCTAACTTTGATCAGATCATTTTGAGTCAAAATGCCAAATTTACACCTAGGTGCTCTAGATGGCTCTTTCCTATCAAATCTCTTGCACAAGACATGTGCCTTTGTTATTATTTATTGGCAACATCCTAAATGAGATAATGGATCCAATGCATCTGACATCACCTTCCCAATCCAATCCAATCAAATTTTGGACTAATAATAAGGTATTTTGATCAATTTAAGTAATTTGTGCATAAAGTTCTTAAACATGCTTAAGAGCTAATTAAACCAAATCAAGGCCTAATTAATAATTCTATGAAAACTTGTTGAAAATTTATTTTTGTAAATATATATTGAATATCTGCATCATCAGGTGACCTCATTTCTTGGGAAGACATCCCTAGGCCATAAATGCCACAAATATCATGATTCATGCCCTCCATGTCTTATCAATGCCTTTTATGATGCCTCTTAATTTCCCCTTCTTCCAATGTCATTATGAGGATAATTATAAAATTAATTCCAAAAATTGAATTAATCCTCAACCACACATCTTAATCTTAGGATGGATGATTCATGTTGATTCTAGACATTCTCAAAAATCTATAAATAGAGAGGCCATCAACATCATTTATAAGACTTGATAATGCAAAGTTATAATGAACAAATGATTCTAAAATCCATTTAAATTAGTGTTACCATGCTAAATTCATTCCAAGCCAAGCCAAACCAAAGCCACAAGGTGCCAAGGAGAAGAGGAGATAGCCAAGCCTCCTTTGATGAAGACTTCATGAGCACAAGCCGAGCAAGCCATACAACAAGCATTTTTGAGCATCCAAGGGAGGTAAAAGAAGGTTTATTTTGCATTTTAGTTGTGTGTTTTATTCATGTTTGTTAACTAAACTCTCCCTAGTGTCTAGGCCTAGAGATATTATGCTAGTTAGTGTGTTTCTTTCATTTTGTTTTCATTTTGAAACTAATGCCATACTAACCATCCTCTCTTGAGTCAAATTCCTAGATTCACAGCATAAATATGCATAGAATAAGTAGGACATACATTAATAGTGGAATCCAATCCAAATAGACCCAATTCCCCTACCATATGACATTCTCATGCATTTGAGTTTAATGGAATTCTTGTTAGAAATTGGGATACTAACAGTGTGGAATCTGAAGTTGAATGTGATACTAAAACTATAGGGAAATCTCTAGAGGTGCAAGATCAATCTAATAATTTACCATTACTTTCTACCTTTGCATTGTCATAAATACCTATGGCTCACCTTGGAATGCTTGATGGACCAAATCTAACTAATGGGCATACTACAAGACCAACAATAACTAATAAACCTCCCTTATTTCCCATTATATCTAGTATACCTATTATTATAGGAGGCATGGGAGGCTGTACTGATGGTGGTTCTACTAGATTTAGAGGATCAGGCAGTGGTGTAAGAGGCATTGGTGGACATCCACCACATGGTTCAAGAAAAGGAACTAGAGGAATGCCATAATAAGGTCCATTATAACCACCCAGTGCATGTACAGTCTATTATGTGATGATACTTCACTTACCTGAATATCGAGGTGTCAAAAATATAGTAGAATATGTTCATAAGTGTGAACTCATTTGGTGAGCATAGGGTATCACTTAATTAAAGTGAAAGGTAACTTAGTTTACCTCTACTTTATTAGATCACACATATAAATGGTACTATAAATTTGATCCCCAACAAGCGGTTGTGAATTATGAATTATTAAAGGCTATTTTTCTCTAAGAATTTGATATTCTTGAATTTGAGTAGCAAAGTATTGTTGCTTTAAAATATATCAAGCAATATCTTAGTGAGAGTGTGTGCCCATATGATTCACATTTAAAAATTCTTATTTCAAATCTATCATTTGATATTAACCTAATGTAGCATGTTTAATGGTTTGTGGGAGGTTTATTACTTCTATTTCAAAAAGCCTTATCTCACAAGACTTTCATTGAACCGGTGAGGCACTGGAAGCTACCCTCCATGCTTAATCCATGAGAAGTATAGATATAGGAATCAACCCCTTTATGGAGGCTCAAATCTTTATTATGGATTTTCATCTAGATAATCTTACGGATAATAATTCTTATGACACCTATAGTGGCTTGTGGTGTGTTGACTACAAAGTGGAAGGCCATAATAGGAAAAACTATCCATCGAGGAATGTTTGTGTTGTATTAAAATAATCCTATGAGATTTGTAATGAATATCATGATTTAATGAGTTATCCCTTACTTCAATATGCCACCCAAGTAAAAGTGTCATTATACTATAAAATATATGATGCATATAAGCATGATACCAGTAATTGTCAAGTTATTAATGAGATTTATGAAACATGCACATGAGGTACACACCAAAATTCCATAGTTAACAACTAGGAGGATGGTGAAAGTTAATATTCTAGAGTGTGAGGGCATGTAAATGGATGTGGAGGTGGTAATTTTCCACCTAATATACTTACAAGTACAATTCTTTGGACCACTACTA
The DNA here is from genome assembly GCA_037957365.1 of Torreya grandis. Classification (NCBI taxonomy): domain Eukaryota; kingdom Viridiplantae; phylum Streptophyta; class Pinopsida; order Cupressales; family Taxaceae; genus Torreya; species Torreya grandis. Next base: position 332,748 of record JARHVA010001673.1, read on the forward strand.
GCATGACTACACAGTCTATCCAACATGTGCCTTTTGTAAAAATGAACATCGCATGGAATAACGTCCTGATTTGTATGTTGTCATTACTAAATAATGATTTGAGAAGGGAACTAAGATGATACATGTTATAAAAAATCCTAATACTTAGTGGATATCATGCCCTACCACTCCACCAACTAGACCCAAGGTCAATATTAATACACAGAGTGGTGCACATTCCTAACCAATAGTAAATCCACCTACTAAAAATTTCAAGGTGAATAACCTCATGTGTAATACTATACCTATGATCAACAATATAAATATGTGTTACATGACACAATGGTCTTATTTCTATAACTACAAGGTGAAATTGATTTCTTAAAGGATAAGGATGTTAAAATGTAAGCTGAGATGCAAAGAGATACGGTACCATGGACTCAGGGCATGATGAATTCTGAGAACTATGAAAACTCTTCATTTATGAAATTCCTCTCCTAAAGAGTTAGTTATGATAGTAAATGGAAAATCCTTCGAAATACTATTGTTTGAACCATGTGTGATGATAAGAGACCCATATTCAACCAAACCCATAACATGATAAAGAGGTCTTTGTCAATGCATCTATTGATGTCTAGATGATTTATGACATCTTGATAGACACTGACATGGATGTTAATGTTATAACCAAATATGTCTAGAAAAAAATGGGGAGCCCTACTTTGTAACCCTCCCCACATGTCTTATTCATGTCCAATATGACTCACGCACTGCCTATAGGCATTCTTAGGCATGCCACCATTAACATCTTGGGAGTTGCATTCAAGGGTGATTTTGAGGTAATCGAGCTTGCTAAACTTAATGACTTCCTTGCTCTTTTGGGTTGACCTTGGTGTTATGCAAATAGTGTTAAATTGAATTTCAAGAAGAGGTATATCAACTTTAATAATGACACTCAGTGCATAGTCATACCTCTAAATAATGACCAAGGACCCCCCTTTGTGGAACCTATTGACGTTGATGAGTATGTTCATATAATCTATAGCATTATTTCTCAAGGAAATACAATTATGGATCCTACACCTGATGACATCTTACAATGAGAAGACGCTCAATCTATTTCTAACACTACCAATGTCACTTATGACCAAAGGGCTTAAGGTGTATATGATCTAATAAGTCACATCTATGGTTTTTTATAAATCCACCTAAGTTCCCCTCCAAATCTCACTTAGTGCCATAAAACTATCTACCTCATTGGTAGATGCCTAATGGCTAGACCACCCTTAAGTTAGACCAATAATCTAGGTTTCATGGTCAGATTGAGGTCTAATAATACTTACAATAGTTAGAGGCTTACTATGTTAATGAGGATGAAAGGTTTTGCTTGATCACCTTTCTATTTCAAGGTACAGGGACTCGATGGTGGTCTACTCATTAGTACCAATTAGATACATGGGAACAAATACATGAAACCATGCATAATTATTTCCACCATGGCAACCATGTTTATGCCACCTTGATTTATAGTGGTATTACTCTAGAACAACATAAAACATAATTTGAAATCCTTTTGAATGTTAATGAAACATTTTTACCATAATTCTTATGGGTACATGCATTTTATGATACCCTATGCACTTGGGCTAGGGTGTGGTACATTCACCAAGAAATGTGTAGAGACACAAATACTTGGTAGTACATCAAACATGGTCTGCATTCCATATTTGCATTTTCTTCACCACATATGAATTTAAATTTGACTCTGCAAGTGATTTGTTAGTTAGTTATGGGCAATCAGGGACCAATTGAAGACTCGATACAGTACATGCATAGCACAACTAAGGATAATTTGGCCATCTTTCAAGAACCTAATCCTCTTACCATGGCTCAGTTAGAACTAGAATTCTAATATAAATATGACCATCAAGAACATATATGAAAGGGCATGTAAAAGGTTATGTACCAAGTCGATGAGGGTACCAGTTCTAATCAACTAGAGTCATATTTTGACCATTTAAATATACATTAAAAATGTGGGGTGTATGATGTCAAAGTTATGATGCAGTCTAGGTAGATACCATATTTTATTCCACTCCAAATGGTTTAGTAGAACACTGGAATGGATGATGCACCTAAACTACCCACTGTGGGAAATTATTTGTTTGATGTTGAGATAGCCAAAATCTTTGAACTTTTTCATGAGTACCAAGACATTTTCCATGCAACTGCATGGAAATGAAAGGAGTGCATCCATAAATGAGTAGAATACATGTCAAGTTGGTTAAAGTAATTTTACTAGTGAGGAAATATCCATATCAGATGAACTTAAATATGCACTCTTGGGTTAAAGAAGAAATTAGTATTATGTTACATGTTGGAGTTATTACTCTCATTAATGAATCTGAATGGGTTAGTCTCATGGTGATCAACATTAAGAAGGATGGTTGCATTCAAAGTTATGTAGACTATAGGATACCCAATGCAATATGTGTAATAAACCCTTTCCCAATGCCTTTCACTGAGGAAATCTTGGAAGGTGTCGTTGGGTGAGAGATCTACACATTCACCAATAGATTTTCTAGCTATCACCAAGTCCAAATTATTGATTAAGATAAGGCAAAGACAACCTTTGTAACTAAATGGGTTTTTTTGTGTATAATATTATGCCTTTTGGTCTCAAGAATGCACTAGTCATGTTCTCACGCATTGCGTTGGAAGCTTTCAAGTATTTCATCCATAAGTTCCTTCAAGTGTACTTGGATTACTAGATCATGTATGGTTTAGTGCAATACCAATATGATAATCTATGGCTCATGCTCAAACATTATTGTTAGCTTCGAATTTCCTTGAATTTGAAATTTTTCATCTTTTCCACCCTATTTGTGATTTTGGTGGGCCATATTATTTGTCAGGATGGACTATTGGTGGATCCAGCTAAAATTGTCATCATTTTCCAACTCCCAGTGCCAACCACTCAGTTTGAGGTCCATGCCTTTTTGGGTCACATGGGGTACTATCAAAAGTTCATTTAGGTTTATGCTCACATAGCCATACTAATGGAAGAACTACTCAAGCACAATTGTTTATTCTTATTAATGGCTTAAAATTAGTAAGCATTTGAGGACCTAAAAGTAAAACTAGTGACTACACCCATTCTCTAGTTCCTGACCTAGAACCAACCATTACATGTGCATATTAATGCTTTATGCATGGTATTAGGTACTATCCTTTCACAACACAATGAGGGAAACCTTGATCATCTTGTTTATTTTGCTAGCTAGAAGCTCACACTAGCAAAATGAAACTACTCCATGACAGACTGTGAAGCCTTGTATATGGTTTATACACTTCAAAAAATTTGCCAATACTTGTTAGAAACCCCATTTGTCTTCTATAAGGATCATGAATCATTTAATTATTTTGTAAACAACCTAGTATTACATGGATGCATCTATCTATGGATTGTTCTTTTTTAGGAATTCTAGTTCTTTGTGGTCATAAAACCAGGTAACGTTACTTTTGGACCCAACCATCTCTCACATGTTTAATGTAGTAAAATGTCACATGCTATAGAGGATGATTTACTTGATGTATAAATTTTTCAAGTTTTGTGTGCCTAAATAATTGGAGTAAATTATGGATTTTATTACAATAGATTATGTGCTAGACAACCTTACCACCCAAGAGAAAAAACAACTAGCTATATACGCTACCCCTTTCTAGATTATTGGTGGAGACTTATACAAACTTGGTTAGGATGATGTACTATGAAGGTACATCATGAAACATGAGTGCATGGAAGTCCTTCAAAAGGTCCATGATGGCATTGTAAGAGGACATTATGTCAGTGACACAATAACATCAAAAATTTTACTAGCTAGATTATGGTGGCCTACCTTATTCAAATATGTCAAAGCTTATATGCACCAATGTTATATCTATTAGTGCATAGGTAAACCAAACCAAAGATATGTTATGCATCTTCATCTAATATTTTATCATGAACCATTTAATAAATGGACTATTGATTTCATTGGGCCCATTAAACTAGTTGCACAATGGACTGGTGCATGATACATCTTTACTACCACATACTATCTCACTCACTGGGCTGAAGCAACACACACACATGATTATATTATTGTGAATTCCACAAAATTCTATGGGAAAATATTATCACAAGGTTTGTATTCCCTTTGATTTTAACCAGTGATTGTGGCATTCACTTTATCAATAAAACAATGCACATCCTCTTGGTTGAATTCATAGTTGTGCACCATAAGAGCACTCCATAAAACCCTCAAGCTAATGACACAGCTGAAGCCTTCAATAAGATCTTGGGTCATAACTTGACCAATATTTGAGACATCGATCACACCAATTGGGATGAATGAATTTCTACAGTCATATGGGCCTATCAGACCACATACAATAGGTTGAACAATAATACTCATTTTAATCTTATCTTCATTGAAGTACTTTTAACAGTACAGTTCCTTGTGCCCTCTTTACATATTACATGTGTAGGTATATTAGATGATTAAGAGTCCCTAAAATCATGTCTAAATTTTTTGCTTCAGCTGGATAAAACATGCGTCCTCACACACTAAAGCTAAGGAGTTAAAAAGTAAATATAGAAAGCCTATCATGATCGACATATCAAAACTATTTTTTTCATCCTAGTATGCATGGCCTAGTCTATGAGTCAAAATTTATGTGGAATTTAGGTAAGCTAATTTTTTTTTAGGATGGTCCATTTATTTTTCATGTTATCCATCTGATAGGCACTTACAAATTAAAAATATTAGATGGTTAATTCCTACCAAGACATTTCAATGGTAGTCGGCTCTAGCCCTACCATTCTATGTAATTCTTCAATTCAGTGAATAAGGCCTATGCCACTAGGTTAGTCTAGGATTTTATTTCCATTTTAAATAAGCATGGCATTGTTTTCATTCCTTTTATAATTGGTTTGACACTTTTTATTTTCTTTTGGTATTTCACACTCTTTCTTTATTGACATGAATTGCACCATGATATGATGTGGAGGACCATGCACAGATTTTAATGTGGGGTGGGTTTTAAGGATGGATAAGTTAATTAAGCTATAAAGTGTGTAAGAGGAGGTGCATAATGGAAGTGAATAAGAGGAGGCGCATAAATAATCACACAAGAAGAAGCACATAGAGGAGGCACATGAAGGAAATAATGGAAAAACCATGCTAAGATCAAAGAGCTTAGAAGATAATGGGGCATACAAAATAGAGCACATGATGGATTCACGCAAAATTTAGTTCAAATCATGTAAGATGTGGCACATGACCTATGTAATTAGAATGAATATGACAAAATAAATACCATTATAAAAATGGGTTAAAATAGAAAAGGTAGTTTTCCATGAATAAATTGGGAAATTTGAATTTTTATAGTTGGCATGCACTTTAGGAAAGATGAAATAACTCATAAAGGATGGGACATGAATTTATTATTGATAGAGTGATATGAATGGAAAGTGTGTCAAATGGACACCAAGGTGTGCCATTTAAAACATTAAATGGTTGAAGTGATGGACAATGGCATGGAGGAATTAATGTGAAAATTTGGGGTAGACTATAAAAGACAAAGAGACCTTCCATTTTCAATTTTATTAAAAACTTATAAGCCATTGCAAAGCTCAAACAAAGCATAAACAAGCTACAATATAAGGTTATTACATAGTGATTCTGTGACAAAATGTGAAGTAGAGATTATGGTAAAGACCATTTAATGAAAAAAGTGGTAAATCGACCGTAAGAGCAGGTGTGAGAAAGTTGTAGATTGTTGGCATCAAATCCACCATTAAAAGAGGTTAAATTGGGAAGGTGAAGCATTTTAGGTTTAGATACAAAAGAATCAAAACATATTCATTTAGGATGGTTAGTCACACATTCCATCAATAACCCCAATCAATGATGCAACCAAAGTGAAAGTATAATAAGAGCATAGAACCACTACCAGCCATTTTTAAAGTAGAAGAATACGAGGGTGAAAAATAATGAAGTCCCATCTATATGTCATAAGAAGGATATAGTGAATGTGGCATGTAAGGCATGAACCCCACAAAGCTAGAGGAAGGGACATCTAGTGGCAAGGCACTAGAAATAACATGCATAGGAAAGAAGACTACCACCACACCATCGCCCTCTCCCATTTTGATTGAGGAAATGCAATACCTAGAGATAGTTTTTCACATGGATGGTTAGGAGTTGAAGGTCTCCACTCGTCAAGTCCTCAATTATAATCATCAACAACTTATAAATGAACTTGACTTACAATAGGACTACCAGGTGGAGTGCTATAACACCCAAAACAAGATCACCTATAATCTTATGGTCTACAACTTACTAGAGGATGTGGGGGTGCTCTAACTCTTCCAACTACCTTATTTTTGAAATCCACAAGAGGTGGTTTGCTTTCTAATTTCATGCATTCATGAAGACTACCTCTACTTTGTTGGGTGAAGAATGAGAATCACCCTTGAGTGTATCAATATAGTTATAGGGTTACTTTATTCTAGAATTGATGTTTGGCATGGATATTCAAGATTAGGAGGTAATTGATAAAATAGTGGTGACACTATAATATAAAAAGGAATGCCATGCCATGTACATCATAAGCCTGACCGATCCTAAAATTCAAATGGTTACACACTTGGCCATGACCAAGTTGAGAGGCATGGATATGTGGAAGGAGATGGATATGGTCAACCTCTATGTCACCATCCAAATGGCCAAGGTAACAAATTATAATTACTCCATGTACTTTACCAAGAAAATTGAGCAGGATGTTGAGAAGGTGCATCACCTATCTAACCATAAGTTCCCTTGTGGTGCAATTTTGATGTTGTTGGTTTTTGATGAAATTGGCATCCTGGAGTATTCTAGAAAGGAGTTAAAGTGGGTGTATCTACAAAATCATAAGTGCCCCATCAAAAGGTTCAAACAATTCATATGCCCTAATGCCATCACACCCTCTTAAAAAATAAAGATGAATGGTTGGTTTGATTATATGAGGGAGGCATTTGGTAATGAATGGTGCATACCCAAGGATTTTCCCATGAATATGGGAACTTATGTTGCATGTGTTTTAAAGAAACACTACTCCCTTGTGTAAATATGGATGGCAAGCACTGACAACTTATCACCATTATTCAAGTTTCCCTACACATTTAGTATCAGATATTTCATGGACTTATGAATCATATTGAGGATGCACACCCTGTAAATATTGATGCAAACAAGATTAACATTGAGATACTCATTCTTCATAATCTTTATTTCTACCTAGAAGAATCTTTATGTCTACTTAGGGAGACACACTTATGTAGAGATACATAAGACTAATAAAACTGATATAAACCCCTACAAAATAGTCATGTGGGTAGATCTATGTGATTTTATAAATGCTTTGGCCCCAAAAGAGAACATCAAAAAGCTAGGAGGAAGAAAATGAACCACTATCCTCCCTACCATGAACACACACAAAAGAAAGGGTGTGAATGAAAGAGAAGAGGCCAATACCAAAGGCCACCAATTCAAGTAGGGCATAGGAGGAGTAGCCCAGGGCCAAGCCTAAATGTCAAAGGCAAACCCCATCACCAACAAGAGACTAGGGGCTACCTACAAAACAAAAATATTTTTCTTCATAACTAACTACCTAGGTAGAGCCTGATCAAGAAGTACCCCAAGTGGTGATTCCAAACACAAGTGATGCATCTCTAGATGCATAACCAATAAAGGAACCCACTCCTGAGCCTAGTAAAGAAAAACCTATTGGGTGCAATGATGAATAGCCTGATGATGAGTAGTAAATGGAAATTGAGAGCCCAAAACCTAAAGAAGTAAAAAGAAAGCAAGGCCCAAACATAGAGGACCTTGGCACTAGAACTAATGATAAATGGGAAAAAGTCCCAAAATTATTGATCTAGATCGCAACCCCAAAAAGGGTAAGGAACCTATGAAAGAGGCATAGTAACAACAATAGACAAATAAATAACCCCTATTCATGTTGTATTCTAACATGATACATCAAAAAAATAACTATATTTATGGGGTTATTTCCCCAAGCATGAGTCCACAGAACAAAGTCAGTGTAAGATGTCTTTTATAATATAAGTGTTTCATGATGAAGAATGGTTTGATATTCCAAGGTCCAATACTTATAAAATTTTAGGGGTGGTTGATGTTTCAAAAACACTTTCAGTAGGTCCCATGAATTTCTCTTCAGTCCAAGCAAGTGCAACCCTCATCAAGTTTGCCCTAAAGGTTTCTAGGTAAAATATTATCAGCAGTCATGACATGGGCCATATTCACTACAATCATCAAGAGGTCATCAGGATATATCAATAATAACATGAAATGAGGCACAAGATTGAAGGAAATATTAAAGATATCAAGCACCAACTGGATGTAGATGAAGTGACTTAGCTTAGGACGTTGGGCCTTTACCAAATAATTTTGAGAAGTGAACTATCACTTGTATATGGAGTTCCCATTATTAGTGAAGTAATTAATAAATTAGATATGCTCATATACCTTTTGTTGAATAAATGTAAAAACATGGTGGATCATAAATAGGAGAAACTATGGGTTACTGTGTAATTTACCAAGGCTATGGATGTCTGCCATGAATTTTTGAATCAAATGAATGCCACTATCCCCACCACCGATGGGGTTTTTTTCAACCTGGCATGGCTAAATAAAATTTTATAAGCATAACTACTACCTAAGGAATAATAACAGTAAAAAGTATCTAAGAATGCTCTAAGCATCAAGGATAGGGCCTTGCATGCATAATTATTATAGGATACCAATGAACTATAAAAACAAATAAGTGTCCCTTGATAGTATCTAAATTTTAGTTTCTTAAAACTTTGAGGATAATTTTTGATGGAGGTCAAGGCACTCGAGGACCCTCACAAAGTTTCAACCACTTAGCTTGAGACTTTGACAATTCAAGAAAATGCATTTCTAGAGTACCCTAAGGACATGAAATGATTGAATGGCAAAGTGGAAGTTATTAATTCCAATATTTAGATAACCCTCAACAATGGGAGGAGCTCAAACATAAAGTACAAGAGGAGGATCCCACATTTTTTTCAATTGAGCACACTATAGCATAGTTTGGGGTAATGTTAAACCCAAATTTTATTATATATTCTAAGTCTTTTTTAGCCATAAATGCATATATGCAATGGCATGAGATGAGTGGGGAAGACCAAGGCACAAGAGATAATGATGCAAAATAGATAAATGGGGGAGAAAAACATGGAATACCATGGCATGCATGGGTGTTATAAATTATAAGTAAATGAAGAATAAGGATCACAACTCAGAGAAGTGCAAGAATAGGACAAGGGTGTAGGAAGTAGAGGTGATTATAAAGTAATTTGCAAAAGTATCAAATATTAATGGGAATGTGAATCGATCACAACCTTGCAAAGGATGAGGAACATGAATGTTAATATCTATCATAAAGAGAGTATATAGGGGTTGTTGAGTTTGGTTTAAGAGGATCTTAATTGTGATGGCTCATCACAACTTCTTTCTTTGAGATGGTCATTGGATTGTCATCTTTAGTGTATTAATGAGGTAACCCGAGAAGGGGTTAGTTTATTTATAAATACCCTTTTGGATTTCATTAGAAAGTGTTGTTATTTAATATAGATGTGTTAATGTTATCTAGATAAAGATTTAGAGAGCATGTACTAAATGAAGTACCTTTTTAATCTTATCAAATTTATTAATGGAACTAATATTCTATGAATTTTGATATCATGAATCTATTTGATGTTAATTTAACTATATGATACTAGAGTACTCTCACTATGTGAATGCATTAAATAGATAACTCTAGAATTATGAATGTAATAAAAATGATTAAATGTGTTAACTTAACTGCTTGAAAATTTATTCATCCACCATCACACAATAGAACCAATGGGAACTAGTGTAGGCTATGTACCTTGGGTAAGCATGCGAGGTCACTCATGTGATATGCCCACATGTTAGCTTGTTGGATTCTCCCTTCTTCTAGGCTTGTAATTAGTACTTAGACATTCAAAATTAAGGATAGAAATAAACCCAAAAAATATTAAGTGTTAGTACATGGCCTCATGTTTGATCTTAGGAATAAATTCAAGAACTTAAATTCTAGGGTAACTCAAAAATGGCAGTTAAACAAGTTAAAAGCCAATACACTTACAATGGTAATCATCTATCTAGGTATCATATCTAGGTATGGAATTTAATAGAGGATTTCAATGCATTCAACATCTAAATGGTGCCTCATATAAAAAATTATATGACAGATGCATTGGCAATGGCTGTAAGCACCTTGAAACTAATTTATGACTCTAAATTGAATATATTCTTGATGGAATTGGTATCCACTCCTTCCATTCCTAAAAACATTAGGAACTTCCATGTATTCAATGATGACCAAGATATTATTGACTCCATCACAAAAATAAAGTTATTATAATCCTAGATCATAGATGAAGATGATAGAGATGAGTTTGAATTGGATGGAGTAATAAATTTGAAAAAAAACAACATACCAAAGGGTACGATCACATTGGAGGGTTGCTTGATATGGATTATCAAGGTGAAAAGTAAAAAAATCCCCTAGCAAAGGTATGTTACACAAACATTACGAGTTGGGAAATGTCAGGGACTTAAAGAATGTGCTTGTAGGTACATATTTCACTCAATATGAAAAACATGGGATTGCATAAGCCTTAAAGGAGTTTAGATATGTCATTGTTTGGAGTTACGAAGACCTAAAGGTATTCAACACCTCCATTCTCACTCACACTATTTCTCTCAAACTGAGGTCAAATTGTTTCATCAGAGGCAAAGGATAGTGAATCCATTATTAGAGCCTTTGATCATCAAGAAAGAACATAAGTTGTTATTAGCCAAAATCATCTTTCAATCAGGCACTCCACTTGGGTGGAAAATCTTGTCATTTCAAAATAAGAATGAAGAAATATGATTTTGTGTGGATTTATGTAACTTAAACAAATATTTAGAAAATGATAATTACCCACAACATTCACTAGATGAAGTGTTACAGTTAGTAAACAACTCTCAAATGATGTCATTTCTAGATGGGTATTTACGATACAATCAAGTAATGGTCAACTATGAAGACAAAATCAAGATAGTGTTTAAAAGGAAATGGGGAACATTCGCATACAAGAGGATGTCATTTAACCTAATTAGCGTGGGTGATAATTATCATTGTTCCATGGAAATTTCATTCAAATATCTCATTGGCAAGTGCATTTTCATCTACATGGATGATTTACTATCTTTTCCAAGAAATGATAAGATCACATGGAAGATTTGAGAATGGTGTTGTAGAGGTGTAAAGAGCAAATAATCTCCCTAAAAATGAAAAAAGTGTATATTTAGGGTCACTAAGGGAAATTTTTTGGGTTGCATCATATCTAAATGAGGTGTTTTCATAGACCTAAAATGAATCAAGTAAATTCTAAAAACTCCATTACCTTATAGTAGAAAATAGTTGAAGTTATTCTTTGACACTATCAACTTTATGAGGAAATTCATTTTGGGGTTTGCAAAAATAGTTTAACCCCTTAACAATATTTTAAATAAAGATGTTAAGATTGAGTGGACTACCAAAGTACAAGCAGAGTTCACTAAAATAAAGAAATTAATTTTAAATATGCTGGTGCTTATTAGTCCTAACTACACACAACCATTTTACATCTATTCCTTCGCAACAAAACACTCAAGTGTCAATGTCCTGACATAGAGAAAAGAAGTTGGATACAAGATACCTATATCATTCATCAGGTATCCACTCATAAATGTAGAACTTAGATATTAATTTATTGAAAAAAATTGTTTTGCATTAATCAAAGTAGTCAAAAAGTTTAGACATTACATCCTACACAGTAAGGTAGTTATCATTATGTCAGATCTAGTCGTGAAGGCAATGCTAATGCAAAATGAGTTAGGCAAACGACATAGTAAGTGGATGACTATTCTATAATATTTTGACCTAGATATCCAAAAAATTAATATTATGAGATGTTCAGGGCTTAGTAAATTAATGGCTGAGGTTGATCCACAAATCATTTTCTAACAATATATAATACAAAATATCACAAATAATGACTAATACTAGGATGTAATCTATTATTTTCTAAACAATGAGTGCCGAAACCAATTAAAATCCACTATGAGAAGATAATTATGCCTGAAGCATAATAATTTTAGGATTAAATTAGGAACATTATAAAGAATGAACCATTAAGACATTTATTTGAGATACTTAAACAAACCTGAAGCAACTTAAGTTCTCATATATTTCCATGGGAAATATGAAACTGAACATGATTTAGGTAGTGTTACATCCCACAAAATACTCCAAGTAGATTATTATTTTCTGCATGTTTTTAAAGATGGTCATGCCCAAGTCAAAAAATTTCATACCTGTCAAGTTATTACACATAGAGAACGTACCCTTGCTATGTTATTACAACTAGTTATTGAGGTCCAACAATTCATAAAATGGGTATTAGACTTTGTGAGAGCTATCAATGCTAACTCATATGTGGGACACAAATTCATTATGACAATAACAGACTACTACATGTATTGGACTGAATTGTAGGCATTTAAGAATTGTATCATTGACATGGTGATCCACTTTCTTGATGAGCATATCATCACTAAGTTTGGGATGTCATTCACTCTAGCATGTGATAATGATATGATTTATCCTCATTGATATTCACTAAATAGGATTATGAAAATGAGTTAATTCTTAAATTCTCAGCTAGTTATTACATGTAAGGTAATGGGGTTGCTAAATCAACAAACAAAAATCTATTATATGTAATCAAGAAAATATCAGAAAGGAACCCTAGGGACTAGCATTAGGTTTTAAAATTTGCATTATGGTTTAATAGGACTAGAATTAAATCTTCCCTAGGCATGTCACCATATCACCTTTTCTATGACCAAGATCTTATATTCCCTGTTAACTTAAGAATCATGAATTTACATTTCATGGGTGATTACCTAGAAACTGATGAAAAAATTGAGGCTCAACTCCTGAACCTAATACAACTAGAAGAAAAATGTGATGCAATCATACTACATTTTATCAAACATTAGGAAGTCATCAAATGTTGGTTTGACAAATGATCCAAAGTGAAAGCCTTTTGGATCTCTAACTTAATCCAAATTTATGAAATCCTAAGTGAGAATGTGTTTCATCTTAGGGTCTATAACTGGTGAGGAAGTCTCATTGCCTGTCAATGGGAAGTTCTTCAAGCATTATTTTCAAGCCTAAATTAGCATGGAAATATCCTATAAATAACTTATATTTTCTTTCTTGATTTTATTTCTTACTTTTGTTTGTTATTTCTTGCTTTTATTATCACTCTTGTCTCGTTGTTTGTTTCTTTTTTGTTTGGCTTATCTATTTTGCCCTATGGGTTCCCTATTTATCAAAGAATTATGAGTGAAAGGTTTGTGCATAATTAGTGTGAGTGATATTCTAGTGTGTAAGTACTCTAAGTAGTTTGTAGCTTAAGGTTTTGTTTACTTATCTAGTTTCAAAAGCTTAGGTTATCATGTGTGTTCTAGATTTATTCATGTTTTAGAGAGTGGGTAAGTTATTAGGACTTTGAAAATATTCTCTTGAAACCAAGCACAAAAATCATATTTTAATGGTTTCTAGGTTTGCTTGGATGAGCTTGCTACATTGAAGATCTAGGGTTAAAAATCTATAGTTATACCTTTCGCTTGACACGATAGTGCCCAACCTAAAATTGAGACAATAAAAATTAACAAAAAAAGAGGATAAAAGAGAAAGAAAAATAAAAATTAATTTCCAAGAATATCATTTCTAGGTGATTCAAGCAACCTCTACCAGGGTTATAGACACCTGATTGGTAGAAGAACAAGGCCTAGAGTGGGATCAAAAACAACCATGTCAAGGATATGGACACCTGGCTATTAGTAGAGTAATGTTTAGGCAAGCATTCTCAAGGTAGTATTCACTAACTTGATGGTTGGAACCATAAAAGTTAGTCCTTTTAGTTTCTCATAATTAACTTATTTGTACATACCAAGTCAATGAGAATGTAAGATTTGGTCTTTTAACCATTCTCATCTTCTCCTTTATTAAATCCAATCATGTTCCATGCGTAGTCTTAGCTAGAGACTTTATGTTTGTAGACATGTTTCTATCATTCCAAAATACTTAGGAGTGATTTCTAGCAGAGACACCATTTATTTTTGCTTTCACAATACCCCCTCATTCTTCTAAAATCAGGGAACCCCTTTATGCTTTTGTTTTGTTCCTACTTGCACTCATGATTTATTAGTCTTAGGATTACCAAGATGCCTTGGTGGTCCTTCTTAGTTTACATGTCAAACTAGGCCTTATAGTGACTTCCATTGGAAATACAAAGTCTATGCAAGAAAACATCATATTTCACACCTAGCATGAAAGTAGGGTTTTACCCCCTAACTTGCCTTTGAAAATATTACTTGCTTAGTTGTCTGCTCATTAGTGCCTACTTCATTTTTAGTATCTTTATTTTCATGCACAATTGAGTCCTATAAGTGCCTCTGTTGAGAACATCTAGTCTATGAGAAACTTTTATGTTTGGCAATTTTCCTGAAAATGCCTTCCTGGACTTCGTTTCTCAAGTACAAAATGACCTATTCGAGGAGTGGAGAGGTTTTAGTTTGTGTAAATCATTCAAATTTCCCAAATATTTAAAAATAATTATTTGAAATGAATTTCAAAAATCAAATCAAATTTTAAAAGGAATCAATATACCCTACCCCCCAAGGTGAAGGTAATTAAAAAAAGTGGGGGGGTGGGGGGCGGATAGCTAGGATGTTGAAAAGTCATGTTTTAATGTGAACATGTTTTAAAGGAATGCTTATATTTAAAAAGGAAAATGTGAGTGGTTTTTAATTGAAAGTCTTGGGTTTGGGTTTTTGTTCCTATGAGAGGCTCTCCCTACAGTGTCCATGTTCCACATGGATCCCACAAGCCAAGGGCTCAAACCCACAACCCCAGGGATAGTCATCCCCTGGTTTGCATGGAACATGGACCCCTATGGGGCAACCACTTCCACAAACCTCTACTTATTCAAATGAAATACGTTTTGGGGGGGTGGAAACCCCCTTCCCCATTTTTTTTTTTTTTTTTTTTTGTTTTTAATATTATTTTTAATTAATTTAAATTTCTTTTTAAATTTTTTTATTCTATTTTTATTAAATTATTTAATATTAATTTAATTTGATTTTAATTAATTAAATTATTTAAAAATTAATATTAAATTATTTTAATATTAATTAAAAAAATTAAATAACTTTAATTAATTAATTAATTAATCATTTTTATTAAGTTTTATAGAAAATTAATACCTTGGTTCAAAATTCAAATTTCTTGCTCTGGGGCCCAAAATGCCTTGGGAGATCTTTTCATCCATAACTTGCAAACAAGGACTCTATTTTGTGAACCGTATGTGACGTAAGGATGCTGACTCTGATAGGGTTCATACAACATGATCAATTTTAGGAGAAACTTTTCTTATTAAATATTGCCCGTATTGTCATGACCTAGTTCCCTAACTAGAATATAAAGTGCATTTAAATGATTCAAAGGTTTTATTTGCTCACTTAAACCAAAAATTAATTGGTTTCCTCTATTTTATAGTTTTGCATAAAGCTAAAGTGTAAAGGAGTTTGGATTTGGGGGAAAGATCAAATGAAGTTCAAATTAAAGTGAAAGTGGTTTTTGCAGGGAAAACATTTTCCCTCCATTGACCCAAATCTTATAAATAGCTAGCTCAAGGCCATTTCAAAGCATTGGATCTTGTTGATTCTAGGAGGCAACATTGAACCAAACATTTTTTTTAGCTTTCATAGTGTAACTCTCTCTGCCATTTTATTTTGGCACTAATTTTATACTAACAAAATTTGTAATCAATTGGTAAATGTGAACCCAAATGATATGTTATCGTAACGAAGATCATTTTAATCAAAGTTGTGAAAGTTTGTTTTCATTTTCCTACGTGTGCAAATGGTGGATGTTTTATCTCTCTTCTTGAATTTTTGTTCTATAAACTCTTGCATCATTCTTGTTGGTGTTTTTGCATTCGTTGTTCAGGTGGGAGGTCGATTTCATGGGCACATTCATTTAAGAGAAACAACTTCAATTTCATTTTAACAAGCTTTACTTTCTTTCCCTATTTCTTTTTCTCTTTTTTATTAATTAGTTAGCATAAGGTTTTAATTCAATCTACTATTATTATTTTATTCTGATTACAAGATATTTTTCATTATCACAAATGCATTATTAGACATGTAGATAATATAATGAATGAATAGATAAATCTATTGTACTCTCATTTAATCAAAACCTAAAAATGTTGATTTTAATCACATGGTAAAACCTAAAAATGAAGTGGTATTGTTGTTATCCAAAACACATTTAAAACCCGCATGAATGAGATAACCAAAACTCACATTTCCCTCTATTTTTTTAAGAATAAAACAAGAAAGTTTGAAATTTTAGAACCAGCACAGGTCCCTTGTATTATGATAGTTTTGCATAGACCAATTGGTTTACCTTGTACATCATGACCGAGAAAAAAAAAACTTAGGGAGACCTTATAGGGATCCTCTAAAGAAAGGCTAGATGGGAGACTATCCTGCCTAATTTGGTGTGCAAACGACCCATCAACAAGATCAAGGGCACAAAAAGCAGCCATAGATCTATATCACTTATGTAACCATTTCTTTTTTTGAGTGTGAACTCGATCCAATCATAATTATTAGTTTCTCCATGTTGATCCCATTAATGACTTTCCCAACCAAACCTCATTAATAGTTGTTTCACATCCCCAAAACTTTAATGGTGCATAGTCTATAGAGTCTACAAAGAGTGTTTAGAGTCTATAAATTCTGAAATTTCTAGAAGGTTTGAAAGGAAGTTAAATTTATTTAAATGATTTGTTTAGTAAATAGTTCCATGAGTGACAATATGTTCTTATTTTTACAAATTTAGACAGCCTTAGAAGAGACCAAAAAAATTTAGCTTTCATCATAAATCGAACTTACTTTATATTGTTTATGTAATTTTTATGTTGCCTATATGTTTCACCCAAGGCTAAATTATGTATGCTCTTCCCTTGAACCTATAGGGAAATATTGGATATTAAAACCACCCATTTTTATTTTTCTATGGGCAATGTGATGTGTATTTGATCACTATACACTTGTCATAGCCATTAGGTGTGTTATGATGTGAATTTTATCAACACACCCTAATCCAAACTTTGTGTTTTAGGGGAGTATAAAAATCAAGGATAACTATCATAAAGCTAAGCAAAATTCTCCATAATAAGAAGTCACACTCCAATATGTAGACATCAAACAACATCTTTATACAAATATTGGCCCCACATACCAAAATATATTTAGGGGACACCCTTAAAAATCCTCATTAAGCCTAGATTAAGACTCTTCGGGTGAAAAAAACTATCATTTCAAAGGAAATAGCATCCTCAGATATCACTTACCACATATATACACGGAGTAAGGGTTGGGAGACCAACCTAGTCACTACTTTATGCAAGTAGATCAGTGGGTGTTTAGTTGTATTGCACACACATATCTACTAGCATAAGCTTGTGTCTTGTTTGATTTTATTTTAGTATTGTTGATACCTATAATATTTGTAAACCTTACAACCAACATAAAATAATAGCCTCATCACAATCAAAACAACAAATAAATACCTTTGTTTAAACACATAATCATAATTAAAACCCCATCAAGTCATACTCAAAACACTTAATTTAATCATGTCCAATCTAAAAACCTCACATCACCTAACCTTGTCAAGACACACTTCCATCCAATAATCTTATTTTAATATACATTTATCACCCTATCACCTCATCATAAACCAACAACTAGCACATTTGATCTAATCCTAAGGCTCTATGTGATAACATAGCGGACAAAAACATAGTGGTAAAAATGTAGTATGATAAAAATGTAGTATGACAAAAATGTCATGAGGATAAAACATAGCAAGGAAAAATTTAGCGGTATTGGTAATGTCATAAAAATGTCATGAAGAACATAAATGAGATATTTTATTGATTATCACATTGTTTATTTGTTTTCTAGTTCATTTTGGTGATAGTAGTTAACATTTCATGGTGGAAAAGTAATGCACCAAATTTACAAGAAAAATAACAGAGGAAAATGTGATTTCATTAGGTTGAAAGATGTGTCATCTTCTGAGTGCATCCTTTACTATATTTTATTCCTTCGATGTTTTCTCCTTGCTAGATTTTTTCCTTGCTATGTTTTATCCTCGCTACATTTTTCCTGCTATGTTTTTAACCGCTACATTTTTGTCCACTACTTTTTTTATGGATGCCAATCCTAAAAATCTAAAAATCCATAACCAAAGTCCAATCTAATCCTTGTATTTTTGATCCAATCCTAATAACATAACACTGTATTGATAACAACCCCATTATAACCATTATCCAACTAAGTTTACTTAATTTTAATCCCTAGTCAAGTTTCATACATCCAACACCTAACCAAACATCCATCAAAATCCTAATCACACCCTACCCTAATCTCAACCTTAGCATACACATCATATACATCCTTTCATTATATCTTATCCCACTTAAACATCACTAAAACATACTTTGTCTAAGTTAAACCCTAACACAATATAGGCATCCCCTAGTCAAAATTATGTAAACAAGTCCAATCCTATCATCATTAATACTATCCTAAATATAAGCTTGACTCAATCCACATCAAAGACTACCTCCCTTCACATATCATAATAAACCATCATAAGCTTGCTAGAATCTAAGCCTAGTCAAGTTTGAATCATATACCCAATCAAATATTATCATCCTTTAATCCCATCCTCAACTTGTATATCTTAATAAAATCCTATCAAATTCAAAATACACTTGATTGAGGTAGTCAAAACCCATCAAACATTATCTCAGGTCATTTGTGACCTAGTAAAACATATTGGCTTGTCAAACATCCTTAAGCTAGTCAAACCTAGCTCTGGTCTTAGTCAAATCAAGAGCTTGTCTTAGCTCATCATCTGAGTCAAATATCAATCAAATCTATGTTTATGATACCCTAAGCCTATCCTATTAAATCTATCTCATGTATAAATAATTTTTCTCAAGCTCGTTCACTTGACACATATCAAATCACATCAACTATCTTACATCACATCAATCATCTCACATCACATCAATCCAAAGTCAAACTTAAGATCAAACTAAATCAATCTTTTTTTCAAGTAATATTATATCCAAATTTGTTATGCCTCATCCAAACATCCAACTATCACCTCTCAAAAAAAATTCTTCAATCTCCCACACTTGTTGATTGGTACCGATGATTTCACAAATTCCATCCCTGCCCATATATTTAAGTCAACCTTAATTGATAAAATACTATAACAATCATAGGGTTAACCTTAACAAATCTAAATTGAGCTAGCCTTGTATCAAAACTAATCTAATTTATTCAAGACAATTCAACATCCAATTAACAATCAATCATCTTATATCCAACCCAATCAACATCAATCACCCATCTTATATTATCAATATCAATCACCTATTTTATATCATATCATATAAATCAAAATTCAACTTGAATCATCAATAATTTATCAAACTTGAATCAACCTAAAAACAATCTTAATCTCTAAATGCAAGCTCCCATCACATAAACCAACCCATATCCAATACAATCAATCAATCAATTAAAAAGTAATCATAATCCAAAGCAAGCTTAATAACCCACATCCAATCATCCAATCCATGTAACACATCAAAAAAACCTAAGACAAGCAACATGGCATCACAAACATGACATTAGTTTAAGATGGGGAAAACCTCATATCATGAAGATTTTGAAAATCCTTAGCACTTTGAAAGAACCCATGATAATGATGAGTAAAACCTTGAAAATCAAAATGAATATGATATAGTAGTCGCAAAGACTTATTCACCTCGATTTAACAATACATCTTTACAAATGAAGATACAATCCTTTTATGGTCTTGGAAATGAGGGCTTGACTTCCTACAGACTTTGATCCTATAAACCTAATTTTTATCATAAGTAGGACAATTAAAACCATCCCCATATAACTTAGCCTATTCTTAGCCTCTTCAATATCCAATCACAATAAAAAAATTATCCACTAGTTATGGCCTTAGTCATAACATCCCCTATAGCACTAGCAAAGGGAAACCTATCATGTCAACCCTATCCAATACTAGTCCATCCCCATAGCCACATCAAACACCACCATCCAACTATGCCCTGACATCACTACACCATAGACAATCATTTGATCTAGAGTCAAACACTTCCACATCCAAAAAAAACATTGAATGGAGACAATACACTTCACTCAGTGAATCCTTGGAAGCCATCTTTCATCAATTAACCACAATAAATATGATCATATATACACACACCAAGCCTCTTTATCTAACCAAACCCAAGTTTTCTTTGTATAGAGAAGGCTAATACTATCAGTACCATATAACCTAGGAGCATTATACTATTATTTTCCTTAATTTCAAAAATTACATCCAATACCTAATCAACCATAACAACATCAAAATCGAGATTGAATTAGATGAATCCAGGCCTAAGAGTGAGAAAAATGGGATATGCCAAGGTTTCATTTTGGAACTCAATCAAATTCTTCCATTTCCAAACCAAGGCCAAGAAAATAAATCCATATTTGATAAACCCATCTTAAATAGTTAACCCATCTTTAACAAGCCGCATTTTGATGAGCCTCTCTTCAACCATCTAAAGACCCTCTAAGACCCCATTTTTAATGAGCCTATTACACCTCTTTTTGACAAGCCCCCCTTTTATGAGCCCATCTTCAAAGAACCCATCATTGAAAAACCATTCATCTTTTATCCATTGCATAAAATCCCTCATTCTTTAAATTCCCTTCTTCCCAAAGCCTCTATCACCAAGTGGAAAGTAAAGAAAGTATTTGTGGACCACACTATCCAACAGGCCCTCATTATGGCCTTAATAAAAATATCATCTCCCAGTAGCATCACAACATCAACATCATCCATGTCAGGATCAACATCAGCATCAAAATTGTAATTAGAGTCACTACCAACATTTATATTGGCATAATTAATATCATAATCAAATTCATCATCTACATCAAGATTAACATCAAATCTAGCATTGGAATTTGAATCAGTATCAGATTCAATGTCAGAATCATCATTAGTATCTTCATTCAAATCAAGAGTGCACAACATCAGTTTTATACCTCCTGTAGATCAATACAACAACCTCAATGGTCCTTCTATGATTCTTAAGGAATTTATCATTGAAATTGAAAAAGGTCCTCCTAGTAGGCTCTTTGGATATCATGTTACCCTCATACTTTCATTGACATCACCAATCATTTCATCAATTATTTTTACATTACCAATCATTTCCATCATCTCAATAATCAACCTCCCACAATCATCGATTGGGATCAACATAATCACACATCCTCATAATATTTCCATAGAAACATATCAAGTCCAAAAATCATGGGGATCGAAGAAAACATCCAATCATCAAATCATGGGCTTGAAATCAACTTTGATTTAGTAGTAAATCAAAATCAAAGTGAATCAAATAAATAATTAGATCAAAATTCATCATCTCATGGTGAAAACCTCCCTGATGCACTAGTGGGTAATCCAAATCAAAATAATCAACAAAATCAAAATCAACAACACAATCAAAAATCATCATCCCCTATTGAAAATTACTTTGAGGCATTATGGTAAAATCGAATCAAACTAATTAGCAAAGTCAAAAATCAAAGTCCCTTGGTGAAAACCTCATTGAGGTACTAATGGTCAATCAAAATCAAATAAATTCAAAAAATCAAGAAGTGTTTGTTAGTAAAAACCTATTTGAGGCACAAAATATAAACAAGTCAGCTCTACATCATTTGATCAAAACATCATCACAATCAATATCGAACAATCGATAATCCTCAAAGCATTCAAATCATAGAACGAAAGAGTCTTGAGGTCTCTGACCCCACAATATCCAAAATCATGTCTTACAAAGAAAAATTAGAGTATCCAACATAAATAATAGAGTGTGTGATTGTGAGTCCCAATTTCCAATCTCCTAATAGTTATACATCCCTTCACAATCCTATCATCCATCCAAATCCTATACATTACCATCATATCAAATCATTAATCCAATCTTTATCATATTTAGCCCTCCCACACAACATTATATTTTTAAGGGCTACAAAGACACCTAGTTAAGATGTTTGAAGGAAGATGAATATAAAATTAATGAAGATCACAATGACATTAGTGGAGCCAACATTGACAACATCATCCTAATGACAAATCTAGCAAGAACAAGTATCAGTTGAAGATCAAAGCCATCAGCATCATGCATCTCATACACCTTCAATAAATTGAGATGTTATTTTACACACACACATACATACGTACTATCTATGTGTGTGTGTGTATTCAAAATATAAAAGTAAAAAAACATTCATCTAAATTTCGTGAAAACTAGTTTTCTATCACCTTGGGCAAGTACCATGATGAAAATTGGTTTTTAGCATCATGTGTAAATAATTTATTATCCATAAGTACCTCAAAACTTGGGAAAAAACCACTTAATCCCTACATTCATATCATAAAATCCCTTTTAAACCCCATCTACATCACATTCCTCAACTTCCAACCATCCTTGTTTATCATTTATGTCCTCCCACCATCCCTACCCATCCTAAGCATCCTATGTCATCCTATTTTTCATCTTATTGTATCCATTATTTCTTTCCATATTGACCTTAGTAAGGGAGTGAAATATATCTTGAAACATCTTGGCATATCCTCTAAGCAACATTTTGACAATGAGATATATGGTCCTCACGAAATACAGTCCTTGGAGATCCACATGCCATTCCTCAATCCTCCTTCATCCCCTTTGAGTATAACCCAAATCATTGTGTCTTTCTATCCACCACCATTCCCCATCCTAGTTGATAGGCTTGGTTTTCACTTTTCTAGTAACCCCGTTTTGTACATACATATCCCAAAAAGTCCTAAAAATTAAAATATCCCAAAAAGCCAAAGAAACATAAAAACTAAAAATATCCTAGTTGTTATATTTTGAGTCCTAAGTGAAATCCATATCCTTATCCAATTATTCATTGTGACTATCTATTTAATCAATCATTTATACTATCCAACTTCATGTAAAATATCATTTCCTGGGGGTAAAATCAAACAAGGCAAGTTGAATCATGATTCGTTCACCCATCCTAAGGGTTTTTAGTAGGATAATGGATAAATCATGTGTATAAAAATATATCACATATCATTAACATGTAAATCCTTGTGTGTTCATTTTGTGTGTTTCTCATGCAATATTCTTTTTTATTGTCATGTACATATCTTTGTTCAGTCCTTAAATATCTTAACTATATTTTATCAAAAAAATTGATCCGTATTCTTATTAATTCATAATCATGCATAAACGTGTCTTTCATTACACATTTTGTAAAAGTCTTTGTCAAATCATTATTATCCATATTTTTTATTTTTTCTTCTTTATCTTATCTTGTGTTAAAACAATAACATAAAATAAATATGTCATTTTGGTTCCTTATACCAATGGTGCATTATGTTACATGTTACTTGCACACTTTTTTTTTTAATTTTTTCATGTTTTGTGTCAATCCAACATGCATTATGATAAGAAGTCATCATGTTTACAAATATCATGGTGCATCTTACTTAGTGCTACATTAAATCATGATTGCTCAAAACAAAATGGCTCAAGACCATGATAACACAAACCCACACCGATTAACATCATATCATCATCAAATCATATATCATATTCAGATAAATTATCTAACCAATCATATCCACCATCCCAATCATTATAAGAGCCAAGTCAAATCAACCATCAACCATATCCATTCAAATCAAATCTATCCAACATTCAATTATCAATCTTGTCCAAATCAATCATCAACATTCGAATCCCACCATCTATCAATCAAATAAATCAAATCAAATCATCAAATTGATCATCTAAGTCCAATCCTTTATCTTAAATCTAATCATATCTAATTATCATGATTCCAATCATCATTAATATAACATTTTTACTAACATCCATCATCTTAATCAATCCTGATTAGTATCTTAGGGGTATCCTTAGTGTGATCTATGAATTTGACTCAAGAGATGATGGTTAGTATGGTGTTAGTTTCAAAAAGAAAACAAAGTGAAATAAACACATTAATAGCATAACATCTCTAGGCCTTGACGCTAGGGAGAGCTTAGTTAACAAAATCAAATGATAAGCACAACTAAAAAGCAAGGGATCAAATACAAGAGTTCCTTAACCTTCCTTGGATGCTCCAAATTCCTTTGTAGTAGTGGTTTGCTCGGCTTGTGCTCATGAAGTCCTTAGAAATGGAAGCTTGGCTACCTCCATCTCTCCTTGGAACCTTTGGCTTGTGGTTTGGCTTGTCTTGGAATAAATTTGGCATGGTAACACTAGTTACATAAAGATTTTGGAACCAATACTACATTATAACTTTACACAAATTAAGATTTGAAATGATTTTGTGAGGCCTCCTATTTATAGATTTTAGGATTTGATCAAAATCAACATCAACCATCCATCTCAAGATTGAGATGTGTGGTTGAGGATTAGTTCAATTTTGCATTTAAAATTTGTAATTATTGTCATCATGGCATTGGAAGAAGGGGCAATTAAGAGGCATGGAGGTCATCATGGAAGGCATTGATGAGGCATGGGAGGCATGAATCTTGAATTTGTGGCATTTATGGCCTAGGGATGTCTTCCCAAGAAATGAGGTCACTTCATGAAGCAGATATTCAATGTTAATTTTTAAAACAAGTATTCAACAAGTTTCCATGAAATACTTAATTAGGCCTTTATTTGGGCTAATTAACTCTTAAGCATGATTAAGCACATTGTGCACCAATTACTCAAATTGATAAAAATGCCTTGTTATTGGTCCTAAATTTGATTGGATTAGAATTGGAAGTCCACGTTAGATGTTTTGGATGTGTATTCCCATTTAGGATTTTGCCAACAACAAATAACAAAGGCATGAGTCTTGTATAAAAGATTTGATAGGAAAGAGTAGTCCAGAGCATGTGGGTACAAAATTGGCATTTCGACTCAAAATGATCTAATCAAAGTTAGTTGGACCATAAATTGTATTACCCCATTTAGTGATACCCTAACAAAAATCGGCACTTGAATATATCATTTTCACATCATTTTGCATGTTTTAGTGTTTTTAGGCCAAATTATGCATTTTAGATGGGAATTAGCCAAAATCTTGATTAGAGGTTATCAGTGGCCATTTTTAGGTGTCTATACTTGGGACATTGACATGATTTGATCAATATTATCATCTATAATCACATAACTCCCTCCTAAGGATAATTACATCTACCTAAGGACCATAGGGACTATGTAGATAGTACTCAACATTTGGGGTATCTGAGGTTAGCTCGAACATAATCATGTAATCATCCTTGATCATTTTTCAATCAACCAAATCCTTAAGCTATGATCCATCAACTTAATATTCACATCAACCACCATCCATAATAATTTATTAATCCTTTCATCAATTTATTTCACCTATTGGGCCCATTTTTTCCTAAGTCTAGACCCATGCTAACTTAGTAGACACTTAAGCATGAGGCAATCATTTGTGAGGATTGTTATTTTGATATATTTTATGCCAGCTGGATGAATCAATGCACACCTTACACCAGCTGATAGGCAATTAATAAATTCTATAATTTTCTAGGCATCTTCAAAGAGTATAAGCATGTAGCAATCATAATGTAAAGGGCACAAAGTAATGGAGTTGGTGGAATGATTGAGAAAATATCTAACTCGATAACTTACATGCATAGCTCCACCCTAGCAGAAGGTGCTCCTGTAGGTTATAGAAGCAAGCTCGAACTAGTATGCATGGATGTGAATTTGAGATAGTGAAGCTCTATAGAATTAGTTTCAAAAATAGCAAAGAGACTGCCATTAAACCTTAAGACTAGCATGGATGCCTTTGAGGATCCACTTCGTAGTGCCCAATCTTGCCTGTGAACTTCTAGGTTGATATTTTTTTCGATGAACATGTGCTCTATTTCTGTAATATGAACTCTATTATTTAAACCTTGGTAATAGAAGAATGGCATTGCCTTTAATTACAAATGGATCTAGTTTATATAATTAATAGTTATGTTCTTTAAATGTGGATTGATTGTGTAATTTTTGTAATAGTTTTAATATTTATATTTAATCTATGAATGTTAAGTCCCAACAAGCTTTCAGTTTAGCCCATTAATGGCATCCCTAACTACATGATGGTGCCTACAAGACCTTTGAATTAACCAAAGTAAAAGAGAAGTCATGTGCCCAAGCCTTGATACTCTTGCACAAAGTACGAGCCTAAGATAAACTCGACCTTATACTTTATATTGACCCTTCTTAGCACCGCATGATGTCCAACCCAATAACGTAAAGGCTTTCACCCTTGAGATTCTAGAATTAGCCAAATATAAGTTATGTTCATATGACCAGAACAAGTTCCCTGAATAGGCTTTGTGCTTATAGACCTTCAGCCTAGCCTAAAAATGGCTTGCATTAATGAACTTATAAATGTCATTATTAAAAATGACCAAGCCCCTTAAATAATGAGTTGCACCATGGTACGACTAGCCCAATGTGGGCCCCAGTTCTTTCTCTATTGCATTTTAGGTGAGCACATAAGGCTTGCACCTTAAGTGAATTGATGTTGGCATAGTAGAGTGATAAATTTTGAGCATCATGGGTTTATTCTATGATTATCCCTAGTTGTAACTAGTTTAGAACTAACTTGGATAGCTAGGTAAGCACCTAACTAAGGAAATGACTTAACAACCTACCCTTTTCTACAACATTTTGGTTTCATTGTTGGGACCCATGTTGAATTTTTTTGTTATGATGGTGTAAAATAATAATTCTTTGTCTCTCCCTTGAGAACATCAAGTACTAGCTGGAATAGGTGGAAGACAAATTTATGTTAAAGTTACCATCTTGTAAAGAACATAAGCCGAAGTAGTGGGTCCTAAATAACCTGTATGATGCCTTGTATGAGATCTTCTTTTGAGAACTACCTGAGCAAGTGTACTGATGGTTGGTTGCTTATATGACCCATAGAAGATGAAGCTATGAATAGTGACTTGAGTGGATTAAGGAGTGCTTATAAAATTTTGATAACCTTGATGTCACTTGGACCAGAGTTATAGACAAATGGTGTCAAGGAGCATTAAATAGCTATGTGTTTGAGTTCTTAGTATCGATGTACTCCTGCCCCAAATAAATGGAATATCAATTCTTGTGTGATCTTAGAGGCACATTTTTGAAAGAATTCAGAATAGAGCTTAAGAAACTGATGGTGGATTATGATTTTGAAATCATAAGAATGGAAGCCTAAAGTCCTTTCACATATGAGCAGCATGATGGGGAAGAAGGGGATGTGTAGGTGAAGTGTAATAGAAGGGAATGAGTATATTAACGTCTGAGACCTTAGGCAACATACTTATGACAAGAGAAGGTTCAATCTAATAGAAGATCTAGAACTTAGAAGTGCTAAGAGAACCTATAGTGAGTGGAAAGGCCTAGGGAAAGGTTTTTTGAATTATAGTAGTGTTAAGAAGAGAGAAACACTAAATCCATTAACTAAGCTCATCAATTAATGGGTGCAAAATGTTATGGATTCCTATTGAATTTAACCATTGAAGAT
This sequence comes from Torreya grandis, assembly GCA_037957365.1. Lineage (NCBI taxonomy): Eukaryota > Viridiplantae > Streptophyta > Pinopsida > Cupressales > Taxaceae > Torreya > Torreya grandis. The sequence goes on from JARHVA010001673.1 coordinate 360,716, forward strand.
GCATCAAAAGTGCCTACCCCTTTGAACTTGTGACACAAGTTCATGCACTGGATCCCCCTTAGAAAGAAACAAAAGTGATAACTAACCCTATTATCAATATTAACTTTGATCAATTTATAGAATTAGATTATAATATTGAACAAGTTGTCCCTTATGAGGAGCTAAGTGAAGGTACCTCTAGGCCTTTGGGTGATAGCTCAAAAACATAAAATGTAAGCATAAGCATTCTAGTTCAAAAAATGTCAGTTGCATAGACTGAGTAATAGCCCATAAGAAGTGGCCCAACACCACAAGTGAGTAGCACCATGTTATCAAATTCAACAACACAAACAACAATCATAAGGTCGATGCCTAACCCATTGACCAGAGTTGCTAGAGGACCACTACCAAGATAAGTGTGAAGAGGTAAGTGCCTTAAATTATAGTGCCCCCCTATAAAATATACTATGAGATGGTAATTCACTTTATAGAATATTATGGCATGGAAAATGCCATAGAACATGTGTTAAAATGTGAGCTTCAATGGTGTGCTTAGGGTATAACCTAATCCAAGAGCAAGGCAACTCAATTCACAACAACTCTACTTGATCACACTCATAGTTGGTATGGGAAATTTGATCCTAACTAGACCATGAATGATTATGACATTTTAAAGGAGGCATTATTTAACGAATTAAATATTTCTAAGCTTGAATAGTAGAGCATCATCATGCTTCAGGAAATTAGCCAAGGTCTCTTAAAAAGAGTGTGCATGTATGATGCTAGGTTTAAGACTCTTCTTTCCAAGCTTCCTTATGATATTTACCCATCCTATCACATGCAATGGTTCATTGGAGGATTGATAGTACCCTTTAGAAGATCATTGTCTATGAAGACATTCATGGACCCCCACAAAGTGCTAGAAGTTGTGCTTCAGGCTGAGGTAGTCAGGAGTGCCAACATAGGAATTAACCCTTTCATGAAGGCATAGATTATGTCCATAGCCTCCCAACTATAAAATTTGAGTGCTAATTCATCATAAGATGCTAAAAATGGATTTTGGTACACCAACTATGAGACAAAAATCCATAATAGAAATAATCACCCTCAAAGGAATGTGCACACATTGCTTTTAAATTATGAAGTTTGCCATGAGGAACATGATGTTAATAATTTCCCATTGTTATGATGCACCAATTAGGTTAACATAGCCCTATATTTTAAGTTGTGTGATGGTTACACTCATTTCACAATTAACTACCAAGTAATTGATGAGATGCATGAAAATATGGAAAGAGGTGCATGACAGGAAACTACAATAGCCAGAGGGTAGGCAAACCAAAGAAATGAGGGATATGGCTAATAGAATGTTGACTATGGGATGCAAAGAAGTGTTATAAGGTGAGGTGGAGGATGTGATAGAGGAATATTCCAACTGTGATCATTTTATAAGTGTAACTCGATCAATCACTATCAGTGTGACTACCCAATGCATCCAATGTGTAGGTGTTGTCTAAAACAACATCTAGTTGAATAATTCCATGACATGTATAAAAAGTTGACCTAAGGCCAGACCGATGCAAACAAAGGCATAAGAATGATCGATGTGAGCCAAAAGTAGATAAATGAACTCCAAAGGTGAAATTGACCTGCATGGAACCAATCAAAGTACAAGCAACTACTCATAATGGATTCACCACTCAACTGCCAATTTCACCAGTACTAGAGTTACACCTAAAATATGGGGAATCGAATCACACTAAGTGCATCACATGGATAGAACCCAAATATGTGCCTTACCCTAACCTTTCATGCTAGAAGGATGTCTTATAATAGTCTATGATCATCATTCAAAACCTACAAGGAAAACTCCAACTGGTATGAGATCTAGAGGCACAGGTTGTTGCCTCCCACAAGAAGCAAGATAACTAAGAGGTTGAGGTACAAGAGTTAATAGAGATACAACACCTCTTATAGATAGAAGGGATGTCTCCCCTATTAAATAATTTACTTTTAGAACATGCCAGGTAGAGTTCATTTGAAAATATTATGCCCCACATAATTGAAATTAATATGCCATGCATGGAAAGGGTGAGAGAGTTTAGGCATACACAAAATATGGAGTATGATCAAGAGATCCTAATTAATACCACCATTAATGGATGGTTTTTATGTGAAGTCCTTATGGACATAGGCATCGAGGTTAATATCTTGATAAGGAATGCATGGGAGAAGATGGGTAGGCCAGCCTTGAGGCCTTCCCCTCATGTGCTCTTCATGGCCAACAAATCTAGGATGTAGCCAATAAAAATTCTAAAATTCACCATTATAGATATTGTGGGAATATATTTTCATGTTGAATTTGAAGTGATTGAGTTTGTTGAGCAAAATAATTATCTAGCACTCCTGGATAGGCCATGTTGTTATGTAAATAATGGTAACATGCACTTCAAGAAGTGCTTTATGACCTTTGAAAATGTCAAGGAGAGGGTCATGATACCCCTCTTAAGTGACCAAGGACCCCCTTATGTATAAAGTGTTAATCTTGAATATGAGATCAACCATATCTACAACATCATGATGCAAGTCACTAAAACTATCAACCCTAATGACCAAAGAACTTTTTCTTGGGGTGATGGATAGTTAGCCTTAGATACTACCAATGTAGATTGCAACCAATAGGTTGAAGAAGCTTAAAAAACCACTTGTCAGAGGTACCATGTGGTGAGTACTAAGGAACCAAAACCTATGAGGATTGGTTGGGTCTAAATTGATTACACTTTGTAAAGAGGGTCCCTTGCAATAAAAAAAAGGGAAATAAAGTGTTTCACCTATGCAAAGGTAAACTTACAGTGCTCTTATGATATGAGGGGAGAAATTTTGTAGAAGCATATGTCCATGACATATAATCATGCATCCCAAAGGATAAAGATAAAATGGGTGCACTGGTCTATACTTTAAGGAGCACTATCACTCATTGGTGGGTAGCACAAAGACCTAGCTTGCCAACTTGGCAAGATGTAAAAGTAGCCATCTATACTAGATTTAGAAAAAGTAATAAGGACCTAGACATTTCTCCATACTCTATAAATTCCAACCCAATAGTGCACATATGCTTGTGCAAAGAAACATGGATTGACTATGATGTAAATGCCCTAAAAAACCTATGGGTGCATGCCTTTTATAGAACCTTAAAGACATGGGCACAAGATTGGTATGTGGTCATCTAAATGTATAATGAGATAGCTAGTTGGGATGTATTGAAGGAGAAGTTTGTGCACACATTCTCCTTTCCTCACATAACCTAGAATTGATCGAGCCATTGCAAGTCATTCAAAGGGCAGTGTTTGAGGACACTACAATATTAGAGGAGTGCTTACAAGATATGTTTGGGGAGAAAGGATTAGTGATCCTAACTTTCTTTTAGGAATAGGAACTCAATATTGACTTGAGTGATGAAGATGCAAATGTTTAAAAGGCACGTTGACAAGAAAAAAGAAGCTCGTGTGCCAAGTGGCTGATAGTGCCCCTAATGAGGAAGACCCTACTCATCTCCACATCAAAACAACTGAGGGGTGTAGGCAAGCTGATGACACACATTAGGAGAGAAATTATCCCTAATGTGTACCATTCAAGACCACCAAGCTTGATATCATCATGAAAGGAGAACCAAAAATGGTTACTCTAGGCACATATTGATCTGATATAGAGTTAGCATTAATTATCAAACTCCTAAAAGAGTTTCAAGATTTGTTTCCATGTAATTACCAAGACATGAAGGGAACCCATCCATCCCTTGGAAAAATGAGCATAAAGTTGGTGGATGACATGCGACCTATCAAAAAGTGCCCCTACAAAATGAACCCCAATCTTTGTGTTAAGGTCAAAATGGAGATTGATGGTATGTTGGCCATCGGAGTGATCTACCCAGTGCAAGAGTTAGAATGGGTGAGCCCAATGGTGATTATCATTAAAAAATATGGGTGTATCCACATTTTCATAGATTACCAATTATTAAATGTCACCTATGTCATTGAACCCTTCTTGACTCCATTCACAGATGAAGTCTTCGATGGAGTCACAGGCTGCAAAATCTATACTTTCATTAATGGTTTCTATGGATGCCATCAAGTCCAAATTGAAGAGGAAGATAGGCCTAAGACAACCTTTGTGATATAATGGGGTTACTTTGCCTATAATGTGATGCCCTTTGGTCTCAAGAATGCACCAGCCATATTCTCCAAAGTGGTCATCACTACATTTAAGGATTTTATTCATAAATTCCTCTAGGTGTACCTTGATGATTAGACTATGTATGGGATCATAACAAACCATTATGATAACTTGAGCTGCATATTTGAGAGGTATCAATATATATAGATATCCTTGAATCTTAATAAGTGCATCTTCATGATACCTTTTAGCACATTTCATGGACATATCATTTGCAAATATGGTTTGCTCATTGACCCCATCAAGATTGTTATTATCATTCAGCTCCAAACTCACTCCACATAGAGATACATTTGCACCTTTCTTGGCCATTATGGCTATTATATAAAGTTTATAAGGAGTTATGCAAGAATAGTAGTGATACTAGAGGAGTTGTTGCACAAGGATGGCCCATTCTATTAGGGTGCAACATAAGAATATGCCTTTGAAACTCTGAAGCTCAAGTTGGATAGCATGCCTATTCTTCAGTTTCCTGACCGGATGACCCCATTCCATGTACATGTTGATGTATCTAGATATACAATTGACACCATTCAAGCATAGCCTAGTGAAGGCAATATGGATCATCTTATCTCCTTCATAAGTCACAAATTGACCTTCGCAGAGTAAAATTACATAACTATTGAATGTAAGGCATTGGTAATGGTTTATGCCCTCCAAACATTCAGGCAATACTTGTTAACAACCCCATTCATATTTTCCATTGATCATGAGGCACTTAAGTACCTTATGAATAATCCCATTCTCAATGGGAGCATTTGTAAATGGATAGTTCTATTTCAGGAATTCCAATTCTTAGTTGTGGTGAAACTTGAGAACCAAAACTTGGGCCCAAACCATTTATCCTACATCAACTCTGGTAATGTAGTAGTGCCCATTGAAGATGATAGGTTGGACATGTAAATCTATAGATTCTAGTCATTCTCAAAGACTTAGTAGAGATAGCCACATTTCTAATATTTAGGTTTGCACCCCAGACCATGACCACCAAAGAAAAGAAGTATCTTTCCATTCACATAGCCCCCTTTTAGATCATTAGTGGGGAGATATATAAATTAAGTCAAGATAAAGTCAAGTGTCGATGTGTTTTGGAACATGAAAGAGACTGTGTGTTATGCAAGGTGGATTGGGGGATTATAGGAGGCTATTATGATAGAGACATAATGATGCATAAAGTGTTATAATCAGGCTTGTGGTGGTCAAGATTATTCTAAGATACAAAGGATTAAGCTAAGTCATGTGACATATGCTAACACATAGGGAATGCCAACCACCAGGATGAGATGCCTCTCATCCCCATTCTTTCCCAAGCACCATTTGAGAATGGGCCATTGATTTCATTAGGCCAATTATTCCCATAGTAAGGTGCATAGGTGCAAGGTATATTATGGCGATGATTGACTATTTCACCAAGTGGGCTGAGGTAGTGCCTACTAAAAATTACACTACCACCACTGTCACATGATTCATATGGAAAAACATCATAAGTCACTATAGGTGCCCACTCAAATTAACTAGTGATAGAGGAACACACTTCCTTAATGAAATTATAAAAATACTGCTAACCAAGTACATGGTGGCATACCATAAGACCACCCTATATCATCCCTAAGCAAATGGCATAGTCAAGGAATTAAATAAAATCTTGAGAATTTGCCCAATGAAAATATGTGATACTGGTCACAATGATTGGGATGATCGAGTGCTAGTGGTATTATAGGCATACTACATAACAGACAAGCACCTAAATAAAGCTACACCATTCTAACTAGTGTTTAGCACTAAGGCAATTCTAATGATGAAGTTCTTAGTACCATTGTTGTGTATTACACAAATTGGTTGCTTGGATGACCAAGCTTCATTAAGTACAAGGTTAAAGGACTTGGAGCAATTGGATAAGGTGCATGTCCAAGCAAAATGGAGCTAACAGATTAAGAAGGTGTGCCAAAAATTATGTCATGACAGACATATTAAGTATAAAGTACTCACTATAGGAGAATTGGTATTGCTCTTCAACTCCAAGTACCTAATGCACTCGAGTAAGTTACAGATAAGGTGGATGGGTCCATATGTCATCCACCACATATTAGAGATAAGCACATGTAAGTTACACATATTAGCTAGTGAAATGCTCCCTAGGCATTTCAATGTCAACCAATTGAAGCTATATCAGTAATAAGATGGCACTTGCACCATCAAACACTAATTTTTGGGTCATAAGTCAGTTGTATTATGCTGATCCAAATGATGTTTGGTGCAAGCCCAACATTTCCTTGTATTTTGTGAATGTTATTCTTATAGAGTGAATAAGTGGTCTTTCAGGCCTACAAGAGAAATATTCTAGTGTTTTTATGCATAAATCCATTCAGGTGAGTTGAACATGGATGCTTTCCAAAGTACTTGAGGCTAGACACCTAAGTGTTTGGGCACATGCAATTTGCCAGACTTTGAGCATATGAGTACCAAGGGAGAAAGATAGGCATAAAAGGTGCTCATGCATAGACAATGAAAGAAAGTTGCATAAGATAAATGTATTCAAGAAGTAGAGTGAAGATGTACAACATGATCATGCACAAGAGATCAAAGGAGAGTGAAGTGTTGGAGGGCCAGCACAAATGATTTGTATGGAGTAGGATAGGCCAAGGCAAAGAGATCAAAGTGCACAAAAATCAACCAAGATAGGAAAGCATGCTTGAAATGAAAGTGTAGTAGGAAAGTAAAATGGAACCATGGAGGCTAAATTACATGCATGTGAGGCATTATGCCTAGGTTTTCATAATGAAGGTGAAGGTCACACCAAGTGAACAAAGTGCAGAAGAAAGATCGTCAAGATAAGTTGGCATCCACCCAAAGTAAGGTAGTAAGTGATTGTTTGAACTACACATCACATCACCAAAAATATTATTAGGGAGAGTTATTGAGGTGATGGTAGAGGCACAAAGATCCACATTAAATGCATAGGTGGCAATGGATTTTTATATATTTCATGGGATTTAATGATTTCCAATAACTATAGATGTTTTCATGCCATTAATCACCTAAAAGTAAGACAGTTGATGAAATTAAGGGTATCAAGCAATGACAGGTTGACTGGTTTAGGTTACAAACCTTAAGATAATTTTCATTCAAAATGTATATCAAACTAGAACAAAATAGAGTCGAAGTGAACAAATGCTACAACAGCAAAATCTTGAGCACTCACAGATGAAAAAAGAGAATGATGGAGTAGAGAAAGGAATTGCATCCTCTTTAATATTGACATAGAGAAGTGTGAGGCATGAATTGTGCAAGAACTAGGCATCAAAAAACTAGAGTAATATCAAGGCCACCATTAATGACAAGTAGATCTTAAGAACCGAAGTCATAGTCACAGATCTTGTAATTATGTAGAGTGCCAACAAAAATTATAGGCTTAAAAAAAGTAAATATACCATGCTTCAACACCAACTGGTTCAAATTGGGGAAGAAGCACATGAGTTCTAGTTCATCGTAGGTTCAGAAGGACACCAAGAGGGCATGGATGATAGAAGAAGTAGTTACAAAAAAGAAGAAAACATAGTCCATAAAGGGATTTAGCATCATTGAGGTTAATCTAGAGGCACTTACAAAAATGTCCTACCAAAAGATGCAATTTCCTAAGGAGGTATTTGTAGGAGAGAGATGGGCATCATTCAGGCACACCTGTCATCTCAAATAATACAACTATTGCACCTCAATCAATGCACAAGATCTAGTGCAAGACTAGGTGGTTGATACGGGGGCCAAAACTAAAGCAGGCAAAACTTTATTTGATGTCTCCATTTGAGAAAAACTTGCAACCACCAGTGCAACTCAACTCTATGAGTTGTCATGTTTTGGGAACCTAGAAGAACTCGTACAGTTCCTCCTCTCACGTGTCTATGTAGATCACATCTTTTTTGTAGGGAGGTGCATGCAGATATCAATGTGCCTAATAGGTAGAATTACCAAGCTCTTAGACTTTGGCACAAATATCCACCAGATGATGGCAAATGATGTTAAAGTTAAAAGGGTCAAAAACTCCTACGGTTCTAAAAGGTATGTTTCACATTCCCAATCAAAGACATCAATGACCCTACAATGAGGGTAGCTACATGCCTCATAAGTTCAAAACTTTACCCCAACGGTTGATTGGTAGGCATCACCAAGGCCTACCTATGCATCACCTATCATATGGCATAGGGGGTTAAATTTAATATAGCAAAGTTCATAGTAAAGGAGATTGTGAAGAACGTGTTTGAGTGTCATACAACATGAGAGACCTTTCGATGGGGGTCTATATTAATTCTAATTATTATGGAGGAGATCAACATGCATGATGGTGATGAAGATAATCTTTGGGTCTTCTTAGTGTACCAGGACTCCCTAGTGAAAAAATATCAAAACATCACCTACCCCCTACCTTATCCTAGAAGTACAAGACCAGAGTAATGGGGTGGTGCACCCAATATATTGAATCATTTAGGGAGGAATGGCACATCTTGGAGTAGCTCCCCCAAAATATGTTTGGAATGACAACCTTCACCATTATGAAATAATTTTGTGTTGTGCACTTAGAGCTCACAAAAGGAAAATGATCTGACTAGCTAAAGCTCCCCTACACATTTTCATCTAAATACTTTAGGGATGCACTTAGAAGAATTCCTAATGTACAGCATCTAGACTCCTGATGAAAACTATGGATTTGGAATGAAGTAAGCTACAACACCAATACATGCACCCAAGGGGAAAGTGACCAAGGATGAGGAGGATGACTTAAATCACACTGACATCTATCCCCTCTAAAAATAAGTGATTCTCAAGTACATCCATATGCTTTATTATGAGATGAATCTAAGGAAGAAGGGCACAAACACTAACAAGGATGATGACCTCCCCTTGAGGAGCGATGATGAAGGGAATTGGAGCTTGTAGCGTAGAATAAGTCTCCCTAAAAGAAAAAGGGGGAGACACTTGAGGAGATGTAGGAGTGCATTATATTGAAGATCACATCTGACAATGAGGCCACTCCCTCTATACCAAAGAAGAAGTGTGGGGTCTTCATGCTAGGGATTGCTTTGCCCAAGCCAACAAAAAATAAAAATTAGTCAAAAGGGCCAGTTATAATGCCCATAATAACCTTAGCAAAGATGGAATCTCAAGATTCATGTGACGAATTATAGTTACAAGAGGTTCATAAAGAGATTGAGGAAGAATGAAGGACAAAAGTTTACATTGTCCAAGAAGAAGCAGAAGAATAGCCCAGTGCCAAAGAAGTCTAGGAGGCCCTCCAAAGTGGCACTACCATTGTGCTTAGAAAAATAGAAAAGCTACCCAACACCCCATCAAAAGAGCACTCTGCACAGCCTCTAAAAACTAAGGAGGAAAAGAGAAGATGATGAAATAAAATATGCCTCAACGATAAACATATAGAGATGGCGTTGGAGCTAGAGAAAAAAAGAGCATCCATGAAGGCATCCAGCATGACCCAAGAAGAAATTGATAAGGTCAAGGCCAAGGAAATAAGGGATAAAGAGGAAAAGACCATGGAAATAATAAAGAGGAGGAGGGCATAGAAAAAGAAGGCCCAAGAAGAAAATTCCAAGAAAGAAAAGAAAGAGAAGAATGTTGTCACAAGCACAGAACCAAGGAAGAAGAAAACAATAAAGGTGCCTAATACCCCCACTAGCATAGTAGAAAAAGATGCACCATAGGCATGCCCAAGTACTAAAGGGGTGCCTAGAGACAAGGAAGCTGATGTTAGCACCTTGATGGAACAAACAAAGAGTGCAATGGAGACCCAACAAGGTAAGAAGAAGGCAAAACTGGTGCCAAGGTAGAAGAAGAGATAGACCAAGGGGATAAGTCTGAGGAATAACCCCTATAGGAGAAAGAAGAGGAAACTTCAGAGGGAAGTGATGAAGAGATCACTAGAATTGATGAAGAGGAAAGAGAATAGATAGAGTTGGTCATCACTAAAGAAGAAGGCACCGAACCAAGATTGATAGAAAAGGAAAAGGGGTGGATTGATGAGGAATATTATATGTTTGAATACATGCCCCTCAAAGCTACCACAGCAAGGATGTGCTAAGAATTGTCATTTGCCTTTAATAATTATATGGATGATCCTCATTTTAAGCTATAGTAGAAGGCTTTACTAGGCATAGAGAAATTAGAAGAAGGGTAGGATTTCCTTCTTAAAAACCCCTGCACAATGAACCCAGACAAGTCAGCTAATGCACTCATATAAATGGCCTTTCAAGTACCACAAAAGAACATCATCAATGGTGTTAGGGATTTAAAGTGGAAGAAGATTGCACTAGAAGTAGAAAAGGAAATAAAGGCCATGAAATTTAAAATGTAATAACTAGTTGAGCACGTAGAGGAAGCTGAGCCATCCCTCTTGGTCAATGTTGACACTTTGAATCTTTTAGAGGTTGAAAAGGTTTGCATGATAATGGAACAAATTCTCTTAATATTGAAATCACAACTACTGTAGGAATAAGAGGAAAACCCTTGCGCCATCCTACAAAAGGAGCTAATAGACAAGCTCAAAGAGGTGGAAGACCTCTTTATGCAACTAGAAGAAAGTGCAGGTGTAACTAATGCTATATTCATGAACTTTTCCAACCAAACATGGATCATCGATGTGTACCTCAAGTAGTAAAAAGGGGAGAGGGAAGATCTAATGGCCAAGGTGGACACTATTAGTAGAACTGAGCATGTACAAATCATGGCAAAGGTTAATACCCTGAGCACCTAGATCAATAACAAGGAGCAGAACTTTGAAGAAATCTTTTGTGCCTTGCAAACAAATGTCAAAAATCAAGGAGCAATCTTAGATGGAGGAATGATGAGGGCAAAGGAAAGGCTACAAGCCTTTAGAAAAGATTTAGATAAAATCTATGTTATCACACTTGCATCACTTCAATAGAGATTGATAGCATTGTTAAAGAAATCAAGCCCATCATCAAGGGCTTTGAGGACTTCAACATTGAATTAAAGGAAAACATGCTAGATTTCTATGCACTTAGGGCATTAAAATATTAGTCTAAGGATGGACTAATAATTTTGTATGGAGACTGTTGGGCCTCTTTCTGCCTAATTCTAGACCCATGCCAACTCAATGAACACTTTGGTGTGATGTAATCATTCGAGATGATTACTATTTTGATATGTTTTGCATCAGCTAGATGAATCGATGCACACCTTGCACCAACTGGCAAGTAGATAATAAATTCTATAATGTTTTGGGCATACTCAAAGAGTGGAATCACATGGCAATCATAGCATGAAGGGTGTAAAGTAATAAAACTAAAAAAATGATTGAGAAAAGCTCTGACTCAGCAACTGATGTTTGTAACTCCACCTTGGGAAAAGGTGCTCCTTTAGGTTATAAAAGCAAGCTCTAACCAATATGCATGGATGCACCTTTGAGATAGCAAAGCTCTATATAATTAGTTTTAAAAATATTAAAGTGACCACCATTGAACCTTAAGATGCATGGATGCCTTTGAGGTTCCACCTTGTAGTGCCCAAGCTCACAAGTGAGCCTTTAGGTCAATAGTTATTTAGATGAGCACGTGCTCTATTTTTGTAATATGAACTCTATTATTTGAACCTTAGCAATACAAGAATGGCATTGCCCTTAATTATAAATGGATCTAGTTTATATGGTTAATAGTTATATTCTTTAAATGTGGATTGATTTTTAGAGGTACAATCACTGAGAGGGGGTGAATTAGTGAGCCCAAAAATTTTAATTTCAATTCCAATCCTTTCAAACTATTAAACAACCAATATATATCAACTTGATCAAGCAACATTAATAAGAGAGCTCATTCATTTAATGCATACACAAGAATAAACACACAACACATAGTTCCTGTGACAAACCCTCATGGGGAATAAAACCCACTCTCAAGCCTACAACACATGGACTACTTATCCTAAAGAGTTAGACCAGAAACCTTGATCAAGTCCTAACCAAAAGTTTTTAGTGAAACACCTATTTGACAAGGAACAACTACCCCTAAGCAATATCAAGTCCCTTACACCCTCCTTTGAAGTGAACACCTCCACCTTATAATTGATGTCTTCAACACGTAATGATGGATCTCTAATTATCTAACCTTTGCATAAACTCCCTTTATATCTCATATAGGCCTCTCACAAAGGCATGTCATAATCTGTCTCCTTCACTCAAATTATCCTCATATGCACATTTAGACCTCTTTGAATATCCTCAAACTGCAAGAGTACTAATCTAACCTCAGAAACATGACCTACAAGTCATAATAATAGTCAATAAATTATTCTAATCATTAATTCATCCAACAGGCACACTACCTATCCTTTCTTCTTTGCTTCAACGCATACTACTCTCATACAAGCCTTCTCTCAGAACCCTAGAAACCATCTCATTTAGTTTCACTATTTATAAAGCCTTCATGATTTGTCAAGTCCATAATATTTTATTATTGGCCAAAATACATGCCTTCACCCTTAAGGCATCTAACATGGATCACACTTAAAAATAATTCTCTTTCAAATAAGCCTAAGTTACCTTTTAGGTCCTATGATGACCCATTTACCTCTTTGATACATCTCCAAGCAAACTAAGAACATAGGACAACTTTAAAATACATGGTTCCACTTATTATGTCCCTTTGGACATCGTCAAATGATCATATTTAATTCTACTCACCTCTGCATATGCTTAATCAACTCAAATTATGACCTTGTAAATAAGAACACCATGAACCAACACACAGTCAACTTCTTAAGCATTATTCATACTCAATATAGATTGATCAGTATAATCCATAAAGATTATCATCATTGATTATAAAACACTATCCAATATCTAACTAATCATGAAACATTTAAATAATATCAATACAATCTCAATTATCCTTCTCGAGTCACTTACAGGGCATATACGAACACACAATCAACTTTGAACCTTCATAACTTTGACTGTACAAACTTTCAAATATTCAAATTAGATTCACTAGATGTACCATGGAGTTCTATTCAACTTTTATTTTCATATCACCTTTTAATTCATCATGGATCAAAATTTATGGACAAAATATAGAGCATTGGTTTTTTCCCTTTGCAAATTTCAAATATTCAAATGCCAACAGTCATAGTTAAACTTCAACCACTAAAAATGCATCTCGTACTCTCACTACTTAGATCAATCACACACCACCAATATTATTATAAGTAACTTGACCTTTACCTTTCATCACTCATCATTATATATTCATCTTGACTATTTGACTTAATGCACTCCATCGATCTCCTATACGAAGCTCGGTCTTTATCTATGTTTAAACATTGGACACCTTGAAATCATCTTGCTTAATATGCACCATTGATATGTATATGTATGAAAATCTACTCATCATTATATTTAATATGAATCCTGATCTTTACCTCTTCTCAATGTTAAACTTTGAATAATTGACCTTATCTCATGTAATCTTGCAATCTTGACCAGATACGCTCTATTGATCTCTTCGAGATTGTCCTTGATTTAACAATGCTAGACAAATATCACTTTGACCTTTGAATTTAATAAGCACTATTGATCTTGATTAGTACAAATATTTTGAGCCATAATATCTCCATCAGATCTTGATCTTTAACATTGTGTAAAATAGATTAAGTATGGGGACCATTGCTATATACCTAAAAGGCCAACTTTAGACCTCAATAACTTTTGTCGTGCTTAGATGCATGATCTAAAATTTGGACCATATGATCTCCTCACATAGGATAACCCAACAATATATCAATTTAATTCTATAACCCTTGTGTGTGTGATATATAACTCCATTAATCTACTCACTCCAATTTTTTTGCCACAGAGCCAACTATGCTTAGAACTCCCTAGAAGGCCAACTTTACATATGCATATATTTTGATGTACTTCATCGCATGACCTAAAACTTAGTGCCTATAAACTAGGCACAAAATTAAATAAACCCATATGATCAACTCATTTTTAAACTAACACATGTGTGAAATATGACTATAACAAAATGCCTACTCAGGTTTTCTTATCACATTGCAAATTTGGCTAAGTATGGGAAAACATTGTCAAACTACTTGGGATCCCAAACTTTGCATTTGCATATCTTATGTTTCACTTTGTCACATAACTAAAATTTAGTTCATAACAACTAGGTATAAATGTGATCACAACCATATGACCAACTCCCCCTAACTATCCACACATGGCAATGGTGACATCAACAAACTACCTACTCAAATTTTCTACCACTAGACCCAAAATGTCTAGATGAAAACAATGATCAACCAGATGAAATCCACTCATACACACAGGCACTCAAATAATTCTTGACCTCTAATAAGACCCCTTTCATATGATCAATACTTAAGACTCAGCCCTAATCATTTCAAACGATGCCAAAACTAAAGATCAACCAAGCATACTTCTAGCATACTAAGACCACCTAGACACCTCCATGACATCACCATGACATCATTGAAAAATATCCAACATTGATTTCATAATGTTTGTAATAGTTATAATGTTTAGATTAAATCTATGAATGTTAAGTCCCAACAAGATTTTGGTTTAATCTGTAATGGCATGTGATGGCGCCTACAAGACCTTTGAATTATCCAAAGTATAAGAGAAGTGATGTACCCAAGCCTCGATACTTTTGCACAAATTACAATCCTAATATGAGCTTGACCTAAAAACTTTCTATTGACCCTTCTTAGCATCGTATGATGTCTAACCTAGTAATGCAAAGGCTTGCACCCTTGAGATTCTAGAACTAGCCAAATATAAGCTATGCTCATATGACCAGAACAAATTCCCCAAATAAGCTTTGTACCTATAGACCTTCAACCTATCCTATAAATGTCTTGCATTTATTAACTTGAAATTTTCATTGTTTCAAATGACCAAGCCCCTTAAATAATGAGTTGCACCATGACACAACTAGCCTGAAGCAGGCCTCAGTTCTTTCTCTGTTACGCTTCAGGTGAGTGCATAAGGATTGTGCCTTATGTGAATTTATGCTAGTGTATTAGAGTGATAAATGTTGAGTGCTATGGGTTTATTCTATGATTGTGCCTAGTTGTAACTAGTCTAGAACCAACTTGAATAGCTAGGTAAGTGCCTAACTAAGGAAATGACTTTACAATCAACCTTTTTCTACAATAGAACCTATCAATTGGGACAGACAAATCATGACATCCATATATTCTCTATAAATTAATAAATTGTCAATCAATCGATCAGTCAATCCAATCAAAGCTCATAATTATCCCCAACATAATTCATTACCTTGGATATGTCCAATGCTCATGATGTCACTCAAACAATCATCAAATCCAAGCTCATAGCTCTCCCCAGTATGCATCCTTGCCTAGGATACGTCTAAAGCTCATGTATTTACTTGACCACTCTATACAAATTTTATGACTTCCCCATTTCATAGGTCATTGGCTGAGGTACATCTAGGGCTATAACTTTATCATCTTTCACTCCCTCACATATGTATTTGCTAGGGTAATCAATCAATCTAAATCCCAAACAAATTATATCTCATGTATTGACAACATCATATCATATCCATCACATCTATCCCATCTATTGCATCCAAACCAACCCCTCTTTCTTCTATCCATGCATCCCACCCCTTGTTTTCTTTCAAATGGCCATCTATCTCATTCCTTCCAACATGACCCTTTAAGGGAGAATCCCCTATCCTAAATTTCATCAACTTACTAATTCACATCACTTGTCCTAACTTTAATCACTTATTAACTCACATGACCTTTCACTTCTTCAAAATTGCATCACTTCTTTCAATCATAATACCCTTTCAAAGAGGGGAAAAATATATACATCTAAAATCATTCGCTTCTACTAATTATATCATTATTAGCATCATCACATATTAACATCATAATAACATTATCTTAGCATCACTCTAACATCTCCTCTACATTTCCTACATCATATTAACATTACAACGTCCCTCATGTCAATTAATCATCCTATTATTATGTCATTAGACACTAATTTAGCTTCCATAATTCTTTATAAAAAAAATTACTCACCATCTACCCTTACCTACAACCATTAACACTCCTAAAAATAACCTCCATAATACCTATCAAATCCCACCTAAATCATCATGTATTATCCTAATCTTCCTTTAGAATCCTTTAATCCACCTTTAGCCTTACACCATCTTATTTAGATATTTCTATGAGTTTTTAATTCCTATTCCCAACTACCAAATCCTCACATAATTCCTAGCCATTAATCTCCATCTCACATGGCTAAATCCTATCCATCCATCCATCCATGAGGCTCCCATAAATTGAGCCATAATCCCCATGCAAGCCATCATATAAAATGGAATAAATCTTGCATCCAAGTTATCCATCAACAAACTATCAACTTTTTTCCCTTAAGTCATCGCTATCATCTAGAAATCTAAGCCTTCACAAGCATCCAAAGTGTTATTCAAGTCAAGAACATCTATTAGAGCAATCAAACATCCATTATCAAGCTTAAATCATGTCCAAGTCATTTTGAGCACATCCAACTTTGTCACAGAGGAAGAATTCATTACAACTTGAGTTATAATTATTGTTTATATTTTATTTTAAATTTGCATGTGAATGTCTCATTCTTTTAACCCAATCATAGGTGCCTATGAGTGGGTTTAGAGTAGGAATTTTGAATTTATTTCATTATTCCATTGTATTTTTCTCTAACACTCATTTTCACATCACACCCACTACACACCTCTTGAACTTAAGTTGGGTGATAAAGTCTAGTTGCATCTTAAGTATTGCTTCAAGGGTCCATGTTACAATATCACACCTTTTCACTATGGTTCATACACCATCTCACACACAACTAAAGAAAACATGTTTTTTCTTGACCTAGCGTAGCATTTGAGTTTTCATATAATCTTCAATATGTAACTCGTACTTCCCACTTTTGTTTGAGCCAACTACAATGAAAACTTGGTCAGAGTTTGACATAAATAGTGACATAATAAACTCTTGTCAATTATTCAAATGAAAATAGTGACATAATAACTCTTGTCAATTATTCAAATGAGTAATTACATATAAATAGGTAAGACATCTCTTTGATTTAAGGAGTCATATCCTTATCATTTTCTAACTTAAAATCCTTGTAATCACTTATCTTATTCTCCTATTAATGTTAGTTTTTGGAACATCACAAATAACTCACTCACTAATATATTACTAATCCACTAATTATTATATCATATAACTCACATACTTTTACCAATGTGAGTATTAAACATGTTATTTCCTAACATCACTCCCCTTAGCGTGTACATGAGGAGACAATATGATTCAATGACTAAGTAGCATACCAATCTAGAGCTTGTGCATAGTCTTAACAATCACATTTATTGTGAGAACTATATATACCATGAATAGGGACCCATCAACCTATTCATGTGAATACATGTTTCATCAATTTGGACCAATAAAATAACTCATGCAAACACATCAATTGAACCAATCAAGATATCAAGAATACCTCATGTTATAGTTCATGTGATTTAGATCTTTGCATTATCTTTATAGCAAGGGAAAATACTTATTAGAATAATTTATTTTTTCAGAACATATATAAACATAAAAAATAAATATTTTGAGGATAAATTCCTCATTGTCTTTTTTTATAGCCTTTGTCATTGATCACTACCCCTTGATCACAAACAACATAGGTAATATATTAGCCAGTTTAGCTTAGACATTTATTATGCCACTAGTGCATAATGCAGCCCCTGAGTTAGTCACTAACTAGAGGTTGTTTTTGGACTACCATCCTCCATTACCTCTAACATTCATTTAAAATGTTGCTCACTCATCAAGTTTGTTTTTGTAGCTTAAGTACAAGATTGACATAATGATTCCAATTAGAATGTCAAGGTCACCCAAAAATGCATTCAATATAAGTTTGGAATTTTAATGTTTGATAGTGAAAATAGACTTATATTATTATTAGAATAGACACAAGAATTATATATATTAAAAAAAAAACACTAATGATTAATACCCCAAAAACAACATGCAATAGCCCTATGAAATGGAGTTTCTCAATATGGATGCACAGGGCCAAAATAATGTTGGAGATGGTTTAATATCCTATGGATACAACAAACACACAAATGTATTTAATATGAAAATAAGTAGAATGGGAAGCAAATATAGCTAGATATAATATCTCGAAGTAGCAACATAGATTATCAAAAAACTATGGATAATGAATTGGAATCAATTTCATACGCACCATATGTAGATGCATGGAACAAATAGACTATTAACCATTATTCCAAATGTCTCCATATAGTTTTTAAAAGTGTTTTTAACATAGATATCATTGAAATAACCCTAAAAACTACTCAGGTGCCTTAAAAATAGGATTGATAATACCACATTCAAAATTAATTGATGTTGGGAAGAACATAACATATTTGTGTCCAATGCAATTGAGTATATGTGATGTAATGTAGGATCAATAACTAGTAGAGGGTAATTGTCATATGAGTTGAATAAGTTGTAGATTGTTGGGTCATACCTTGATCTCCAGGAATTGAAAAAAACTAAGTTCAATCCCTAATCAATCACACCATCTTTATCATGGTTTCTAGAATACCCCATATGTGTCTTCCAAACATTTTAGATGGGATTTACCTCTTACGAATTAGTTTGTATAAAATAAGACTGATGATGCCAAAGTACATACACATTTGAATAAGAATCTCACAATAAAAAATATATCATAGATTTTACCATAATATCTTTATTGTGAATTTTAAAATGATATATTTAAAGAAAACCTAACATGATCAGGGTAATGAAGAAGATTGAATTGCCCAATCTTATTCAGATGCTTTGATATCAAAGGAAAAGTTGGTCAGAGTTTGACAAAAATAATCACACAATAAACTCTCATTAATCATTCAAATGAGTGATTAAATATAAATAGGTAATATATCTCCTTGATTTAAGGAGTTTTATCCTCATCATATTCTAATGATGTATCTCTATAATCACTTATTTTAATCTCCTATTTCCATGAGTTTTTGTAACACTATTAACAACTCACTCACTAATATATTATTAACCCATTAATTATTACAATATATAACTCACATACTTTTACTCATGTGAGTGCTAAACATAATATTTCCTAACAATCCCTCATATTTGGAAACTTCACACTTGTATCGAATTCCAAAAGATTGGATTATTTAAGTGACAATAGCATGCACCTATTAAGGCACACATCTATTGTTCAAAGCAATCAAGGTAAGGTAATACGTTGATCAAGATAAGTTTCAAAACCTTCAACAACTTCAAATTTATCTCCCATGATGAACCAAAGATGCAATGGGGACCATTGAGTCTCCCATACACAGAGTATCTCATGGCATGCAAGCATCCTTATGGTACCTTTTTGGGTTACTACAACACCTTCCTATTTTCCACAAATAACTCTAACATTGGATGAACATGTATGAACTCTTCACTATTGCACTCTACTTACATCATTGCACTTCACTTTAACATGTTTTGTGCTGCCTCTGTGTACTACCATAACACCACATGGACTACCATGGATGTCCCTCACACTACATAGTAGCATTTGCAATCCATATCCACGTGTCAAATCCTTTTTGTCATGTAGCATCCCATATTTTAGTCTCTAAATCTACAACATGTCAAGGAACCTTTTAGTAAAACCACACAACTAGAAGTACAACCACCACACCTATAATAATATCAACCGTCATTAGACCATAGGATGAACAATCACATCTTTGTAACCATATTATGTTTTATCTACTTTCTTACAATGATCTATTTATTGTAATTGTTTGACTCATAAAAGATCAAAGATAAGAGAGATCAAATAGGAAGACCAAATATGAGACTGTTAACATGATTTGTGTATCTAAATTTCACATAAACACATGTAACTTGCCATTATTTTTAGTCTAAAATCAGTTGGAAGAATTCTCCTTATAATAAGTGGAGATTACCTTCATAATCTTATTGAATCTTGTCTACATTTGTACTTTTCACTAATATACATAGTGAATAGAAGTCACACCATTATTCAAATACTTCCACATATAAATGTGTGATTGGTTCACTATTATTTAGTTTTCCTTTGTGCATTCTACAACACACAACTTATTTCCAAACACATATTGTCCATCGCACCAACATCTTAGGTCTCATAGTGTAGATCATAATTGATTCTTATGAACAATAAATGTTAGATGCTTTCCCAAAGGATATACAAATTTTTGAGTACTTATAGATGACTTGAATTCAAATTGAGACCTAATCACACACAAACTAACATCAAACTTGAAAAATAAAAAATTCAAGACCACAAGAATGGGTGTACCTAAATGATTGGAACCACACAGAACCCCATAATAATGCACTTCATGTTTCTAGACCCCAAAACTGTAGTGAATACATTTTTTAGAATACCACCTCATTACCATGAAATCAAGAGGAAAGAGAGATGAAGGAGAAAGTAAGGAAGACATGACATAATCCATAAAACATACAAAAATTGTATAATTTAATCAAAAAACTAATAAATATAATAATATCTTAAAATTATATAATTTAATTATTAATAATTACTTATGAACCATTTTAAGGTGTTTATGTTTTAACTCACTTTAAAGTGTATGTACACGCCTCTTGAATATATGTGGTGAATGCTTTATTAACACTTATTTCACCTTTAAAGAAAATCCTCCTCGCTTACTTTACACATTTAAGTGCTACTGCTAATTTTATTTATATAAGAATCCCCCCTTAATTTTACCTTGATGACAAGGCATAAAACATACTAGAAAATATTGGTCAAATAGTTTTCTACATTATTGGTCCCTGCCATGCCAGGGTACTATAGCTTTCACTTTTCAATTAATCTTTTTTACTTTAACCAATGAAAATGCATAAAATATATATTACATTAACAATTATAAAGCTTTGCTTATAGTTTAACATATTTATTTTAGAATATTCCATAGGTGTTATTCGGGGATATTTTTATAGACTAAATACAACATTAACACTTGTCTCCTACAATAATACAACATTAAATGCTCCACATTTTATGTCTATAAAAACTGAATTAAAATTGAACAACTCATCATTATGTAAATCATTTAAAATTTTATTCCTCTAATACTTTTCAATAATCAATTTAATTTATTTCGTATGGCCTCCAAAGTGGGGCCACATATGATCGAGTAATTAGGCATTTATAATACCAATAAAGAGGGCATTTATTTCATACTACATAAGCATAGCAATATTCATATAGTTGAAATATATTCTAAAAATAACCATGGGAAACATTTGTAATTAGTTTATTTCCCGTCTCTTTAATGTATTGTACATGTTTTAAGTACTTTTTAAATTACTAATTAGGTAATATCTTCATAAATAAATTATTTATTAAAACACATTTTGGATATTGTGGATGTATTTTTTTTAATATTAACATTACAATTGTCAACCATAACATTAATACTTAAAAGTGTGTAATTTTTTTAATTATTTTGTAAAACCTTTCCTCTTCTTTATGATTGTATTAATCTTAACAATTTGAATCCCTATAATTTTCATATAAATAAATATATATATGTTTCTCATTTCAAAGTAAGATTATTAATTTAAATAATTCAATTTTCTATAATATAATAAAAATAACTCATTAATTCAAATTTTAAATTTCAACAATTATCTATTACTAAAAATAATTATTAAGTTATATTTTAAAATAAATTTTATTTATTAAATTCTCTAAAATATCAATATAATCATAAATTAATTTTAATATGACCACCTGTACTAATTTTATGCTCAATTATGAATAAATACTACCAGTGTTAGGCAACTTAATCACACGATTTACCTATTAAGTAAATATTCATAAACTAGATTTAAATAATTCAATTATATACAATTTAATGGTAAGACTAGCCACGTTGTAGTTCTTATGCTTATGGATAAATACTCAACTATAAACAAATTTCAATTTAAAGGCAGGGACTAGCCACTATGCAGCGCTTGTTATTCTATAATTAATTTTTGAAATCATAAGCCAAAAGTATCCCATAAATATTACACAATATATTCTCTTTTTTAGGTCCTTAAACTCTTCAACTTAAAGACATAAAAATTAATTTTATCTCTATTATTTCAAATTAAAAATTATAAATAATTAATTAAGATATTGATTAAATATCTAAGGCTTTCCAAGTCCATATTATGGAAAATAGACTAGGTTAAAAAAATAATCTCATAAAATTAAAAAATTAAAAATAAAAAATATTAAAATATATATAAGTAAATCTTATCTTGCATATCATTAATTTGAATCTTTGTGGACTTCCTCGATCTAGAGGTCACTTACAATCAAGGACTAAATTTGGTAGTCGAAAATGCATGTCATGACATTTTTGATGAGTGTTATTTATTCAACATTACCCTTCAAATGTTAGTATAGTTCATAGTATTAAAAATATATATATTAAATATAATCTATATATTTATTATAATCCATTTTTTTGAGAGTTCATCCAATATTTCACCTTGCATCTAATATGGTATACCAAAAAACTTGATTGTATTTTATAGTTAAAAATGTAAATATTTTCATATGGACATCAAATTTAATTCCTATTTCCAAACAATTCCATGATGTCATAATCAATTTTTTTAGATGAACTTTCAATATTGTATCATCTGCTATGCCCTCAACTTTTAGCATGTCTAGGGATATGCATGGCTAATATGTGCCCTACATCACCTTTTATATTATTTTATCATAATTTTCTATGTTTGCATATTGTTAGTATGATCAATCTATGGAGTAACCATAGCCTAAATATGATATATATAGGACATAGTGGTTAGTACTTGAGATCAGATTACAAATTCTATTCTTATTGCATGGTTGTGGAAGACAGCCTCCCTAAAGTGGCTTGGTCTTATTTATCAAGTATTCTACCATGCCATCAATTATTACTATGAATTTGTTCATTTTGGTCTCATTATTATTTTTGTTAATCTGCTCAAGGTGTTTACATTTATATCCGTTGTTGTGAAGTGTCTCGATCTATCGAAGTAATTTTATTACAAGTGGTATCAGAGCTTCGATTTGGATGAGATTTTGAAGTATAATTATTTATTTTCTAGATCTAGTGTTTATGAGGTGAAGGATTGAAAAAACATAAATTATAATCTAGGAGGAATTTATTTTTCCATTAACACAACATTGCTTGAGGTTTTTTTAAGGAAAAACCAATTGGTTTTTTTACACCCTTGTGAAAATTAACAGTAATTAGATTTGTCTTGGTGATACAATCACAATATCATAAACCTTTGGTATACTTTTTTTCCAACTCAAAATCCTCCACCCTAAATTCTTGAACCCTTAACCTTAGATTTTGTGCATGGTTGGTACAGTCATTGGATTTGTTTTGGTGAGACAATTGCAATTATATAAGCCTTTGGTGCACTTTTTTTTCTAACCCAAAAACCTCCACCCTATATACCTAAACCCTAAACCTTATAGTTTGTGCATCATCAGTCCAAATACTTAAGGTCACAGAAAAGGGTAAGCCACTCTAGGAACAACACCTAGAAAGGAGGAAATGGATTCTAAAATGTTTAAATGGGGTTCATGTGTCAATCACACAACTCCAAGTAGATGTGAAAATCATGGTAAAAAATATATATCTCGATGTGGTCAAAGGGGACATGGATGTAATGAATTCAAAGTTGATCACAATCAATGGGACACTAGAAACTCTCTTGGCTTAATTTTTGGTAATGCCATCATCCAATACTTCTACACCATGCCACCTGGGTTATCCCAACCAGAGTAATCAAAGCTCTAATATTGGTTAGAGGAACATGCTACCAAAATCGGAAGTGTGCAAGTTTGATGGCAAGGATCTAGTCACCTAGATCAATCAAATGGAAAATTTATTTGATCTAAATCAAACCCTATTATGTGTAGAATGTTGTCATCGCATCTTTGTATTTGGAACCAAAGAAATTCATTTGGTATAGATGGTCATGTGTTAAAAAAAAGACATCACTATCACTTGGATAGATTTAACTACTGATTTGCAGATGCACAATTACAATAGTGTCATTAAAAATTATTTCAGCCAATTATTAAGATTCAAAAAAATGAGGATGTAAAGGATTATATTCAACAATTCCAAAACTTGTATGTGCACATGGATGACATCACATAATATAACCTTAAAGACCTATTCTTAGTTGGGGTTAAGAATAATATCTAACTTGATGTTCACATGTTTAATCCAAGTTTAGTATCAGAGTCCAAGGTCTTCACACATTGCATATGAAAGAGATTTTGTTAAACTATGGGTTTTCATGATTGGCAGAGAGAATATTACTCTATCACAGTCATTCCCTTAGCCTACCAGATTTACTACTCAAATAATTTAAGAGAAATGGGTAAAAGGGTTATGTATCACTGATGATAACAAATACAGGAAAGGATATAAATGTGTTGAGAATAAATTGTTCTACATTTAAGGGGCTAATGAAGATGATGGGGATGACAAAGTATCAAGTGAGGGTGAGGAGGAGCTAGAGGAGGAACATGAGGATTCCCAAACTAAATATTTCATGCCATGCACTTTCAGGTACTAGAACTACCCTAACCCTTAAGGTTGTGGGTTTTCTCATGAAACATAAGGTGACAAAACTAATTGACTCAGGGAGTACACATAAATTCATCAAAAATAAGTTGGTTATGTAGTTGAATTATTATTTTTATCTAGATTTATAATTTCAAGTCATAATTTTAAATGGTGGCATAGTCAATTATTCAATAAAATGCCATAGTATCAAAATTACCATGGGATATTGTAGGCTAGACTCTCCTATGTTTATTATTCCCATGGGTGGGGATGACATATTTTTGGGATTAAAATGGCTCACACCCTTTAACACGATAGAGATGAATTGACAAAATTTATTCGTGCATTTTCAATGTGAAGGTAGAAAGTAGATTGCCTGAAAAGTCTCCATAGTTGATTAGTTATTGTCAGATGTAGAATATTCTCAAAAAAGAGGCAGATGGGTTTGTAGGACAATTGTTTTCCTTATAAGTACAACCAAAAAATATGTTTACACATCCTGATCTATATAATATTATTGATAAACGCTATGTTATTTTTGGAGTAATACCAAAAGGACTACCACCACAAAGGGAACATGATCATGCCATTTGATTGTTACTAGGGAATTAATCACCACACAATAGACCATACAGATACCCATATGTCCAAAAGAGCGAGATTGAAAATATGGTATAATAAATGTTGGACACTGAACTATTATCATGTATAGCCAAAGTGCATATTAATACCTTGTGTTAATGGTGTGTAAGAAGGATGATACCAAGAGGATGTGCCTAGATTATATAAAACTCAACAAGTACACCATTAAAACTCAATAAGTACACCATTAAAGATAAGTTCCCTATTTTGGTAATTGATGATTTTCTATATGAATTACATGGTGTTGTCTAATTTACAAAATTAGATCTTCATTTAGGTTATCATCAAATTTGGATTAGAGATGAGGATATACATAAGATAGCTTTTAGAACTCATGAAGTCTATTATGAGTTTTTGGTAATGTCTTTTGGTCTCACAAATACACCATCTACATTCCAGAGTTTGATAAACACTATCTTTAGGCCTTTTTTATGGAAATTTATTTTAGTATTTTTTGATGACATACTAATATATAATAAGACATGGGAAGAACACTTACATCATGTGAATAAGTTATTTATAACTCTATAAAAGCATTCACTTTATGTCAAGCCTTATAAGTGTGTTTTTAGAGTACATGAGGTAGACTACTTGGGTATTGTGTTGCATAAAGGAATCAAAATATACCCTTAATAGATCAACATGATAGAGTGGAAAGTTCCAAAAACCCTCAAGAACCTTTGATATTTTTTAAGGCTAATAGGTTATTATCAATAGTTTGTGAAGAATTATGGAAACATAACTACACCATTCATAATTTTGTTGAAAAAGGACTCCTTCCATCACAATGAATGTGCCACCAAGGAATTTGAGAAACTAAAGGAGGCCATGTGTTCCACTCCAATTTTGGGTACCCCAAAAATTTTAAAGAGCTTCATTATTGAATGTAAGCATCAAGATATGGAATGGTGGAAATACTCATACAAGAAGGAAAACCCCTTGAAATTGAGAGTCATCAACTCAAAGATAAGAACTTTCCAAAGCCTATATAGGAGAAGGATATGATGGTTACTCTTCATGTAGTTAAACAACAGAGAACTTATCTAATGGGTAGAAAATTTAGGGTGAAGATTGATCATGATAGTCTCAAAATACTTTTTGAAACAAAGGTTGTTATTTAAAGGATAGTAAAAATGAGCGACCAAAATGTTGGGGTATGACTTTAAAATAATGTATAAGAAAGGAAAGGATAATGTAGTCGTAGGTGAACTATCATGGAGGGATGAATCCACAAAGGTATTTTTATGTGCAATGTCCATATAGCAAGTAGATTGGGTGGATGAGGTAAGATCAAAATGGGAAAATAATAGTGATACATATGTTCTAAATCAATAGCTCTATTAGTATTCTAGTTTTTTAGACAAATTTGAGTGGAAATGGAATTCCTAATGGTATAAATATACATTGTACCTATGCAATAATGTTGACATCAAACACAAGATACTTACATAACTCCATACATCTCCAATAGGGGGCATTTAGGATTTTTGAAAACCTATCATAGAATCAAGAAATATTTATTTTGGGAAGGATTCAAAGGGGATATCCTTAAAGTTTTATCAAAATGTGTTGATAAATATTTTGATAGCCAACAATAGATAAATTTTTTTAGGTTATACCTCTCTTGAAAGGAAGAAGATCCCGTGAGGAAAATACTTCCCCAAGCTCTAAATATACTGGGTCTTAGGATGTTTGTCTTCACTAAGTTGGCTGATGTAGACTATTCCATTTAAGGGATTTGTTTTATGAATAACAGTATAGATTGTTTGGATTAAGACATTCATTATGAGGCTACATAATTTCTTGATAACTGTTGACGCCTGGAGATTGCACCCGGCGGCAGGAAATCGGATTCCTGCCTTCTCCCCGCAACATGGAAACTCCTCTCTCACCTATGGGATAGCGAAGCAGGAGAGGAGAGTCTCTAGGTATGGGCTAGTTCCCTCTGATGTATATTGTTTATTTCAGGCAGTGAAAAATATAGATATATAGATATACTGGGGGATGAAAAAGCAGAAGAAAAATACAGGAAAACAAACAGCCTACTCTAAAGAGGTGATACACCAAAACCAGATGACCTTCCCACATTCACACTCGAGATCAGATAAAACAACATACATATACTGAGACTTGGCAGAAAAGAATAGGTTGCTGGAATGACAGGGAGGTTCTAATGAAAAATACAGGAAACAGGGACTCACCAAGATGCTGTGGAATGCATACTGTAAGTGACCTCTATTTCTGCACCCCAAATGGAACTCTTCACCTGTAAGCTACAAACTGACACTTTGCAGATAGCTGGTGTGTTGGTACTTAAACCTGTGAGAGCATTTAAAAGAAAATGACTGAACACAAATTAAACACACAGGACATACACAGGGTATCCATCCAAGAAAGAGGTAAAAACTATATTTTATTGATTCAGGTGGAGAATTTGGAGAGCTGTGCTCTTTACAAAATTGGAGAAGATCCTTTTAAAATAAACAAGTCTGCCCATTTATATGGGAAAATCCAAGAGGAGTCTCATTGGGAAGAGGGAAAAAACACTGTAGCTAACGTCATAAATTTGCTAAGACCATGCTTGTTGCCTCGTTTTGTGTGTGGCCTACTCCTCTGCCCACTGGGCAGGCCTTTTTTTGTGTTCTATGGGCCTTTTTTGTCACCTGATGTTGTGAGCGGTAATTTTACCACTCAATGTCGTGGAATGCACGCGGCAATTTTATCGATGTTAGTCAATTTACTGTCGTGCATGGCAATTTTGTCGACGTCGAGCGAGTTAATTATCGTGCATGGCAGTTTTGCCGATGTCAATCGAGGTTGACGGCCTCCTTTTCTCCACTGGCTACTTCCTGCGGTAATTTTGCCACTTACTGCTTGTGTTGGCGGTCTCTTTTTTGTCGCTTGATGTTGTGAGCGGCAATTTTACCGCCCATTGCTTAAAACTTTGAATTTTTTTTGTGGGACTTAGATGCATTGAACCATTGACTTGAACTTTTTGCATTAAACCAAAGCGCTTAAACCTTTTCATTGAACTGAGCATGAACCTGACGATGGACTGCAACCCAAAATTGACTGGCCTTTCATAGCTTTTAAAGAGGGTGACCAAAATTTTTCCAGAGGGGCAAAATTGGGTCAACAAATTAGCGACTCCCAGGGGAAGCATGCTTGCTATGCTTAGGACCCAGTTGCCTTTGAATATCCATTGGGCACAGAGTCAAATGTAGCTTGAAAGAATTAATAACATCTTTGATAATCCCAAAATCAAATACACAGAATTTACCCCCACACGCAAAGGGAAACACACAAGGCTAAAAACAACTAACTGTGCAAATTGCACTTAGGGAAAACAGGAAAAACAAAGGAAATTATGTATAGCCAAACCAAAAATCAATGGCAATGCTTCAAATGTATCCCATTGACTGGGATACGCAATTCTTCGCCGTCCAACTTGGAGAGCTGGAATGTGTTATGCTGCTTGCACTGAGTAATCATGTAAGGACCGCTCTAAAGGGCATCAAATTTTGCATGCTTTTCGGGCTTAGCTCTATCTTCGTCCCATTTTAATACAATGTTTCCTTCAGTGAAGTTTTTTCACAAAAATTTCTTGTCAAAATGTCTTTTCACCTGCTGTTGGTGACTGATCATAGAGACCATGGCCCGATTCCTTACCTCCTAGAGCTCCATTAGTTCACACAATCTGACCTCCATGCTGCTTCCTTCTTCTAGTTGTAGCTGATGAGTGAGGTTCAGTGCTGGCAATTCGAGTGAGATGGGAAGCCTTACTTCCCTTCCATACACAAGCTTATATGGAGAATTTCTGATTGCTCTCTTTGGAGTGATTCGATTGGCCCATAGAGCTGTCTTCAACTTGGCATGCCAAGTTCTCTAATTTTCCTCCATGGTCCTCTTTATAATTTTGATCAAATTTTTGTTAGTGGACTCAGCCAGCCCATTCCCCTATGGGTAGTAATTTGATGAAGTGTTGAGGTATATACCATACCTTAGCGCCCATTCACTAGTTTTGGTTCCCAGAAAAGCCAAGGCATTGTCTGAAATTATAGTGGCTGAGACCCCAAAACGTGTCACTAGGTCTTCATAGAAATCTAGGACTACACTTTCATTCACTTCCTTCAAAGCAATGGCTTCCACCCACCTAGTGAAATAATCTGTAGCAGTCAGGACCCATTTATGTCTGGCACTGGAGGGAGGATTGATCATCCCTATGAAATCCAGGCCCCACTGCATGATTGGTTATTCAACTTGAATGGGTTATAGGGGCATGGCAGCCAATCGTTGCTTTCCATCGAAAAGTGCACACTATTGGCACTTTCTTACCCAGACATAGGTATCCTTGAAAAGAGTGGGCCAGAAATAGCTAGTTCTCATTATTTTTGCTGATGTGGTCTTAGGGGCGAAATGGCCGCCTGCTGGCCCATCGTGAAACTCAGCCAATACCTTGTCAGCCTGACTAGGGTCAATGCATCTTAGGAGAACCCCGACGAGATCCTTCCTAAATAATACTCCATCAATCAAAACATAAGGAAGGGATTGAAGTTTAAAATACCTCCTTCCAGCCCTACTAAGACCCTGTGGACATTCGCCCGTAAGAAGGAAGTGCCTCATGTCCAGCATCTAATCTCTTATGACAATTGGTTCTTTCGCAGTGGCTGCGTCATGGATCAATAAGCTGTCTTCACCTTTTTGTCTCAAATTTGTAGCTAGTTGTTCACACAGGCCCCTTCCTCTTACCAATTTGGCAATTTTGATGTCTATGTTGTACTCCATCACTTTGGTGATCCATCCTGCTCTTTTCTCATTCAATTCTCGATTGGTCAAGAAATCCTTGATGCCAGGATGTGGAACCATAAGATGGATCTTGCTGTTTGACAACATATATCTGAATTTCTTTAGGCTACGCACTACTGCCAGGACTTGCTTCTCTAGGTAGGTGTACCTGATTTCAAAGTCCTCTAACCCTTGGCTGAAGAAGGCGAGTGGTTGCTCAAGGTCATCACTATTTGCTTGAGTAAGCATAGCAGATATTACTACTCCATTATTGAAGGTATAGAGATTGATGTCTCTATTGAAGTCGAGGCTGATTAGAGCAGGAGCCTGGGTCAAAGCCTGTTTGATGGCTTCAAAGTTGTCTTTTCTTAGGGTTGTCCATTTGAATTCTTCACCCTTCCTCATCATAGAGGTTAGGGGTTTAACTATTTCAGCAAAATTTGGAATGAACCTTCGAATGAAATTTATTTGACCAAAGAAACTCTGCAGGCCTCTCTTGTGCTTTGGTAGGGGCATCTCCAGAATGGAGCGGACCCTCTCGGGGTCAATAGACAAACCTTCCTTGGACACAATGTGGCCAAGAAGTTTACCCTCATGAACAACAAATACACATTTCTTTGGATTTAGGGAGATGCCAAATTCCCTGCACCTCAAAAATCTGCCTGAGGTGTTCCATGTGCTGTCCTGCCTCCCTGGAGAAAACCGTTAAATCATCAAGGTACACCAGCACGTTCTTATTTATCAAACCACTGAAAGCCATGTCCATGGCTCGCTGGAAGGTAGCACCAGCATTCGATAGCCTAAAAGGCATCTTCTGGTAGGCGAACGTTCCCTATTTAATGGTGAAGGTTGTTTTGTATTGGTCACAGCGTCGCACCAGAATCTGATTATATCCTGAATAACCATCCAAGAGGGAAAAACATTTGAAACCAGTTACCTTTTGGAGGATTTATTCCATGTTCAGAAAAGGATAATGATCCTTT
The DNA here is from genome assembly GCA_037957365.1 of Torreya grandis. NCBI lineage: Eukaryota > Viridiplantae > Streptophyta > Pinopsida > Cupressales > Taxaceae > Torreya > Torreya grandis. The sequence goes on from JARHVA010001673.1 coordinate 392,109, forward strand.
AAAGAGACTTTATTAAGGTCTCTGAAGTCGATGCACAACCTGATCTCCCCATTTTTCTTTCTAATTGGAACCAAATTTGCCAACCATGAGGAATGTTTGATCGGAAATATAATGTCAGACTCAATCAACTTGACTAATTCTTTCTGCATAAGGAGTTCGATCATCGGATTAACAGGCCTCTACTTTCGTGTGACTGGTTTTGCGCCTTCATCTAATTCAATGGTGTGCTGGGTGAGTCTTGGATCGAAGCCTTTCAAGTCACTATAATTTCAAGTGAAGACGTCAGCGAACTCCTGACACAGCAGAATGAAAGCTTGCCTTTCTTGAAACGTGCAAACCTTACCAAGTGCTAGCAACTTGTTTTTAAAGATTTCAATTTTTTCATAATTCTCCTCTCTGGTAGTGATGCATGCTTTATCATTTCTTAGTTGGTCATCTTTGTTGAAAATACTTTCAAGTGTGACCAGACCCTTAGGGAGTTTATTGTTCTTTAATTGAATAATCTGATTTCCGTATTGCTGCTACAATTTCACTTGATTATGGACTGCGAACTCAGCTTCTTCCTGTAGGAAGAGAGCTATCTACTGGTCACTTTCGAAGACTTGCCAATTCGTAACATTGTCTGGAATTGAAGGCCGAACCACCACTTTTAAATGGCGCAAACCACAATCCCTGCTTATCTCTTTTGAAACATCAAATTGGGTGCCAATAGCTGCCAGCCTGTCAGCCTACTTATTCTATTCCCTGGGAATCAAGGTAATGTTAAGAGCAAGGAAATCCTCCATCAAGTCCCAAACTCTATGCTTGTAAGACTTCAGCAAGGATTTCTTGGTCAAGTTCAGGCCTCTTATTTGGTTCACAATTAGTTCACTGTCCCCCAGGATTTGCAACTTCTTGATCCCTCTCTTTCTTGCCCACTCAAGTCCATGAATCAAAGACTCATATTCTACAACATTACATGTGCAAGAGAACTGGAAACGAAAAGCTAAAAAGTACCTTTCTTTAGAAGGGGAAACTAACATTGCCCCACCACCAGTGCCCAATTTACTTTTAGAATCGTCGAAGTACAGTTGCCACAGGCCAAGGTCTTCTTTGTTCTCCTTCATTATATTGGGCATGACAGCACCTTCTTCATGCAAGCAATAGATGCCAAGGTCTGCCTCTTCAATAAATTTATAAGGATCGTGCTTGAAGTTATCGCTCCCCCACTCATCCAAGAGTAGATCTACGACTCCTTCAAGAGCAAATGATGAAGATCAGTCCATCTGAGACTCTTCTGGATCGATGATAGTGTAACTAACATTCGCTGCCTTGGGTGAATAGGGCTCTAGATGGTCCTTATAGAGTGGCTCAAATTCGATTTTCACTTTGGTCCCGTACTTGGTTCTGAAAACCAAATATGACCAGTTCGCTGCCAGATAGCCACCTATCTTGGACGTAAAGTCCCTAGACAAACAGATTGCGAAATATGGAGGAACATCTGCTACCACTATATCAGGGGGGATTGAGAATGTCGGGTAGGCATGCAATGTTAAACTTAATCCCTTCAGGATTCTGACTGTCTTTGCAGGCATCCCATCTAATTACAAGACCCCTTTGTTCATTGCTTCATACTTTAATCCCATCTTATTAGCAATGCACTTGGGCATTACTGAAGTGTTGGCCCCACTGTCGATTATGCAATTGTGTACTAAGAAATCCCCTATGATCAAAGATACATAAAAGGGGGGAGTCCTTTCTTCTTTCTTTACCTGATCTGAAGCAGAAAGCTGCCCATTCGTCATTAGTGTTGGGTGAATATTTTGTCATCAACTAACTGATGGTAAAATGGGGATATCAGCCACAGTATAAGGGAGATTTACACTATGAATAGTATGGGTTTACCAGATCTAGATGAGATGAATCTCTCCTCTCATCAAGGGGAGGTTCCCTATCAGTATTTGTGTGCTATAAGCATATATATATATATATATTTAAGCAGAAAATAACACATGGGGGGGGGGGGGGGGGTAAAACAGCATCTACTTCTCTTCTTTCAGAAGTAATGTATGTAGGACGAAAGAGGAAAATCCCTGGTCTAAAGCTAACAACACTCCTCTTCTTTTAGGAATGGTATCAAACGAAGAGCAAGAGATTACCTGAAGTAACAAAGTCACAAGAACGCTCACGCAAGCGCAAAGTCTTCCGTAGCTTCTCCACAGAGCTGGAACAAGTATAACCGTAGAATGAAGTGAAGCACAAAGTCTATCTTCTACCCTCAAAAAGTGCCCTTAGATAATATCAACACATTCACTTTGCTTATTAAGTCAGATAAATAAGAGGTTATCAGGAAAGAGTACATAAGAAACTATTTCCTAGATGACACAGATAACTTCAACACAAAGTCTGAAATCACTTGCTTCTCATTCATTTGACAAAATCTGATTTACAAATCTGAGCACAAAGTCTCAAAAGTTGCTTCAATTTTAGCAGAGTGTTTGCTCTCTATTTTTCCAAGATCCATACACAAATGAGGTCTCCGCTTTTTATAGGGAGAAAATCCTCAAAAACAAAATAATAAAATATACAAAATATCTTGGTCAAAGATGACTCATCTTTGACTTTTAGATATTTTCCAAAATATTTTATTCGTAATTACATTTTACAAAATTACATGCATTCTGTAGAAAACAAAAATGCATAAGGATAGAAGAAGAAAGAGAGAAAGTGTCAATTCTTGCCACTAGACTTCTTCAGATGAGCATCGTACATGGTGATTGATGCCTGGATCCCGATGCTATTCGGTGCAACTGCGTGGTTGGAGACGACCCTTGCTCTGATCAATGCGTCTTTTAATGCTGTGATGGCTTTATAGTGGCCATTTAACCTGGATCTTAAATTTTCCAGAGTCAACTGAGCATCCAGAATGCTATCAACCGAAGTTATTGAAAAAGACGCTCCTTTGAAATCCTTATGGATCATCCCTTCAAAATTTTGAATCATTTCATCTGCTGGAAGGAACTGATGATCCTTAGAGGTCAAGTCGCAGGGTAGCTCTTCTAATTTGTTCAACAAGCTCAGGTCACTTTTATCACTAGCTTCTTTAAAAGCTTTGAGATCATCAATTAGATCTTTGAGTACCTGGATCCTGAAAATCATCGTCTCTTTGAACTCAACATATGAATCCTTGTTGGGGATAACTCCGATAGATATCAGGATACTCTTTTTTAGACCTTCCATTTCCTTCCATCTCCCGAGATCTTTCTCCAAGCCATTAATCTCTTGAGAGGTGAGAGAAACAAAACTATCTACTTGAGCCTTCAATCTCTTCATTTTCCCTGTCCTTTCTGCAACCTCAGACAGCAGAGAGATTCCTTGATTGTGTATTTAGTCAATATATTCCTCCATTACTTTTCCCCTTAAATAAGTCTTTTCAGCTTTCTGAATAACGGAATCATCCACTGAAAAGGCCTCTGGAGTTGCTGCCTCAGGTGGGATGGTGAATCTCCTGATTACTGCCGTTAACTGCTCAGCCTTAGCTTTATAAAAATCTTTCATCTCTTTTTCTTTGTCAAATTTTTGGACCATAATGTCCATTGCTGACTGAAGATCACTCTTTGCACCTTCGTGTGTAACCTTGCCTAGTTCAACACGAGAAAAGGAATAACTGCTCATTTCAAAACCTTCAAGGGTTGCGTCCTGTGGGGGTTTGGCAATTTCCAGAAATTTCTGCCCCTTTTCCTCGACCAACTTGGAAAGGATCTTTGGTTTCTTGGGAGCCTTTGTTCTGGCCGGCACAATCTTACCGAAATCGAATTCTTCTGGGGAGATGGCCCTTTTCTTTCTCTTTGGTGTGAAAGCAGACATCCACGGCGGGAGAGAAGTTCCTGTTGTAACAATAGTTGCTTCTGCTGGTGTCACGGTAGCGGCCTCCACGCTACTAGTGGTGACAGTAGTGGTAGTTGGAGTGACCGGTGAGACTGTGTCAACTGTTGATTCAGGATTAGGCACCGGGCTTGATGGCAGGTTGAAAGATGGAGATAATAAACTTGGAATGGATGCAGAAGAGCGAGGGGAACCTGCTGAAGGATCTTGTGGATCACCAAAAACCACCTTGGAAGGAGAAGCAGCACCGGAAGATGGAATGCTTATGGGAGAGATAGGGGAAGTGGGCACTGAAGGAGATTGATGAGGAGGAGAGGAACCCTGGATCGGCCGCACATGCTCCGTTGGAGTTGGAGACCCAACACCTGGTCGTTCTGAAAGTTGTTCTGTTGACCCTATCGGTTGAGCTGCCTGTATCCCGGGACTTCGTTCTGTGGTTTCTTCGACTGTTGCTTCAGGTTTTTGTTCTGACCTAGGTTTCTTGGATACAAAGACGATCCTAGGCTTGTGAGGTCTAGAAGATGAAGGGACGTCGTCTTTGTTCTTGGTTCGGCTTTCTGCCTTTCTCTTCATCTCTGCTTGATATTCGGCCTCCGACCCTGTAATGAATTCTTTAAGGGTGATTCCATTTGCTGCCAACCAACTATTGGTGTTAGCCAATACTGGTTCGAATCTCTTCCTTAGAGAAGTCAGCTCTTTTTGAGACCAGTTGATCGAAGGAAGAGGAGAACCAGCGACCTCTGTCAGATATCTGTTGTTCACTATATTTCCATCATCAATCAATCCTGAAGGGATCTCTGCAAGCCCGAGGTACTCTATTTGATCTAGCGTGAGGCGGCAATAGTCCATCTTTCTTATCTCTTCGGCTGTCCTTATATCTACCCAGATGTCCTCAATCATAGGCTCGTGAAACTGAGTCTTCCTTCGAATCGTCTCCCTAACTCCTCTGTAATCAAATTTTTCTCGTCTTTTGAAAGGTTTGATGGTAACCATCTGCATCTCTATTTCCATAACCTTGGCTCTAGTTGATGTAGCAATGGAAAATCTGCCAATCTGGATAGGAAACTTGAAACCAGGTCTTTTAAGCTCCATCTGTTTTGAGTGTACGACGGCCAGTTGTCGGCAAAGCTCCATTAGAACCAACCTGTCTGAAGGGAATCTGGGGAGCATATAAGGGTATCCTTGGAAGAAACCCACCCGTAGATAAGAAAATGTAGGGAACTGGAGGAACATGCAGCCAAAACTATTCACTACTGTCCAAGCCTCGTCTGACATCCTCTTCTACTCCAGTTGAGGATCGAAAAGACATAGAAATATAGCAAAGAATGCGTCATTCACTCACCTGAAATGACATGTCGAGCCCTGAAGTGTCAGCTGCGGATAGTATGAATAGACCGGGGTGGTCTTCCTATCTCCCTCTGTGGTTAGGCCCGAAAAAGATCGCATGGTAGCAGCTATGTAGACCAGGTACGAGGTCATGTAGAATTTGAAGGAGGTTTTTACCCTAGTCAGTTGCTCGTGAATAGCATTGCTGATCTGTTCTCCCCAGAAGATGACCTGTTTGCCTTGCAGAATGATCTTTATGAACGGGTACATCCATTCATGGAATTGCGAAGAAGACGGGAGGCCCTGTACTCTGCTGAGAAGGGTGATTAAGTCACCAACTTCTTCAATGAAGTCGCTTTTGGGGAAGCTTTTCAGCCATCTGGATAGGCTGGTCCTTGGGGTTTTTAACCACTTATGGTTTATGACCCTCTTTGCCCTCTCGAGGTCTTTGTCATATTCCCTCTGCGCATTCTCGAAGTCGATCTGGGTCACTTCGGTGGCTGGCGGACATAAAAAGACTTTGTCGATAAATTCGGGGTCCAACCGAATGATCATGCTGCCACTGGCGTCTGAGACTGATCTAGTCTCTTTGTCATAGAAGTGCACGCATTGAAGGATGAATTCTGCATGATGAGCTGCTACTGGGAAGACGGCCACCAGGTGGATGTTACTCTCGATGATCCTCATTATCCCAGTGCTGGGATTGGTCGCTTTGGTTCGTACCAGGAATTCGGCCATATCTACGTGGCCGATCTCAGTGTCTCGAATGTCGTCGACATTCGAGGTAATTGTTGTGAGTGGGAAGACGCCCTGGTATCTGTATTTCATCTTCTTAGCCTTTGAAAGAGATGCTTCCGTCATAGGAGACGATCTCGTTTGAATGGGGGCAGGCGTGCAAGAGCTTGCTGAAGGAGCTGCAGCCATAGTCGAAAGGAGAGTGAGAGATGGGGAGAGCAATTTAAGTGACAAAGGCTATAGGAGGTCACTTAAATAGGTCAGGATGGGCTAAGAGACGGAAAACGAGGAAGAAAAGCTCGAAAAGGACAACCCCAAAAAAAAATCCGGGAGTTAAAAAAAAAAAGAAGAAAAAGAGCAGGGGCGGCAAAAATCGCCGCCCTTGCGAAAAAAAAACAGGGGCGGCGAAAATCGCCGCCCTTGCAAGAAGAGAGCAGGGGCGACGAAAATCGCCGCTCTTGCAAGAAGAGAGCAGGGGCGGCGAAAATCGTCGCCCTTGCAAGAAGAGAGTAGGGGCGGCGAAAATCGCTGCCCTTGCAAAAAGGGAGCAGGGGCGGCGAAAATTGCCGCCCTTGCAAGAAGAGAGCAGGGGCAGCGAAAATCGCCGCCCTTGCAAAAAGAGAGCACAGCGGCAAAGAAATGCCGTCCTTGCTTGAGGAAAGCAGGGGCAGAATGGCGGCAAGGAAATGCCGCCATTTCGAGGCCACGGGGAAGAAAAAGCAAAAACAAACGAAAAATAAAAATGAAACTTAAAAACAAGCCCTATCTGAAAGACGCGCGTGCCACGAAGTCGGATTCGCGAGTTGGCACGTCGCAAAGTCACTTGGAGCGCTCAGGTGCAAGAGGTATGGTGAGAGGAGGAGGCAGTGAGAAGAAATGAGGCCCAAAACGGTTTATAAAGGTTGAAAAACTAACCCCAACCACCCGGCGCGCAGGGCCATTAATGCCCTGCGCGAAAAACGATGAAGTGTAGGGGCGACGATTTTCGCCGCCCTTGCAGAAAAAGTATAGGGGCGGCGATTTTCGCCGCCCTTGCAGAAAAAGTGTAGGGGCGGCGATTTTTGCCGCCCTTGCAAAAAAAGACAAGGCAAGACGAAACTGACAAGTTTCGTAGGGGGTCGTTTGCAAAAATGAGCAAAGCTCATTTTGGGAACAACAGCTGGCTCCTATTGGGGAACTTCTGCTCAATCGAAAGGATTAGCAGAAGCAGAAACCAGTCTCAAAGTGCCTTCATCCAAGCCACTGGGCTACGGAGTCGAGCGAAAGAAGAAAAAAAAATAAAAAAATAAATAAATAAATAAAATAAAAATAAATAAAATAAAAAGAAAAAGAAAAAGAACTGCACATATTTACAAATGGACTCATCCAAGCTTCAAGGGTTGAAAAGTTTTAGATGCTGCCCATTATGAGGTAGTGTAAACGGCGTTCCATCTTTATACTCTAGCAAAAAGCTAGCTTCGCCAAAGAGCTGTCGAATGGTGAACGGACCCCTCCACAAAGAGTCAAATTTGCCGTGCATCCCTTTTGGTTCACGCCGTTTGTCCCACAACAAGACTTGATCTCTGACTTGGAACTCACGCGCCTTAGCTCTTTTATCGAAAAGCGCCTTTACCCAGTTCTGGTGCTCTCTGATCCGATCTACCACCGTAACTCGTTGTTCATTCAGCTCCATCAGATACATGATATGCTTGTCCACTGAGCCTTCAAAGGTCGAATCTTCGATTGCTCTGGTTAACCTGAGTGCTGGTAGTTCAAGGGTGATGGGGATTTCAGCATTTCGTCCATATAAGAGTTGGAAAGGTGACATACCTATAGCTCTTTTAGGCGTTATCCTGTCGGCCCATAAAGCATCATACAAAGCTTTGTGCCATGTTCTCTGATTGTCGTCCACCAACTTTCTGATGATGGCGACCAGGTTCTTGTTACTTGATTCCGCTTGTCCATTCCCTTGGGGGAAATAGTCTGAAGTGTGAGACAAAGTAATCCCATAATGGAAACAAAATTGAGTGATTTCATGTGACAAAAAGCAGGCCGCATTATCCGTCACAATCTTTAGTGGAACTCTAAACCTGGTGATGATATCTTCTTTGAGGAAGGTGCATACTACTTCAGATGTAGCATGTTTAGTTGGTTTGGCCTCCACCCACTTAGTAAAATAGTCTGTCGCGGTGAGGACATAATCATGTCCGGCGCTTGAAGATGGGTTAATTGCACCGATGAAATCAATACCCCACTGCTGGAACGGTTCATCGATCACAACCGGCTTGAGGGGAAAAGCAGGTAGCTTGGGTTTTTCGATAAATTGCTGACACGGCTCACACTTTCGTACCCATTTATAGGCATCCTGAAAAAGCGTAGGCTAAAAGTACCTTGCTCGTAGAATCTTGTGTGCCGTCACCGGTGCAGAGAAATGTCCTCCACAGGCCAAATTGTGGAAAGATTTTAAAAGTCTTTCTTGTTGAGCTTTATCGACACAACGAAGAAATGCCCCATCTAGGTTTCTTTTGTAAAGACCATGGTCCCATAGAACATAACCAACTGCTTTTAATTTGATATTCCGCTTTTCTTTAAAAGAAAGATGTGGAGGGCATTCACCATATGTTAGAAAATAAGCAATGTCAGAAAACCACTCATCAGTAGTAGCGACAAAGAGAATTGTGGGCATGTTTTCAATATCTTGATCTTCATTTCCTAATTCCTCTGGAGTGTTGTTGGCGATTAATTGGCAAAGGCCCCGTCCCCGTATGAGCTTGGTTGGTTTGATGTCCAGATCAAATTCCTAAATTTTGGCAATCCAGTTACCCCTCTTTGTGCCAAACTCCTGCTGAGTCAAAATAGATTTTATTGTTGTATCTGGTACGAGGACCTCAGTGTGAGAATTCAGGATATAAAACCTGAAATGCTTGACAGCCTTGACCACGGCGTATGCGTGTTTCTCCATAAGGGAATATTTCAACTCATGATTTTTGAGTGGGCAGCTCATGAACGAAATAGGAGATTCTGCATTTTCTGAATTGGGCTGAACCAAAATAGCTGATAGTGTATGCTCGGAGGCATAACTATATATTTTGAAACCTTTGGTATAGTCTGGACAGACCAAGATTGGTGCCCCTGCAATTGCTTCTTTAATTTCTTTGAACGCTGCTTTGCCTTCGACGGTCCATCTAAATGTGGCATTTCTCTTCATCATGTTGACAATGTGACGGGTTTTTTCGGCGAATTCAGGAACAAATCTCCTAAAGAAATTGACCTTTCCAAAGAAAGAATGAACTGCAGTCTTGCTGGTAGGTAGAGTCAGTTCCTGAATGGATCTAACTCTTTCTGAATCAATCCTAATACCTTCTCGGGACACTACGTGTCCGAGAAGTTTCCCTTCAGTTACTCCGAAAACGGATTTCTTTGGGTTTAATGAGATGCCATTTTGACGGCAGCGCTCTAGTACTCTTTACAAATGGTGAACATGCTCAGAACACTATTTTGAAAATACCGTCAGATCATCTAAGTATACTACAATGAATTTTCCCATTATGTCTTTGAAAGCGAGATCCATAGCTCTTTGAAAAGTAGCCCTTGCATTTATCAGACCGAAAGGCATCCTGCGATAAGCGAAAGTACCCCAGGGTGTGGTGAATGCTGTCTTATGTTGATCTGCTTTTTCGACCTCCACTTGATTATAACCTGAAAAACCGTCAAGCATTGATAACATTTCTGAACCTGTTACCATCTGTAGGACTTGATCCATAATGGGAAGGGGGTAGTTATCTTTTAAGGACAGCTGATTCAAATTTCTGAAATCCACACAGATTCGGATCTCACCATTTTTCTTTCTGACGGGTACTATGTTAGCGACCCATGTTGAGTGATGGATTGGAAAAATTATCCAAGCATCCAGCATCTTTTGTATCTCGGCTAAAATAGTATCTGAGATTTTTGGATTATATTGCCTGGATTTCTGTTTATAAGGCACAGAATTGGCTTTCAGAGGGATATCATGACGGACGTCATGTGGCCTGAGAGATTTCAGGTCATCATAAGAATAGGCCAACACATCCCTATATTGACAGAGTAAACTAGCAAGCTCAGATCTTTCCTTGGAAGTGCAGCATTTCTCAATGTTTACCATCTTAGGGTCATACTTGGTCCCCAAGTTGATTTGATCAAAATCTGAAGAAGAACTTGAATCCGTTTGTTGTTTTTTGACAAACTGATCATGGTCATCAAACAGCTTCTCTAAGGAAACTAAACCTTTGGGAATTTTATTTCCCTTCAGCTGCAGCAAATCTTCACCTGTATGGGTCTGAGTTTCAGGGGTTGGTCCATACTCCCGAGGTTCGCAGCCTTCAAAACACAATTGTTTGAAAGCGTCTTTTTGCTCCAAGAAAGCGATGATTTGATCATCGTCATTAAATATTTTCCAGTGGTCAACATTGTCTGGTACACTTGGTCAGAAAACCAACTCAATAGTATACTTATCTCCTTGGAAATTAGGATGGGGAATCAGGAGAGTTGCAGAGACAGCCAATGCGTCTGCTCGATCATTGAATTCCCTCGGAACGGCAGAGATATTGAAGGCGTCGAAATACTCAATCTGATCCCATACTTGATTGCGATAATGGCGCAACCTCTCATTTTTGGTCTGATAGAGGTTCCTTATCTGATACACTATCAACTCAGCGTCCCCTTTGGCATGGATTTTCTTTATGCCTTTGTCTTTGGCAGCCTGTAGTCCAAGCAAAAGGGATTCGTATTCAGCTGTGTTGTTGGTATTGTTGAATTGTAATTTATAAGCAAAAGGGATAACCTCTCCCTGAGGGGATACCAACACAACTCCGGCTCCTGATCCAGTAGAAGAGCAACTGCCATCAAACTCTAAGGTCCATAACTCATCAGACATGGTTTTTTCTCCACAAACTTCTCCATTCTGGGGAAAGGGTTGATTTGTGTGTTCATTTGGTTTTGACATTCCACCTCTAGCGCTAGGCGAAACCGAACCTAAATCATTATCCATAGGAGTTTCCTCTGAGGCGCCGTGGATTTCGTCGATGGATAAGAAATAAGTGCCCATACCTGATGACTCGAATAAAATTTGCACTTCGGGTGCTGTGGAACGGGTAACTACGTACCTGGCTTCTTTTTCATGAAGCAACTTCTTCATGACACCCTGAACTGGAATCCTGGCCTCTGATAGGTCCATGCTCAATTCACCTCCAACATCCTTACAAAAATTCTGTCCAAGCAAGATGCCGTAAGATGCTGGGACATCGGCCACTAGAACTGTCATTTTGATTCGCTTTTCGAGAAAAGCCGCAAAAGCATATTGAGCATCTTTTATTTGGCCAAGGAGGGGAACCTGCTTGTTTTCCATGGAAAAACACTTCCCAAAAGTTTTGGTTAAAGTCAGGCCGAGGGAGTCCGCCACTTTTGCAGGCATGACGTTATCTGAAGCCCCAGAGTCTATAATGCAGTTACTCAGTTTGAAACCATTTATAAGCAGAGAGACATAAAAAGGTTCTATTTTTCTGGGAGCGACTGGGGGTGTCACAACCAGATTATTTTGGGCTGGTTTGTCTTTGGAGAGATCTGGAACAACCTTTGAAGGATTTTGTCCTATGGGGACAGCTTTATTTTTAACATATTCTGCTAACCTATCAAGCTGTTCTGGGTTAGCTCTCAAATACTCAATCTCCGTCATTTGAATTTTAGTTTTTTTAGCATGATCAATAATATCAAATGATTGAAGGGTGGTTGCAATAGAAAAAGGAGCAATCCCCTCATTAAGGACCTTGACAGGTTCTTCACCGGCCTGAGTAGTAGGAGGGGAAGATATTAAGTGACCGGGAGCAGATACTTTTTTATGAGTCACCTGATCTTTTGATTGCGGAGGTAATGGAGTCCCACGTTGGGCAATGGAAATTGCTGGCCGGAGCTCGTCAACTGCTTTCCCTTTGTCAGTGTGTGAAGCCGATTGATTTTGAGACCTAGTAAAGACAACATAAGCTTCCTTTGAATCTTCCCCTTGTTGTCCAGTTTCATCTTGGTAATCTAGGAAACCGATACTGGAGTCACCAGCTAATTCCTCATCCTGTTCATCAAAGAGGTTAGCACTTCTCGACTAATCCAGCTGCGGCTGAAAGGAAAGGTCGTGCTCAATTTCTAAGTATCCAACTGCTGAATTTGTAGGTGCTGCTTCAATGGCTAATCTCCCTGAAGGGGGAGGTAGGCGATTTGATTGTCCTTGGGTTCGGGCAATATTATTTTGATATGGCTGATTCTGAAATGTCCTCCTGGGTGCATCTCGATAGGTAGGGGTAGACGGGCCTTGAGCGATTTGTCTCTTTAAAGCAATCAGTTCATTTGTTAACTTTTGCACCATAGGATCAGTAGTGCCTGTGGAGGAACTTTCAGCAGGTGAGGGGCATTTGTTTTTACCAGAATCTTTCCTGATTTTGCCTGCTAGGATAAGATCATCCTCAATCTCAGTAGCCAAATTTTGAGTCAATGCTAGGTCCATAGGGCCAGCTCGCCTTAACAGGAAGCTTACTTCAGGAAGCTGCGAGTTGATGAAAAAACACTTGAGATTTTCCGGCGTGGGCTGAGCCACAGTCGGAATCTGGTTCTTCAACTTGTTGAATTTGGCTATGAAATCCCTCATGGGTTCCTGGGATTCTTTTTTCATCTGTGTTAGCTGAGCTAACAAAGCGTGTGCATCTTCAGCGGCCTTAAATCGAGCTTCAAATATGGACTTTAGTGTATTCCAGTCAGTCACTGACCCAACTTGCAAGTGATAGAACCAATCCGCAGCTGCACCTTGCAAAGTCTCTACAAAAAGTCTCACCGCTACATCTTCAAAATCGACACCAATTACGCCACATGCTATGGAGAAAGCAGCGATATGCTCGTCGGGATGAACCTTTCCATCTCCAAAGAACTTAGGAAAATTTTTTCTAGAGCTACGAGGTAGTTCATGTAGAGGTGGGGTTAAATTAAGAGGGCCGAAGGAATTACCCCACGGGCCTTGAGCCATAGTGATAAGAGAGTGAAAAGGTGGGATAACGAGCCTTGGTGGAGTGTTTATAGGTAGGCGGCGATTGACAGCTGGAAAAAGGGTTCTACCTTGTGTTGGTGACTTGACAACGCTAGAAGGAAAGATTTTAGACCGTTGAAGAGAAGCAGGTGGAGGAAACAGATCGAAATTACTTTGTTGCGCTAATTCAAACACAGGGTCAACCACACCCTTAGATCTCTGACTTCTGGTATAGCGTGGGGTTGCCAAATTTTTTTTATTTTTTTATTTTTTAAAAACAAAAACGGGACCGAAACTACTTCAAGTTGAAGCTTGAGGCTCCAAGATGTGCGTTCTTCCCAGCAGCTCTGGTTTTGCAAACCAGATAATATAATGAAGGCAACTGGTAAAGCTAAAATGATAATGGGTAAGACATGAAACGGAGTCGCCAGATTACGTAATGGAGAAGGGTAGGGACTGCTTCAATCTGAAACTTGAGGTTTTAGACTGCACATTCGAATCCCCAGCGGAGTCGCCAAAAAACTGTTGGGTGAATATTTTGTCATCAACTAACTGATGGTAAAATGGGGATATCAACCACAGTATAAGGGAGATTTACACTATGAATAGTATGGGTTTACCAGATCTAGACGAGATGAATCTCTCCTCTCATCAAGGGGAGGTTCCCTATCAGTATTTGTGTGCTATAAGCATATATATATATTTAAGCAGAAAATAACACATGGGGGGGGTAAAACAGCATCTACTTCTCTTCTTTCAGAAGTAATGTATGTAGGACGAAAGAGAAAAATCCCTGGTCTAAAGCTAACAACACTCCTCTTCTTTCAGGAATGGTATCAAACGAAGAGCAAGAGATTACCTGAAGTAACAAAGTCACAAGAACGCTCACGCAAGCGCAAAGTCTTCCGTAGCTTCTCCACAGAGCTGGAACAAGTATAACCGTAGAATGAAGTGAAGCACAAAGTCTTCACCTGAAACTACAAAAGATAAAAGAATCTAAAAAGTAAAAGTAGCACAAAGTCTATCTTCTACCCTCAAAAAGTGCCCTTAGATAATATCAACACATTCACTTTGCTTATTAAGTCAGATAAATAAGAGGTTATCAGGAAAGAGTACATAAGAAACTATTTCCTAGATGACACAGATAACTTCAACACAAAGTCTGAAATCACTTGCTTCTCATTCATTTGACAAAATCTGATTTACAAATCTGAGCACAAAGTCTCAAAAGTTGCTTCAATTTTAGCAGAGTGTTTGCTCTCTATTTTTCCAAGATCCATACACAAATGAGGTCTCCGCTTTTTATAGGGAGAAAATCCTCAAAAACAAAATAATAAAATATACAAAATATCTTGGTCAAAGATGACTCATCTTTGACTTTTAGATATTTTCCAAAATATTTTATTCGTAATTACATTTTACAAAATTACATGCATTCTGTAGAAAACAGAAATGCATAAGGATAGAAGAAGAAAGAGAGAAAGTGTCAATTCTTGCCACTAGACTTCTTCAGATGAGCATCGTACATGGTGATTGATGCCTGGATCCCGATGCTATTCGGTGCAACTGCGTGGTTGGAGACGACCCTTGCTCTGATCAATGCGTCTTTTAATGCTGTGATGGCTTTATAGTGGCCAGTTAACCTGGATCTTAAATTTTCCAGAGTCAACTGAGCATCCAGAATGCTATCAACCGAAGTTATTGAAAAAGACGCTCCTTTGAAATCCTTATGGATCATCCCTTCAAAATTCTGAATCATTTCATCTGCTGGAAGGAACTGATGATCCTTAGAGGTCAAGTCGCAGGGTAGCTCTTCTAATTTGTTTAACAAGCTCAGGTCACTTTTATCACTAGCTTCTTTAAAAGCTTTGAGATCATCAATTAGATCTTTGAGTACCTGGATCCTGAAAATCATCGTCTCTTTGACCTCAACATATGAATCCTTGTTGGGGATAACTCCGATAGATATCAGGATACTCTTTTTTAGACCTTCCATTTCCTTCCATCTCCCGAGATCTTTCTCCAAGCCATTAATCTCTTGAGAGGTGAGAGAAACAAAACTATCTACTTGAGCCTTCAATCTCTTCATTTTCCCTGTCCTTTCTGCAACCTCAGACAGTAGAGAGATTCCTTGATTGTGTATTCGGTCAATATATTCCTCCATTACTTTTCCCCTTAAATAAGTCTTTTCAGCTTTCTGAATAACGGAATCATCCACTGAAAAGGCCTCTGGAGTTGCTGCCTCAGGTGGGATGGTGAATCTCCTGATTACTGCCGTTAACTGCTCAGCCTTAGCTTTATAAAAATCTTTCATCTCTTTTTCTTTGTCAAATTTTTGGACCATAATGTCCATTGCTGAGTGAAGATCACTCTTTGCACCTTCGTGTGTAACCTTGCCTAGTTCAACACGAGAAAAGGAATAACTGCTCATTTCAAAACCTTCAAGGGTTGCGTCCTGTGGGGGTTTGGCAATTTCCAGAAATTTCTGCCCCTTTTCCTCGACCAACTTGGAAAGGATCTTTGGTTTCTTGGGAGCCTTTGTTCTGGCCGGCACAATCTTACCGAAATCGAATTCTTCTGGGGAGATGGCCCTTTTCTTTCTCTTTGGTGTGAAAGCAGACATCCACGGCGGGAGAGAAGTTCCTGTTGTAACAATAGTTGCTTCTGCTGGTGTCACGGTAGCGGCCTCCACGCTACTAGTGGTGACAGTAGTGGTAGTTGGAGTGACCGGTGAGACTGTGTCAACTGTTGATTCAGGATTAGGCACCGGGCTTGATGGCAGGTTGAAAGATGGAGATAATAAACTTGGAATGGATGCAGAAGAGCGAGGGGAACCTGCTGAAGGATCTTGTGGATCACCAAAAACCACCTTGGAAGGAGAAGCAGCACCGGAAGATGGAATGCTTATGGGAGAGATAGGGGAAGTGGGCACCGAAGGAGATTGATGAGGAGGAGAGGAACCCTGGATCGGCCGCACATGCTCCGTTGGAGTTGGAGACCCAACACCTGGTCGTTCTGAAAGTTGTTCTGTTGACCCTATCGGTTGAGCTGCCTGTATCCCGGGACTTCGTTCTGTGGTTTCTTCGACTGTTGCTTCAGGTTTTTGTTCTGACCTAGGTTTCTTGGATACAAAGACGATCCTAGGCTTGTGAGGTCTAGAAGATGAAGGGACGTCGTCTTTGTTCTTGGTTCGGCTTTCTGCCTTTCTCTTCATCTCTGCTTGATATTCGGCCTCCGACCCTGTAATGAATTCTTTAAGGGTGATTCTATTTGCTGCCAACCAACTATTGGTGTTAACCAATACTGGTTCGAATCTCTTCCTTAGAGAAGTCAGCTCTTTTTGAGACCAGTTGATCAGAGGAAGAGGAGAACCAGCGACCTCTGTCAGATATCTGCTGTTCACTATATTTCCATCGTCAATCAATCCTGAAGGGATCTCTTCAAGCCCGAGGTACTCTATTTGATCTAGCGTGAGGTGGCAATAGTCCATCTTTCTTATCTCTTCGGCTGTCCTTATATCTACCCAGATGTCCTCAATCATAGGCTCGTGAAACTGAGTCTTCCTTCGAATCGTCTCCCTAACTCCTCTGTAATCAAATTTTTCCCGTATTTTGAAAGGTTTGATGGTAACCATCTGCATCTCTATTTCCATAACCTTGGCTCTAGTTGATGTAGCAATGGAAAATCTGCCAATCTGGATAGGAAACTTGAAATCAGGTCTCTTAAGCTCCATCTGTTTTGAGTGTACGACGGCCAGTTGTCGGCAAAGCTCCATTAGAACCAACCTGTCTGAAGGGAATCTAGGGAGCATATAAGGGTATTTTTGGAAGAAACCCACTCGTAGATAAGAAAATGTAGGGAACTAGAGGAACATGCAGCCAAAACTATTCACTACTGTCCAAGCCTCGTCTGACATCCTCTTCTGCTCCAGTTGAGGATCGAAAAGACATAGAAATACGGCAAAGAATGCGTCATTCACTCACTTGAAATGACGTGTCGAGCCCTGAAGTGTCAGCTGCGGATAGTATGAATAGACTGGGGTGGTCTTCCTATCCCCCTCTGTGGTTAGGCCTGGGAAAGATCACATGGCAGCAGCTATGTAGACCAGGTACGAGGTCATGTAGAATTTGAAGGAGGTTTGTACCCTAGTCAGCTGCTCATGAATAGCGTTACTGATCTATTCTCCCCAGAAGATGACCTGTTTGCCTTGCAGAATGATCTTTATGAACGGGTACATCCATTCATGGAATTACGAAGAAGACGGGAGGCCCCGTACTCTGCTGAGAAGGGTGATTAAGTCACCAACTTCTTCAATGAAGTCGCTTTTGGGGAAGCTTTTCGGCCATCTGGATAGGCTGGTCCTTAGGGTTTTTAACCACTTATGGTTTATAACCCTCTTTGCCCTCTCGGGGTCTTTGTCATATTCCCTCTGTGCATTCTCGAAGTCGATTTGGGTCACTTCGGTGGCTGGCAGACATAAAAAGACTTTGTCGATAAATTTGGGGTCCAACCGAATGATCATGCTGCCACTGGCGTCTGAGACTGATCTGGTCTCTTTGTCATAGAAGTGCGCGCATTGAAGGATGAATTCTGCATGATGAGCTGCTACTGGGAAGGCGGCCACCAGGTGGATGTTACTCTCGATAATCCTCATTATCCCAGTGCTGGGATTGGTCACTTTGGTTCGTACCAGGAATTCGGCCATATCTACGTGGCCGATCTCAGTGTCTCGAATTTCGTCGACATTCGAGGTAATTGCTGTGAGCGAGAAGACGCCCTGGTATCTGTATTTCATCTTCTTGGCCTTTGAAGGAGATGCTTCCGTCATAGGAGATGATCTCATTTGAACGGGGGCAGGCGTGCAGGAGCTTGCTGAAGGAGCTGCAGCCATAGTCGAAAGGAGAGTGAGAGATGGGGAGAGCAATTTAAGTGACAAAGGCTATAGGAGGTCACTTAAATAGGTCAGGATGGGCTAAGAGACGGAAAACGAGGAAGAAAAGCTCAAAAAGGACAACCCTGAAAAAAAAATCTGAGAGTTAAAAAAAAAGAAGAAAAAGAGCAGGGGCGACGAAAATCGCCGCCCTTGCGAAAAGAGAGCAGGGGCGGCGAAAATCGTCGCCCTTGCAAGAAGAGAGCAGGGGCGGCGAAAATCGCCGCCCTTGCAAGAAGAGAGCAGGGGCGATAAAAATCGCCGCCCTTGCAAAAAGAGGGCACAGCGGCAAAGAAATGCCGTCCTTGCTTGAGGAAAGCAGGGGCAAAACAGCGGCAAGGAAATACCGCCATTTCGAGGTCGCGGGAAAGAAAAAGCAAAAACAAACAAAAAATAAAAACGAAACTTAAAAACAAGCCCTACCTAGAAGACGCGCGCGCCACAAAGTCGAATCCGCGAGTTGACACGTCGCAAAGTCACTTGGAGCACTCAGGTGCAAGAGGTATGGTGAGAAGAGGAGGCAGTGAGAAGAAATGAGGCCCAAAACGGTTTATAAAGGTTGAAAAACCAACCCCAACCACCCGGCACGCAGGGCCATTAATGCCCTGCGTGAAAAACGATAAAGTGCAGGGGCGGTGATTTTTGCCGCCCTTGCAGAAAAAGTGCAGGGGCGGTGATTTTCGCCGCCCTTGCAGAAAAAGGTGCAGGGGCGGCGATTTTTGCCGCCCTTGCAGAAAAAGTGCAGGGGCGGCGATTTTCGCCGCCCTTACAGAAAAAGGTGCAGGGGTGGCGATTTTCGCCGCCCTTGCAGAAAAAGACAAGGCAAGACGAAACTGACAAGTTTCATAGGGGGTCGTTTGCAAAAATGAGCAAAGCTCATTTTGGGAACAACAATTAGGATGTTATTAGTGTCTACTAGGACGGCCTGTCAATCTAGTTCATGCAATTCTTTTTTCAATATGTCCCTTTGTCTTGGAAGAGAAAACGAATCCCATAGAAAAATGCTTACATGCAATTTCTTCATTTGATCAACTATATTCACTTAGGGGCTGATTCCCTTCGTGTTTTCCTTTGGGTTAATCCCAGCTGGAGCTGGAGGTGTAAACGGTTGACCAGAAATTGGGGCCCTTTGAAAAGGGTGTGGTGGAGGATTCGTTACTGCCTGAGGGGAAGCCTGCGCTTCTCCAACTACTCTTCTTTTAAATCTCGTGTTGGCTGTAATGCAATCAACTTGATTGCCTGCAACGCTCCCATGATTAATTGCATAGAGCTCACCTTCTTCATGATTTATCAGGGTAGAATCTGGCTGAGTTTGATTGTTACTCGTGCTGGGCTGAGCTAGAAACTCAAAAAACTGGGAATGATCAGCAACCTAGTTTTCTAAATTCTGGAAGAAATTCATCATATCATTTGTATGGACAGCTTACTCTTGACCATGTCCTATGGTTGAACGGCTAGGTTGTTCCTATACAAGGTTATTTTGAGTAGGCACCATGGCTTTAGATGATGAAGAGGGGCCTAAGTTATAATTTTGATAAAGCCTGGTCTGAGTAAGCTGACCCTGTCCTTGATTATAGCCTTGAAAAGGGTTTTTAGGTGCTTGACCATAATGCTGATAACTTGAATTTGGGTTATTATTTTGAGCTTGTTGCCTTTTAAGAGCTACAAGTTCATTTGACATGTTTTGTAACAAGCTTTTTACCTCATGTAGTTCATTTGACAAAACAGCAGCTGGCTTCTCAATGGTGGGTAGGGGAGCAATGGTGGGAACAACGGTCTGTATAGGGGGCAGCATCTCTATGAAAAGTGGCATGTTGGGCCTAGGAGCGATCTTTTCGGCTAGTACCAAGCAATTCTTGGTTGTTATGGTGATGTCGTAAACAGCAGGCAATATGTGCCCTCCCATAGATTGGATCATCATAGCAATGTCATTGTTTAATGCTTTTAAATAGTACAAGAAAGCGTAGCTGGGAGTCGGCCTTACCAAGATGGGAATTCTATCCCAAGTCTTTTGAAAATGCATGTTGAAGTCCTTCATATACTCGTGTGGAGCTCTATTTATAGTCGTTAGTTGCTCTGCAAGAGAGAGACCGTCACTTTTTTTCCCAAAGCGATAAGTAAAATGAGTGCCCAATTCATTCCAGGAATGTATGGAATTCACAGGCAAGGTGCCATACCAGTCGAGAGCTTCCCCTATCAGAGACAAAGCTAGCAGTCTGATGGTAATGTTTTCTTTTGTTATATTGTGAATATTGCAAAGGTTGGCAATATTCTTGATATGCTCAACAACTGTAATAGGTCCCACTCCATCAAGAGAAGGTACATTCTTTAGAGCTATTCCTGGAATTAGGTCATAACGTGGGAGGTTTAAGGGGCTCTCATCGTAAAAAGCTACAAAAGGCAATGCCATGGCTGGAACGGGCTGTAACTGTGGCTGAGCTGGGTTGGTGTTCTTAGCAACAAGTCTAGGAGGATTTACTAATGGATAAGGGTGAGTTCTTTCAAACCTGAGCCTTTTAGCAGAGTTTAAAGGCAGCTCAATGAAAATAAAAGGGACCCCCCTTGAAGCTGACCTTGTGGTGACTTTTGGCATAGAAGTTTAAGTGAATGGTCTTAAAATAAAGAACTAAGCTCTTACTAGTGGAGTCGCTAGATGCTAGAAATCTTTGAAATGATTGTAGCAGGACCAGCATCAATCCTGAAATACTACTATGTTAGAAACTGATAAAAACACAGTCCCACCAGGCGTGCCAAAATTGTTGATGCCTGGAGTTTACACTCGACGGCAGGAAATCAGATTCCTACCTTCTCCCCACAACATGGAAACTCCTCTCTCACCTGTGGGACGGTGAAGCAGGAGAAGAGAGTCTCTAGGTATGGGCTAGTTCCCTCTGATGTATCTTGTTTGTTTCAGGCAGTGCAAAATATAGATATATAGATATACTGGGGGGATGAAAAAGGAGAAGAAAAATACAGGAAAACAAACTGCCTACTCTAAAGAGGTGATACACCAAAACCAGATGACCTTCCCACATTCACACTCGGGATCAGATAAAACAACATACATACACTAAGACTTGGCAAAAAAGAACAGGTTGCTGGAATGACAGGGAGGTTCTAATGAAAAATATAGGAAACAGGGACTCACCAAGATGCTGTGGAATGCATACTGTAAGTGACCTCTATTTCTGCACCCCAAATGGAACTCTTCACCTGTAAGCTACAAATTGACACTTTGCAGATAGCTGGTGTGTTGGTATTTAAACCTGTGAGAGCATTTAAAAGAAAATGACTGAACACAAATTAAACACACAAGACATACACAGGGTATCCATCCAAAAAAGAGGTAAAAATTATATTTTATTGATTCAGGTGGAGAATTTGGAGAGCTGTGCTCTTTACAAAATTGGAAAAGATCCTTTTAAAATGAACAAGTCTGCCCATTTATATGGGAAAAGCCAAGAGGAGTCTCATTGGGAAGAGGGACAAAACACTGTAGCTGACGTCATAAATTTGTTGAGACCATGCTTGCTGC
The DNA here is from genome assembly GCA_037957365.1 of Torreya grandis. NCBI lineage: Eukaryota > Viridiplantae > Streptophyta > Pinopsida > Cupressales > Taxaceae > Torreya > Torreya grandis. The sequence goes on from JARHVA010001673.1 coordinate 413,523, forward strand.
CTCGTTTTGCATGCGGCCTCTCTTCTGCCCGCTGGGCAGGCCTTTTTTTGTGTTCTGCGGGCCTTTTTTCCGCCTGATGTTGTGAGCGGTAATTTTACCACTCAATGTCGTGGACTGCACGCGGCAATTTTGTCGACGTTGACCGATTTACTGCCGTGCACGGCAGTTTTGCCAACATCAACCGAGTTAGCTGCCATGCGCGGCATTTTTGTCGACGTCGACCGAGGTTGATGGCCTCCTTTTCTCTGTCGGTTGCTTCCCACATAAATTTTTTTGCTTACTACTTGTGTTGGCAGTCTCTTTTTTGCCACTTGATGTTGTGAGCAGCAATTTTGCCGCCCATTGCTTAAAACTTTGAATTTTTTTTGCGGGACTTAGATGTGTTGAACCATTGACTTGAACTTTTTACATTAAACCAAAGCGCTTGAACCTTTTCGTTGAACTGAGCATGAACCTGACGATGGACTGCAACCCGAAATTGACTGGCCTTTCATAGCTTTTGAAGAGGGTGACCAAAATTTTGCCAGAGGGGCAAAATTGGGTCAACAATAATACTTATAGAGTTCAACCTCAAATAGAAATCATGATTTCTTAGATTTGCATATAAAAATCACATTTAGTTAATCTATTAGTTTACCATATTCATAAATTCAATGATACTACAATGGTGATAAACAAAACATGAAATAGTAATCAAGATAAACGTTTACTCATAGATTACTTTTGTTGATACCCAATCCCCAAGCTAACACACTTTTAAAATAAAATGCAAAAGAGTAAGGGTAAATAAAAAGAGGGCATGCTACCATGAATATCATGGTAAGATGTTTGGTTGAATGAGCTCCATTAAACTCATCTTTAGTTGAGTTAGACCTAGCACAACTCCAACTAAATATGATACAAGAATTTAGGGAGAATGACTGAGAAGAAATGAGCACAACCACTATAACACATGTGCAAGAAAATGTCCACACACAATCTTAATAGTCTTCAAATATCAATATTTATTTTTTGATTAATAAGGTTCAAAACCCATACAACCATTAAATTATGAAATTCACTTCAACAACAATAAGACCCAGAAAGAGTAGAGAATTAAAACTAATCTAGAAAACCATAACGAATTATAAAAAAGGAAAATGTATGGTTTTTTATGCCTTTTTTTACAATTGAGAAAGAGCCAGCCTTGAGAAAGGCTTTTCAAGTCCTATAAATAGGAGTGAGAGAGAGGTTCAAAATTCATAAGGGAGGAAATTCACACCCTCTACAAAAGTAGCTAAGAATTTAAATTAGATTCAAAAATGTAGTTGAGAACTTCTTTTAGACACCATGCTACCATGAGCATAGGAGTAAATTTTAATTACCAAGTGTAGATGGAAGTGGTTGAAAATGCCTTGGGATCACCATTCAAACTTTGCACATATCATCCTTACAGTAGAGAATGATATTCTTCATGGTGGATTCATCCTTAATGCCTTTTTGTCTTTTCCCAAATGTGCATGCCATGCCCAAATTTAATGTCATCACCCAGTTTATCTTTGAATTTTATTTTTAATGATCAATCTCACCATTAAGATGTCTTGTAAATAGGCATTGTAGGTTTGATTGGACATTGTCCATTTTCAGGTTTGGATGGTTTTAATGGCTAGACGGGGCATCAAATTTAAACCAATGTCTTACTAACATTATCACTATCATGTCCTTTGTTAAAAGGGTCCTACTGTGTGGCTGCTCCATATTATTCCACTACTTAGTTAGGGATCGATATGTATTGTTTGTCCTTTACCCATAGTGAAGTAGGATTTCACCATGTGGCATCATCTTGCTTACCTAGGAACTCTAATGCATTGCAGAGTTGTATAGACTATCCTAGTGTAGTGCATCACTAAGATCATACCATGTGGAGACATCCCACTAATATGATCACCCAAAGGGTCTTGTGATGTAAAAAATTGGTTGGGGTAGTAGATCACCAGGATTGTGCCATGTGGTGGCATCTCGCTAATTCACTCACCCAGAGGGTCTTGCGATGCATGAAATCAACTAGGGTAATGGGTTTTCAAGATCATGACACATGACAACATCCCTCAAATTTACTCACTCAGAGGGTCTTGTTGAGTTGGGGGCTTTTGGGAAAATATTTTGAATTGTTTAAGCCCTATGGAGTGGTCAAAAGAAGCCACGTGACTCTATGAGAAATTTTTGAAAATTGACTAAGTGTTAAAATACTTTTTCAAATAGGTCAAGGTTATTGGGAGATGAAAGATATTGCCATGTAGTGGCAAGATCAATTTAGGCACATGCAGGTAAAAAAGTGAAGAAACACAGTCAACAACTTTAAATTCAAAAGCCAAAGGTCAGATTTTTTTCAAAATAAAACATTTAAGGAATTTAAAAAGAAATGACTAAGATCCCTTTTAAAATAAAAGCACGTAGAACCTTAACAAAAAAAAATCCATTGTCATATAATTCAAAGCCAACTTGTAGACATATATTAACCATTTTCTAAAATAAATTAAAGCACGAGTAGAACATAAACAAGCACTTATTCAACTTAGAGCAGATTGAAGTAGAAGTGGAACAAAAAAGGAGGCTAATTTAGTGGAATAAAGTAGCCCTTTTTTTGAAGAATCTTCGCAAGAATTAGCCCATTCTTCTGAAAGTGACTAAGTTAAAACTAAAACAACCATAAACACTTAACTAATTCATACTAAACTAAAGTGGAAATGGGTTAGATTGCCAAGAGAAAGATTGCAAATGACTCTAAAGAAGCTAGATAATTCACATAAGTTTTGTTAGATTTTCCCCAAAAGGGGATTTCCAAGCACTTTCAAAATGTGATTTTACATGGTTGAAATTCTTCAGTCTAAGACATATTCAGGAAACTATCTTAACAACTCTAGATGTAAATATTAGATTGAGTATTCTAATGTGAAAAAAATCATTACAAATAAATAACACCTAGTCACTAAAAACTTATCATCCAAAAAATGGCCAACCGAAGAAGGCTCAAATAATGAAACCACTAAAACTCTCAAGGGATAAAGATTACAATAAAAAAGAGGGTCCCCATTTTTAGCTATATATGGTACATGTTGTGCGAGCAACAACAAATGGTCACTCCTACTAGGAGATACTTCCAAGTATCTCAAGAATCCAAAAACTTTGGTTGTTATTCAAACACAAACATTATCTATAAGCCACCTTCCAAAGCAAATCCAAAACATGAAGGCACAAAATTATACTCTGACATATGACATGCTAAACTATAATTTTACCTAAAGACCATCGATGTGTGAACTTAGGTGATTAATCTAGTTATTTTACAAGCACACACAATAAATCAGATTTATCTAACTAGTGGTCACTGTTGAAAGGGGAAAGGATTTTATAATTTGGCTTGGGGGAAATGGCATGGGAATTCATTTGATGTGAGCCAAGTATTCATATCCTTGATAGAGATACTTTTGTTCCTTTCCTAAAGCCTTGCTCTACTACCAACCAGGTTAGAAAGACTATGGTGGCAATTGCTAAGATCACCCTTTTGAGGAAAAAAATCAAAATTTGCATTTTAACTCAACTCTTTTGAGATGGGATTTTACTTTGTTTTGTCTATAGAGGATTGTGGATCAATTCATAGGTCGAGTGATAGTCAGCAAGTGCATTTTCAATTAAAGTAAAGCTGAAAAATTTAGAGTTGCATCATGCCTCATATTTTTTGTTATGTGCATTTGATGATCCTTAAAATAAGAAATGAAGCCTTTATAAATCCATATGTTATGTTATAAATCATTGACCTTCAACATTATAATTATATAAGGAAAATATATTAGTTCATGTTAGTAATAAAATAAGATTTCAAATGTTTTGAGCATCAGAATTACATTGATGTTATTCACAAACAGCCTACCCATTCACATTCTTTTATCAAGCAGGGGAACCCTCACGTTAAACAAAAGGTTCAACTCAAGAAGAGGAATGAGGAACCAAGCAAGGAAAAATAATCAAAATAAATAAATGCAACAAACCTACACTAAAAAAAAAGGATGGGAGGGAAATATACTAGTAAGGCAAAGAAAGCAAAAAAAAAATTATTTATAGTGTTTTCCAAGCCAATCAGGGTTGGAAATAGTGCTTGAAGAATCATCTATTGATGGGCAATGGAACATCCTCACTAGTAAGACACCTTAGGTATAAAGCATTCTCACCCAAAATTATAGATATTTGGTAGGGACCCAACCATAGTGTATCAATTTTTTTGTGTTCTACCTTTTGTTCACGAACCTTGTCCCATATAAGGACAAGGTTGGAGATCCTAAATGCTTTCATTTTGGATCATTTTCAAACCAACATTTGACAACCTATTGATGCCTATTAAAATTTAATAAGGCTACATCATGTTTTTCATCTAAGTGCATGATATTCAAGAGGTGAGCCTCTATTTGATCATCTATTTCCAAATAATCTTTCATAAACAGCAAGGTAGAGATCCTAAAGTTGACTGGAAAAAATAAGGTTTTGGCCATAAACTTGCTGGTAGGGAGAAGTGCCTAAAGCAAGTTTAGTTCTAGTCCTATCCACCCAGCACAAATTTCAACTCATTATGCCAATTTTTGGGATTATTTTCTAGGTTCCTTTTAATTATGCTTATCAAATTCTTATTTGTGGACTCAGTTAGCTCATTCCTTTGCAAATAATAATTGAGGAGAATTTCAGGGTTACTTAATGATCATATGCCCATTCTAGGAATTAAAAAGAAGAGAAGGTCAGTCCATTATCACATGACAAAGTATAAGTCATACCAAATCATGTGTTAATATACTCCTCTAATAATTGAATGATTGTTAATTATGTAGTTCTTGATTGGTTGAGCCTCAACCCAATGAGTGTAGTAGTCAGTTACAATGAGAATAAAAATGTGGCCTATATATTAATTTGTATTGATTTCCCCCATAAAGTATAGTCCCCATTGTGTGAAAGGTAGAGTTTTGATTACTGGCATCAAAGGCATTACTAGAGTGTGGTACCTATGTGTATCAACATGATAGATATGGCAACTCCAAACATGTGTATGTGCATCTTTGAAAAGGTGAGGCTAATAGTATCCAACTCTCAATATTTGGTAGATAGTGGAATTCATTAATCCATGCCTAGTCCCATGTTTTTCATGGAGGTTGTTACACACATCAGAAGCTTCAACCTTATTAAAACACCTCAAATAGATGCCCTTGTGGTTCCATCTCTAGAGTACCCCCGCTTTGATCATAAAGTGGTTATTTTTCATGCACAATGCTCTCTTTTTCATGGATTTCAAAGGCCTGGGACACTCATTGTTCAGTAACTAGTGAATCACTTCCTTGTACCAATCCTCATTTGTAATGTCTTTAATGGTGTAATGTTGTAAAGTGATTTATGGATCTAATTTAGCCATCATTTTTCTCAACCCTTGTCCCCTCACAATTGTCATTGATTTAATTTCAAGGTCAAACTTTTGGAGGATGGTCATCCACTTTCCTCTTCATTTACCCAGCTTATTTTGTATCAACATGGATTTCACCACCAGGTCAGGCACAACAACAAAGGGTTTATTTCACAGTATGTAATGCCAAAATTTCTTGATAGCCTTGATCAGTGCAAAGGCTTGCTTATCCATCATAGCGTATATCAATTATACATTTATCAAAACATTTTGCTTATCTACATCCCCTTTTCTCTATATCAAAATGGTAGCAGTCGAATGCTCTGAAGTGAAGGAGAAAATATAAAAAAGAAGAGTGTAATAAGGGTTGATCAACACTGGTGTGTGCATAATTTCCCCTTTGATTTGAAAAAACATTCCTGCATTTCACTTGTCCATTTAGTTTTTGTGTCCTTCTTAAACATGTTATTTATAGGTTTAATTATCTCTATAAATCTATGGATAAACTTCCTCACGAAGTTAATCTTGCCAAAAATGACTTTAGTTCTTTTTAAATGTCAGGCAATGGAATTTTTAGAATAGCTTCTACTCTTTAGAGTTCGATTGATATACCCCACTCTAAAATGATGTGGCCCAATAACTTTCCCTCATTGAGTCTAAATATACATTTATTTGGGTTCAAGGAGATCCTATGGTCTCTGCACCCTTGTAACACTTTTCTCAAGTCCTTTACATGATTTGTCCTTCTCTTAGAGAAGACTATCATATCATCCATATACACAAATATACACTTACCCATAAGGTCTTTGAACACAATGTGCATTTCCCTTTAAAAGGTATCACCTAGGTTAATCAAGCCAAAAGGTATTCTTTTGTATGTGAAGGTGTTCCACTTAGTTGTGAAATTTATCTTGATTTTATCCTCATAATCAATTACCATTTGATTATAGCCTAAATACCCATCAAGGAATAACATCATTTAGGCACCATTCACAATTTGAAACACTTCATCCAATGAAGGCAAGGGATAGTTATATTTTTTAGATGTTTTATTTAATTTATATAAATCAACACAAAGTCTGATCTCCCAATTCTGTTTCCTAACTGGAACCAAGTTTACGACCAATGTAGAGTGTCTCATCAGGAAGATGATTCTTGTTACAAGTAGTTTCTACACTTCTTTAAAAATAAGTGGCTCTAGTAATGGATTGATGGGCCTTTGTCTCTACCTAAAGGGCTTGAAACTATGTTTGATGGATGTTCTACTCAACACACCCCCACTCTTTTTTTTCCTAAGTAGGGACCAATTAGAGTCTGAAATGTCTAGTTCTATCTTGGTAGACCTTAAACTTATTAAGTTTCACCTGTGCATATAGCTATATTCCAAGCTTAAAATTCCCTGTAGATTACATAAATGTGCCTTATCACAATTGTTTTTTCTCTTATTATCCAAGTTTTTCTTGTGATTTATTTGGACTAATCTATTGACAGAATTTTAGGAAGTTTTGCATGTATACAGGTCTTCAAAAGTTTTGTTAGAAATCTTTTTGAAAATTTTGTTGAAAATGGTCTTCAAGAAAATTGTGTAAGATTTGGTCTTCGAGAAGATTGTGCAAAATTTGGTCTTCAGGAAAATTGTTCAAGATTTGGTCTTCAGGAAAATTGTGCAATATTTGGTCTTCGAGAAAATTATGCAAAATTTGGTCTTCAGTAAAATTGTGCAAAATTTGGTCTTCAAGAAAATTGTGCAACATTTGGTCTTTGGGAAAATTTTGAAAAATTTGGTCTTCGAGAAAATTATGCAAAATTTGGTCTTTGAGAAAATTGTGCAAACGTTGGTCTTTGAGAAAATTATGCAATATTTAGTCTTCTAAAAAATTGTGCAAAATTTGGTCTTTAGCAAAATTGTTCAAAACTTGTCCTAATTTTGGTCTTTAGGAATTTTGCCTGGGAATTTCATTTAGAATTTTTGATCAAAATTTTTGTCAAACACTTTAGTCTAGTTTAGTTTCTACATTCACTTTAGTTCTTCCTACCATGACAATTTCATCCATGCAGCATCTATTTGTGGGTAGATCATAGTTTTCTAAGGTTAATTTTGCATGTAAAATTGATGGATGTCACTAAAAGTCTATTTTTATGTCATGATGCATGTGGTAGTTAAACCAAATAATTTTTCTAAGCATACACACATTACATTGCATTATAAGAGTGAGTCAATCTTTGAACATGCTGTGATAACTAGCTATGGCTATACATGTAGTTTTCTGCATAAAATTAGAACTCAATTTCTGAATATTTTAAAATGTAATATTGAGATTTGAATGAAATTGGAGGATGAAGTGACCCTTCCCCAAGTCTATTTAAACACATGTAACCCATAGTTTCAAGGGGTCAAAAAAATTCAATATACAGGAGCAACATCAAATTTGATTGTCAGTGAATGTTTTTGTGTATTATTTCTCCAATTTCTATGTAATTAGGCTCATCTTTTTTGGTTGTATGATTCAATAATTCTTAGTGTGAAACAGATGCAATGAATTCTTTCTTGTCTTTATTGATATGTTAGTCTTAGATGTGTAAAAGTTATTGAAGGATTATAAATTACATTGATTATTGGTAATTAAATTGAGTGATTCACGTTCTTAAGTGTGTAGAAGTGTTTTTCTTTAATATAGTTTTCTATGTGTGTGAAAAATTTGCCTTAGATACCTCATTAGACTGAGCTATAATCTCCTAATTAAGGGTTTGTAATAGCTACTCTAAAAGGGGAAACCTTTGATTGAGGCTTGTGAGTTTCCTATATCAATATTCCCTTAGACTTTTAAATCGTGTTTGATTGTGTGTGTGCAATAGTTGCTTGTAACAAGCATAGGTTTTGAAATCACTTATCCATTTAGAAACTAGCTAGAGGTGATTCTTGAAACCATAGAATCTTATTTTATGCCTTACTCTTCCCTCCTTTTTGAGTTTGTTTTAAGACCTACCCATTTTAGATTAGCAACCAGCTGTGCATTCAACTCACGTAGGAACTCACTACCCTTTAGATACCATACCTCCATCCAAAACCCTTGTCAACAACCTACATACCCTGTCAATTATTCCATCAATAGGTTGTTCAGACTACATACCTATAACTTATGCCATGGAGTGGAGTTCTTCTTCATTGAGATCCTAAAATGTTAGATGCTACTTCATTATTTGTGGTGTGCATGAAACCAACATCAATAAGGGGGATAGTATGTGTCAAGATAAAATAATTAAAGACATTCAAATATTCATAACTCTATGCAATAACATCTCTGAAATATTTGAAGGCTTGTGCAAAACCTTGTTTCTCTTCTAGGTTATAAGTGGTGCCTAGAAGCACACTTTTCATATCATTTACATTACCCAGATTTCACTACTCATGTTGCATCCCTTAATATGGGTGGATTCCTCCTTTTCCCTACATCAATCCATGTCGAATAGCCTTTCAAGTGTTATTGGTATTCAAATTCATCTTCCCATCTTCATAGAGTTTGATGTCCTCTAGACCATCTTCATCAATAATTTAATTAACAAATACTTATATATTGGTGATGAAGTATAATATGTGTTGGTCATCATTGAAGACTTGGAAATTATGAATATTATATGGAACTGAAGGGGTAAAGATTATCTCTATTGAGAATCTCCTCATCCTCAAATTAGCAATGGGATCCAAAGTGGTTACATCTATAGCTAGTGCATCAGCTATATAATTATTTTGTTTGGGAAGAGTCTAAATGCTAAAATCATCAAAATATTCTATTAGGTTCTAGACATAGTTGCAGTACCTAGACAAACATTTGTCATTGCATGAATATTAACTCCTCACTTATCTAACCACTAATTCAGAATTACCTAACACTCTAAGGTTTTTCACTTTCCTTCTAAGGTAAAAATGGAGTCCATATGCCAATACCTCATGCTCGAACACATTATAGGTACAAGTGAATTACAGGGGATATACAACCTAGAAAAGATTTTCCTCTTAGATTGATTAATTCTACCCCAATGCCACAACCACTCCTAGATTTAAAGCCATCAAATTTTAATGTCCACAAGTCATATTCACCTATGTGTGTTGATGGACTTTGTGATGGAAGTGTTGTTATAATGTTCACCTCTTGGTGCATTTTTTCATCCTTGATTAAGCATCTGTTTTACTTTTTGGTTAGCGAAGCTCTTTCAGCTAGATCTTCTATACAAGGGGTAGGCCTAGAGGTATTTAGATTTATCTTCTCCTCATGGGAAGGCCCTAAGATAAACTCTTCAATCCCAATAGGACTTCCTAGACTCATCTCTTCATCCTTCATTAAGCAAGTACTAAGCCTTTCAGCTGGCAAAGACACTGTGGATAATTCTTTCATGGGATAAGCCAAAATAGAGTCCCCCACCACAACCATCTCATCTTGGGAGGAGCCTAAAAACTCTTCATTTCTTCTTAAATCAATATGTTTTAGATTTTCACATGCTAAAGCAACATTCTAAAATGAGATTAATTCAAGGGCATCATAGAAGTCTTATTCATCCAACAGGTCTAACTTTTCCAATTTTGGACTTTGTTGCACACTAAGCATGTTAAAAGAGAGGTTGACATGGGTTCATTATTCTTTATCAAGTGAGTAAACTCTCATTTCTAATTCTTTATTGAGGATCTCATTTATTTGGTTATAGTCAATGAACATATGTGTCATCTTTAGTTCTTATTCAACTCTGATCTAGTTAGGCAAACCATGCCACAATAGCCACATGTGGTTAAAGTCAGTTTCCATGTAATCATTTAATGTTCTTGAATAGTATTGATTCAACAATATGCCATAAACATCTGAGATATCCACCACTTGGATATTAATGAATTGTTGAATCCTTGGGTCAGAAGCCAGTTGCATGTGTATATGATTCAGCGCCCCCACTATTTTCACCTTTATTTTTTCCAGTTGGGAAACTTTTCAATCTAAATTTGTAGGTGCAAGGCCAAACTATTGATAAATAGCATATGGCATGATGTTCTTAGAGGCACTTAAATCTACAAAGCAATTATGTACTTTTTTGCCAAAAATCCTAAGATTTAGGAGAAAAGGTGGATTTTCTATTTTTTCTTTATATAGAGCAACATGAGCATCAAAAGTTTTATTAGATTCTTTCCCCTTACTATTAGAAAACTTTTTCAAAATAAATTCTCTTTGATTAGAAATTTGAAGTAAATCAAAATTGTTATACTAAGTTTAGTCTTTTTGAGATCTTCAACAATATCATAGTTGATTTTGACCATTTATTATTATTTTCCATATCAAGTACATGCAACATCATTCTCAGGCTGATAATAAGTGGGAGATCCTTTAGGTAGAGGAGGATTATTACTCAAATTTACATCAAATGGAACTTGAGTATTGCTTAGAGGAGTAGAAGTGGTCAATGGCTTGGTTGATTTACTCCTCAACTAGTAATTATTTCCTCTTTAAAATTGCCTAAATATGTGGACTTCATCCAAATTTTCATTAGGTTCATTTTCCTCCTCAAATGGAAGTTCATAAGTTTTAGATACTAAAATCATGCTCAAGTTCCCTCCATTTTGGTTTTGACTTTCATTAGGAGTGGGCACAATTTCCATGTTGTCCATCTCCTTTTAGAAGATGTTTGAGGTAGACATAAACTAAGCACAATTGGTTTCTACATGTTAACTATGTTATACACTTTGCACCAAGTGTCTAAAGCCAAGTCTATGAAATTCACTAAATAGGAAGCATTGTTGTTCTTTTCATTGCCACTATCAAGAGGACTGGGAACATTCCCATTATTAGGTTAGGTATTTCATTATCTATTAGGCATCTAGAGATTAATATTTCTTCCCTAAGGGGGATTTTACTTTTTGATTTGTATTATTAGGTCCATGTCTTCATAGATTGACCACCTCATTAGATAACCTTTGAACCATTTATTTCAAGTTGCCTACTTTTGAGTTAGTGCTAGTGTTGGGTTGGCTCATGGATTGAGGTAGTGGACTAGTCACAGGTGTATTTATGTTCAAGAACATAAGAGTAACATCGAGAACAAGGTTATGAGCATTTCCAACAGGTGTCTAGGGATTCAAGTAGGATAGAACTCTACCAGATGTAGCATACCCACTAGTGTTTGGTGTAATTGTGATGGTATTGTATACCATTGGGACCACTATTGATTGTTTGCTTGGGGCACTATATGATTAGGAGGCATTTAGGGTATACCACTAGACATGTAATTCATTAGAGTTAGAGCTTACACTCAACCAAGCATACCATACATAACACTTGGGATGGGATTCATGAGTGGGGTGTTCTGTATAATAGCATAATTTAGCATAGGGATCTATAATCACCTAAAAGTGACACTTGATTTCTAAGAGTGATACTTGAGACCACCTATCCCTATCCTAGCCCTAGACCTATCCTAGAGCCTATTTTCACCTTTATCCAGCCTTCATATGTGCCAAAGGCATCCCTAGTCATCCCTAAAGTAGTCTTAGACCCTCATTATTTCATCATGGCCACTCATGCCTAGTGTTTTACCCCTTGGACATTAGCACCATGATAGAGATGGTAGTGCCACATGGCATTAGTATCCCAATAATGGCACTATTTGTCCTTTCCCTCATTTTTACACAAATGGATATCTTTTCAAATCTTAAACCTCCTAGGGCTGACCTAGGCCTCTTTTAGCACCTACACAAACACTAGAATAGTAGAAATACAAGACTTTTAGCCCTATAACCACTAGATGGGAATCAAATGCAAATTACATATGCAAACTTAGAACAAGTTGTGCACAATTAAGGTTATCAATCCCTATTCTACCCTACTTTGCATATTGCCATCTATATCATTCATAAGCTAAAATTACCCAGATTTCTAGTCTCAAGCACATTCAAAGCACCCAAGTTAACTATCATACTATATTCACTTACATTTTCACCAGTACTTATGTGGGTAGAACTACATTGAGCTTGGTCCCTCTTCAAAGTATTGGTATGTAGGCAACTCTCATCACAACAGTGTGTTGAGGATGTTCAACCTACCCCACTAACAAACACACTTTTCAGCTTGTATCAATTGGATGCCCTAGCAACATGAAGGATTAAGTTTTGCTCATAAATTTAGTCAAAACATGCCATATATAGGGTTTTAGAACTCAAGCATGTAGGAACAAACCTTACAAAATCAGACACAAGTGCACCAAAAAACTCAAAAAAGTCCTACATAGAGGACACTACCACCAAAATAGGGACACTAGCACCACATAGAACTACTGTCCAATTACGTCACTACTATCTAAGAGGGGTTTTGACATTTTTATCCTACTTTTGATACTCAAACTAGTCTTTGCCTTAGTTTTCAACCTTTAGATCATTTGTCTCCAGCATTTTCAAGCTAAGTTCTTACTTACACAATTTATTACTATTTTTAGAAAGGTCAAAGTTAATCAATTATATAACAAATTAATGTTTGTATTTATTGCATAGTATTACCCTAATTTACTATTCTCATCTCTTGAATAAACATAAGATTTACATACACTAAGTACTAAAAGGTTAAAACATTTGGTGAACCCAACTTACTTCAAATACTATTTAAACCCTAACCCTAGATTCTACTAGGGTTTGTATCCCTTTTTTCCTATTTTTATTGGTTGTTTTAAGATTTTTATATTTCATACATTTTATTTTATCATCCCTAATTAACTTTGTTTATTATAGGCCATCTGAAAAAGCTATCTCTCTTCCATTAAGAAGAAGTGTTAGGCTAGGTGGAAATCCTATTGAGCATTTTCAAATTCCTTCTATTTGAAATTATACCATAGATAAGGGACCAATTGTAACTCCCATCATTAATCCTTCACACCCTGATTATGTGGATTTAAATGATAATTCATCCAAAAATGAGCAATATAATCAAGATTAAGATGATACACAAGGTGGGAATCAGGACACACTTTGTCCACTTAACAATAAAAACCTAATTGTCAATAAGGATGAGATTCTATAGATCTTAAAAAATAGACTTTAGGAACAACCCCTTGATCATGCACATATTTTATAGACCATAATGGAAATAAAGAATAAATCAAATAATGGTCAATCTTCTACTCCCCTAGATAATAACAACATTACACCTATATTGGGGCTAACTTAGTGAGCACAACAACCAATTGTAACTCAACAACCTTTAGTGATAGATACACCTCTTAGGGATAGTTCCTCCACTTTAGATGTACAATCCCTTATGCAGGAGATTCATACTTTATAGGCTAAGGTGTTACATCTTTAGTAGGGAGCCACTTGGCCATCACATGCCTTAGATTCTCATATTATTTTACATACACCTTTGGTACGTGACATAAAGACAACTCCTTTGCCATCTGAATTCACGTCACCTAATCTTACATTGTATGATGGTAAGGGTGACCCAGAACACCATCTTTATGATTTCTATGTAGCATGTTTGGACTACATGTCCAATAATTGGCTCCTCACTAAGTTGTTTCCATGCACTCTAAAAGATTATGTCTTACAATGGTTTTATGATCTACCAAATCAATCTATCATCACATTCAATCCATTGGAAAATATATTTCTAACACACATATCAATAAATATCAATGACAAAATCTCATATGCTCAAGTTGCATAATTGAAAAAAAAAATGAGCCTATTGTAGAATACATCTTACATCCCTATTGTAGAAGACTATATTGACCAAGTTGACTATCCCCATGGTAGATAAAGAGCTTCAGGACATCTTCAAACAGAGCCTACTACTAGAATTACATGAATCTATCTTGTTTAAGAAGTTTCCAACCTTCACAAATTTATGCAACACATTAAAAGAAAGAGAAATCAAGCTTCTCTTTATGGGCAAACTAAAATATACAAGTGGATCTGAATCAAATACTAAGAGTTATACTAATCCTACATATAAGGTAAGGGCCACTGAAACAAGAGTGATCCAAAGGCCATAATTAACAAGGCTTCAAAGCCATCTCCTCGCCTGGTTTTATTAATGCCTCCATGCAGACTTTTCACCAACCTTACAGAATTGCCAGCACATGTTTTACAATAGCTCTTAGAATGCAATGTCATATCTCTTTCTCCCATCAAAGAGGTTGATATGACATAATTTCTTCCAAAGAACTATGATTCTAATGCATTTTTCAAATATCACATGGCACTAAGTCATACAACAAACATATGCATCAGCTTGAAACATATGGTACAAGATTTGATAGAGGATAACATTATTGATGTGGGCACACCTAAAGAGGCACCCAAACTTCAACAAATAAAAGCTAAAACATATAAAATATTCTTAGATCTGTTTCTAAAGCATATAAATAATAAGCGAAGGGGGACTTCAGGTGTTCACTACCCGTATCAAACGCATCCACCACTAATATCATATCACACTACTATAGAGGATGCACACCCACTACATAATATCATTGGTGTGTATTATACTATAGTTCTAGCTAGACCACTCATCACCTTCTCAAAGTAAGAGATTGTTGATTATGATTCATATTTATATGTACTCTTTGTATAATCCTACATAGATCATCATCTTATTTAGAGTGTTATAATTGACAATGGGTCAAGTATTAACATGTGCACTATCACACTTCTACAACATTTGGGGTATTCAGAGAAAGACATATCTCTTACAAACATAGTTATCAGTGGTTTTAGTGGCCATGTTTAGAGCTCCATCAAGGATATTATCCTTCCACTATAGGTTGGACCAGCACATGTGGCCATTATATTCTTAGTATTACCTAGTATAGGTGTATTTGACATGTTATTGGGTAGGTCATGGATATAAAAATTGAAAACCATCTCATCCATCATGCATAGATGCCTAAAATATATACATGTAAATCAAGTGGTCATAGTTGAGGTTCTTCTATATGAGTATTTTCTACCTACCCCATAAGTAGTTACATCATAGTTACCAGTTATAGCTTCAAGCATAATTCCTTTCAGTACACCACAAATTTTAGTAGAGCCACGAATGCAAGTGAGGTCTACTCCTATAGTGTTGCCACATATGCATAATCTCCCAGAGAGACCATTATTAGAGAGATCCATGCATCAAAGATATGTGATAGATTCTAGAGGGCCTCCCTTTACTCACTTTCTTTCAAGATCAATATTATTGAGTTCTCAAGGTTCTCAGCATAGGGCACATATGCCAACTATAGCATCTTCCACCATATGGGTTCCTAAGAACCCTACAATTTAGAGGACACCACAATCAGTGTCATAGATTCCTAACACCACTTCATAGGCAGGGATAGATATAGATCACTTAGTATAGTAGATTATGGGACCATAATTACCTTTCCATATAACACACACAATCACTATTCCTTTATTTGGCATAAGCCACATTGACAATAAGTCTCCCACAAGACTCATTAGTTAGTATTATTCATCCTTTCTTGTACATACTTTCCTTCTCTCTTGCTCTTTGTATATAGTTTCAATTTCATGTTTCTTATACATAGCTTATATCCAAAAAATATAAAAATAATACAATATTTAAAAAACATAATAATATTTAAATGTTTTCTTAGAAAACACAAAATTATAGATTGTATGCATTACCATGGTTACATATTTTATACTTATCAAACACTACATAGGTTAGCTATCTTAGTATAGTTGGTTTTATCATACATACATGCTTCACTTGTTCTTATCGAGTACTTTTAGATTGCTACAAGACTCACATCCACTACATCAATCTAGATTTGTTATTATCTACCCATTGGGGGCATATACACTGATACACGAGCTCTTCATTTAAAACATTCACCCATTTGGAGGCACCTTATACATAGTTTTGATTACCATGTTACATATTTATATACTCTATAACACAACATTAGCATTGTTATATCTCGATGTTGATCATGCTACATTTACTCCAATTTTTTTCTAGCTATTATTACTTTAGACTCAACATATGTACATCTTAGCTCTTGAAAATATTTGTATTACATGTTCATACATACTTTCATTTCTAAATTTCTGAGTTTAGAATTGATTGTCTCTCTATGCTTCTTCTATTTCAAGGGCATTTGAATATGACATTGCTCTTTGGCTCTATGTCACTTCTTTTCATAGTATGTATGCTTTGGACATGTGCCCATGTCCTTATGTGTGCTAACATGATTATGTACATGGATAATTGAACATGTCCTTCTATGTGTATCTAAACCAACTTGCTTGTTGTTTGCATGTGTGGACATTTGAACATGTCCTTGTATGTCTTATTTTGTCAAATTTAGTGACACGTGCCCACGTCCCTTGTATTGTGACACTTTGGCTTTATTTTATGTGTCTCATGTGTCTTGTATATATGCTTTCTTGTATGGATCAAGGCCATGACACTTACATCTTCCTTGTTACACACTCTAGTTTTAGATGCCATGAGGGACCTCATGCATCTCCCATTCTTACTTGGGTGTCATGATGGACATCATGTCCCATCCCCCTAGGTAGTTACTCAGTTATTACTCAAATTTGTTGTTACATACATTTTTTAATCTATCTTGACAACCTTGTGAATGCTAGACATAACACACATCACACATTATAGACTTATACTTAGATTATCTTGCATTTTGATATTATGTATGCACATTATATTAGATTATTATGCAAATATCATATATGTTCTAGCTAACACACATATTGTAGAGACTTCTATTTTGAGGATAGTTATTGCACATGTTCAATAACTCCCCTCAAAAGAGGGGGCATTCACAAGGGTATTCATATAGATTAGGCTCCCATAATTCATTCATAATACATTTTTAGCACACAAGCTCATATTATAGAAATCAGACTCAGGTAAACACAATGGGAAAATAGTGATATAGAGATTAGTATGGTTGCACATAAATCAGATAAGTAAGACATTAACACCCAAATCGAGACACTAGAACCACATGGCACTACTATCTAGTAGCCTCAATTTTAGAAAAATCTAGATTGGTTAGAAAAGTACAGTAGGTATATTCTAGGTTTACATAAGTTCAGTTACATATTTACTAGTTTTGCTCATATTCATACCAATTTGATCAAATTGGGGGCATAATGTGTGGCATGACCATTCCCATATTCAGCTTAGATACTCAGATATAGATTATTAGACCTTAGTCTAGGATTTATATGCTCAAATGTTAGATTTGGGGGCATGTGCATAATACATTATTTTTGTATGCTCACTTACACACTGGTTGATCAGATGGAATGATAAATTCCATGTCATTCTCTATGTTCTAGACATCTGACATCATATTCCATGTTACACACCAATTTTATGCCTTACTCCATTTGCAATGGTTAGCATTCTTGAGTGGACTATAATCTCCTAATATACTCGAGTGGTCACAGAGCTGGCATTTTCAGTTAGACATTTCTAGTCACATCATGTAGTTTTAGTTTTAGATGCATCTACTACACATGGGTAGGCAATGATGGATTCATAGTCTAATTAAGTTATTGAGTTACCCACATGAGAGGGTTGGACACACTATCAGTCTAATCCAATCTATTCATAGGTCATGATACACCAAGTAGGGGTGGGCAACGATGGAGTCAAAATTAGATTAATTTCTTGAGCTACCCACACATGAGGATTGAGCAAGCCATCAGATCAATCCAAGACATCCACCAATTGATCACTATATACACACAAAGATGCAAATTGTCACCAAATTTATGCATTGGTTCACATACCCAGTGTGGTGTATTCATTCCTTTCCTCTCTCTTATCCCTTTACTCAGTTTTACTCAATTACTTCTTTACTCAAATTTGTCTTTACTTTTGATATCTCTTAATTAAAGAATGATTTTTGCATGATTCACTTGTAGGATATGTATTGGAGCATGCTTCACATACTTAGACACAGCTTCATGGGCTTCACCTCTTAGGTAAGTCCAAGTATGCTTATTTTTCCTTTATCCTAGTCATTTTACTTTGCTACATTTCTAGAATAAAGGGGGTGGGCACAAATGTAATCACCTAAAAGTGACACTTGAGTGTTAAGAGTGCTACTTGAGACCACATATCCCTAGCTTAGCCCTAGACCTATTCAAGAGCCTATTTTCACACTTATCCAACCTTCATGCAGGCCATAGGCATCCCCAGTCATCCCTAAAGTAGTCATAGACCCTCATTCTTACATCCTGGTCCTTTGTGCCTAGTGTTCTACCACTTAGACACTAGCACCATAAAAGGTAAAGTAGTGCCACATGGCGCTAGTGTCCTAATAATTATGTTACAATCCTTTCCTTCTTTTTTACATAAAAATACATCTTTTCAAATATTAAACCTCCAAGGGTCAGCCTAAACCTCTTTTAACACCTGCACAAGCACCAAAACAGTATAAATAAAGGGTTTTTAGCCCTCTAACCACTATATGGGAATCATATGCAAAATTAGAACAAGCTGTGCACAATTAAGGTTTTTCAATCCCTATTTTGTCCTTCTTCTACATACTACCATCTACAACATTCTTAAGCACATATTACCTAGATTTCTAGTCTCAAGCACATTCAAAGCACTAAATTCAATTATCATACTAGCTTCAATTGTACTTGTACCACCACTTAGGTGAGGATAACTACATCAAGCTTGATCCCTTTTTAAAGTATTGGTATGTAGGCAAATCTTATCAAAGTGGGGTGTTGAGGATATCTAGCCTACCCCACTAATAAACATACTTCTTAGGTTGTATCAACTAGATGTATCAGCAATATGAAAGATTAGGGTTTGCTCACAAATTTAGTCAAAATCGACCATATACACGTTTTCATAACTCATACACAAAGGAATAAACCTTATATAATTAGACATAGGTGCACCCAAAAACTCAAGATAGTCCTACACAGAGGACACTACAACCAAAATAAGGACACTAACACCACATGGTGTTACTATATAATTAGGGTGTTACTGTCCAAGAGGGGTTTTAACACTAGGATCCTTCTTGTGACACTTAGACCAGTATTTGCCTTAGTTTTTAGCCTCCAAATCATCTATCTCAGTCATTTTCCAACTAACTTCTTACTTGCACTATTTAATACTATTTTTAGAAAGGTCAAAGTTAATCAATTCTATAAGAAATTAGTGTTTATATTTATTGCATATTATACCTTGATTTACAATTTCTAGCTCTTTAACAAACATAGGATTTGCATACACTAAGTCCTAAAAGGTTAAAACATGATTTGATTATATGCCCCTGGTTATCCTCAAGATGGTAAAACACCCACGTTATCTCCTCAAGGTCCCATATGATGTTCTATGCTCATGACTTTGTTATAAATTAATATTAGAGAAACAAGCATAATTGGGGTTCTTCTAAGGAACATTAACGTCAAAAAATCCATAGCCCTCAAGTAGGTCTAGATAGTTGAACCCTCTACCATGATGTATGGGTCTTTTAGCCTCTAATATAACTTGTGGAATTGAGCATTGAACATGTCCATGAGTTCAGTTGGCTCTCTTTTAGTAGCTGCAAAATGATGATATAGAATGGAAAGGTCAATGAGAAACCTAAAAGGGTTCACAGAGATGGTTTCCAGGCCATCCCAAGAAGTAATAGACCCATGGGGTAGCCCCAGGTACTAGGCATTCATGGTTTCTCCTAAGGAATATGGGACCAATGTGTAGGCAACATCCTCATGTTGAACTTGTGTTCTAATTATTGCATCCTTAAAGGATTGAATATGTTCCTCTTCTATTTTGATGCCTTTAACTATGAATTTGGGACAAAATTTATTAAGATTTTTGGGTAGATCGTGAGCTATGCCTAGGACAACCATAGGGCAATAACCTTATTATCCAAGATAGGACATGGGATTGACCATTGGTATATGTTTGGGAAGAATGAATGGGATAACAAAAAGGGGGCTTGTAATTGTAAGTGAATTACTAGCTAACTAATTTTATTCTCCTTTGTTAGCTCTTTGTTTTGGTATTCTATGATTAGTAAGTACTAAGATCTCAAAGTTGTCTCTAACAGACTTTAATCGAGTGTTTATTATCCTATTTTCCATCTTAAGAGACAATTTAGCTCCAAGGAATTGAAGGTTTATAAAACATCTTATTTTAAACTTTGGCTACAAACTCAACGCATGGTTCACAGGCCCTCCTTTTAGCATAAAAGTTGTTGATCAATGTTTTGACATAGCCAATAATAAGCAGGTTTCATTAGGCTCTACCTCTCTAGAAAATAAGAAGATCCTGTAAGGAAGATGCTCCCCAAAGTTCTAAATGTACCAAGTCTTCGTATGTTGCTCTTCACAAAGTTGGTTGATGTGGACTATTACTTTTAAGGGGCCTATTTTACAAATTAAGGTGCAGGTTGCTTTGATTAAGACATTCACTAGGAGGCTGCATAATTTCTTGATAATATTTATAGAGTTTAACCTCATTTATAAATTAGGCTTTCTTAGATTTTCATATAAAAAACACAATTGATTTCTCTACTAGTTTACCATATTCACAGATGCAACAATACTACAGTGGTGATAAATAAAACATGAAATAGCAATCAAGATAAACATTTAATTAAAGATTACTTTTGTTGATACCCAATCCCTAATCTAACACACTTTCAAAATAAAATGTAAAAGAGAAAGGGTAAATAAAAAGAGCGTCATTTTCCATGAAGATCATAGTAAGATGTATGGTTGAATGGGCTCCATTAAACCAATCTTTGGTTGAGTCAGACCTAACACAACTCCAACTAAGATTATGCAAGAGTTTGGGGAGAATGAATGTGAGAAAAAATGGGCACAAACACCATAAGACATGCACAGGAAATGTCCATGCATAATCTCAATAGTATTCAAATATCAAGATTTCATTTTTATTAACAAAGTTCAAAATGCATACAACCATTCATCTATAAATTTCACTTCAACAATAACAAGACCCAAAAAAGAACAAAAAAGCAAAACTAATCTAGAAAGTTGTAAAGAGTCATAAAAAAGGAAAGTGTCTGGTTATCTATGCCTCTTTTATGATTCACAAAGATCTAGCCTTGAGAAAGGCTTTCAAAGTCCTATAAATAGGAGTGAAAGAGAGATTCAAAATTCAAAAGAGAGGCAATTAATTCCCTCTATAGAAGTAGTTGAAAATTCAATGTGGATTTATAAATGCAGTTGAGAACTTCTACTAGACACATGATACTATGATCATGGGGCTAAATTGTGTCAACCAAGTGTAAATGGAATGGTTTAAAATGCCTTGGGATAACCATTCAAACTCTACACATATCATCCTTGCAATAGAGAATGATCTTCCTCATTGTGGATTCATCATTAGTGCCTTTTTGTCT
This sequence comes from Torreya grandis, assembly GCA_037957365.1. NCBI lineage: Eukaryota > Viridiplantae > Streptophyta > Pinopsida > Cupressales > Taxaceae > Torreya > Torreya grandis. Next base: position 435,355 of record JARHVA010001673.1, read on the forward strand.
TTTCCCAAATGTGCATGCCAATCCCAAATTTAATGTCACCACCCAATTTGTCTTTGAATTTTGTTTTTCATGATCAATCTCACCATTAAGATGTCTTTGTAAATCAACATTATAGGTTAGATTAGACACACGGTCCATTTTCAGGTTTGGATGGTTTTAATAGCCAGATCGGTTGTCAAATTTGAACCATTGTCTTGTTTATGTTATCTCCAACATGTCCTCTATTAGTAGGGTCTTTCCACATGGTTTCTTTACATTCTTCCACTACTTGATTAGGTTTTGATGTGTTATTTGTCCTTTGGCCATAGTGAAGCAAGATTTCACCATGTGGCATCATATTGCTTACCCAGGAGCTTTGATAGGTTTTAGACTTATACAAATTATCCTGAGGTAGTGATCATCAAGATCATGCCACATGGCAGCATCTGACTAATTTGATCACTTGGAGGGTCTTGTAATATATGAAATTGTATAGGGTACTGGGTCACCCAGATCATGCTATGTGACATCATCCCACTAATTTATTCACTTAGAGGGTCTTGTGATTTATAGAATTGGTCAAGGGTCGCAGGTTGTCAGGATTGTGCCACATGACAACAACCTACTAATCCACTCACTCAGAGGGTCTTGCTAAGTTGGAGGCTCTTGGGAAAATATTTTGAATTACTTAAGTCTTGTGGAGTGGTTGAAAGAAGTCATGTGGCTTTGAGAGAAATTGTCAAAAATTGATCGTGTCAAAATAATTTTTTGAATGGGTCACGGTCATCGAGAGCTCTGATAGATCACCACATGGTGTCAAGATCAATTCAGGCATCTACAAGTAATAAAATAAAGAAACACAGTCAGTAAATTTAAATTCAAAAGCCAATAGTCATAATTTTTTTGAATTAAAATGGGTAAAGAATTCAAAAAGAAATAGTTAAACTCCCTTTTAAAATGAAAGCACGTAAAAACTTAACAAAAGGAAGCCATTTTCATAAAATTCAAAGCTAAATTCCAAACATATTTCAACCATTTTTTCAAATTGATTAAAGCATAAGTGGAACATAAACAAACACTTACTCAGAGCAGATTCAAGTAGAAATGGATAAAAAAAGGGGGTTAATTTAGTGGAATAAAGTAGCCCTTTTTTGAAGAATCTTAGCAATATTCCACCCATTAATCTAAAAGTGACTAAGTTAGAATTGGAACAACCATAAATGCTTAGCTAATTCATACTGAACTAAAGCAAAAATGGGTTAGATTTCCTAGAGAAACACTACAAATGACTCTAAAGAAGTCATATAATTCACACAAGTTTTGTTAGATTTTACCCAAAAGGAGATTTCTAAGCACTTCTAAAATTTGATTTTGTACAGTTGAAATTCTTCATTCTAAGACATATTCAGGCAACTGATCTTAAAAAATCTAGATGCAAAGCTTGGATTGAGTATTCTAATGTGAAAAAAAATCATTACAAATGAATAACACCAAGTCACCCGAAACTTATCATCTAGCAAATGACCAATCAAAGAAGGCTCAAACATGCAAACCATTAAAACTCCCAAGGGATAAAGATCAAACAAGAAAAGAGGGTCCTCCCCATTTTTAGTTGAAAATGGGAGATCTTGTGCAAGCAACAATAGAATGCATGGTGTGTTATCAAAATAAGGGTGAGACAATTAAGACCATGGATTCTATTATTGTGAACTGCCTTGATCTATCTAAGTAATTTCATTACATCATCTAAAACCAAAGTATCATAAAATGATGAGAACCATTACAAACTCTTATTATTGAGACTAAATCACCAAATTCAAGATGTGACATTTCCTAAAGTTAAGGTTTAAATTTATAAAACTCTTTTGTCTGATTGAAGAATTTCTTGTTTAAATTCAATGCCTATAATTAATTTGATAATCTATTTTAAAGGGTTGTTTATACACAAAATAATTGAGTCATTATCCTTTTGTCCCATACACAACATCATATTGTATACTTTTTTAAAAATATGCATTGATTCATTCCTTCATTACAAAGTGCATGTGTTATTTATTTATATAGATATGTGAACGACTATCCTAGTGGACCATAACATTTCAACTGAGACAAATGTACAAACATAAATTGTCAACTGTAAACTTAATCATTTTACACACATGTATAGTAGTGTGAATCTATGCACTTGGGATGATAATATAACTTACAATCAACATGCTTATAATAAAGCTTTTCACAACTCTGCAAGGCATAGTCTATTCCAAAAATGTCTTAGGTTCCCACTTATGGTATATTTAGACATATACTACCATGTGGCATCTACAATAAGGTCACATACACATGAAATTAAAGTGGACAAGGCACAAAATATTTTATGACACATCCAAGGTGTTCACCACTAGGTCCAGTAGATACACTCGCATCCATAGTTGAAGAAAAAGGAACGCCATGACACACACCACACACCTCTTCAATTTAAGGTGGGAAATAAATTATAGTTGCATCTTCATAATGAGTGCTTCAAAGGTCCACATTGCAAGATCAAGACTTTTCACTATGTTTCATACATCATCATACACATAACTAGATAAAACACATTTTTTTTACTTGCCATAATACTTGGGTTTGCATCCAATCTTCAATGTGTAACTCCTTAAACAATACTTCCCACCATTTTTAAGCCAAAAAAATATAATATCCCTCAAATTTGGATCCTTATCATTTGCACCCACCACCAAATGATTTGATTATTGAAGTGATAACAAGGTTCACCTGCCAAGGCACGCATCAATTGTTTAGAGTGATCAAGGCAAGGCAATACATTGATCAGGGTAAGTTTTACAACCCTCAACAACTTTAAGTTCATCTCTAACAATTGACCCAAGACACAATAGGGACCATTAAGTCTCCCAACATAATATATCATAGCACATGTGTAACCTTGTGGTACCTTTGTTGGTTATTATAGCACCTTCATGTTTACCATATATAACTCCAACACCACATGAACATATCTAAACTTTATGATATTATGCTCCAATTATGGAATTACACATCACTTGTGTAAATCTTGTGGTATGGATACATGTTACTATAAATTCTCATAGACTATCATGTAGGTCCCACACTGAGTAGTAACATTTACACTCCACCTTGTTGCATCAAATCTTTGTCATCTCATGGCATCCTAGATGTCACTCTCTAGGTCTATGCCATGTTAGTGAACCTATAGATAAAAGCATGTAAGTGGAAGTTCAACTATAAACCTGTAATAATACCAACCACCACTGGCCCAAAAGATGAACCACGTCATCTTCATAACCATTATCTATTGTATTTATCTTCTTGTAATGATGTGTATATTGTAATTTTTAGACCCATAATGGATCAAAGATGAGAAAGATCATGCAAAGAGACTAAATATGAGACTGATAACATGATTTATGTATCTACCATTCACACAAACATTTGTAACTCTCTATTCTTTTTAGTCTAGATAAATCAATTGGAAGCATCCTCCTTATGATAACATGAAATTAACTTTATAGTCTTATTCAATCTTGTAAAAATATATACTTTTCACTACTATGCATATTAAATATATATTTCAGCATTTTGAAAGTACTTCCAAGGATAAATGTGTGGTTTGTTCATTATTGTTTGTTTTTCTTTCACATTCTTCAACTTGTAACTTGTTGCTAAGCATAGGTTGTCTATTACACCACCATCTTGGGTCTCATGGTGCGAATCATAATTGATTCTTATGGATAATAAATGATAGATGCTTCCCCAAATGATATTTAGATACTTGAGTACTTAAAAATGAATTGAATTTGAACTGGGACCCTATTGACACACAAACCAACATTAAATGTGAAAAAATTAAAAATTCAAGACCACAACAATGGGTACACCCTAACTAATTGGGACCACAGAAAACCCATAATAATACAGTTCATGTTTCTAAACCCTAGAACTATATTAAGTACATTTTTTAGAACACCACCACATGACCATGAAATCAAGAGGAAAAACAAAAGAACCAAAAAAGTAGGGCTATGTCAATAAACCACAAAATTTACCAACAATGCCTAATTTGGATAAAAACAAACAAATATAACAGTGCCTTAGAAATATGTAATTTAATCACTAATAAATGCCTAGGGACAATGTTTAGGTATATACATTTTAGCCCAATTTGAAGTGTATGAACACTCCTCTTAGATACATCATCCATATAGAAAATTCTTTATTAACACTTATTTCATCTTTAATAAAAAGTCTATCAATTTAATTTACACCTTTAGTTACTATTACTAACTTTATTATACTTGCCATAATAGGTATTATAGGAATCACCCAAGCTAAATAATTGCACATCTTCAATCAACCAGAAACCTTGATATGATATTACTTTAGTAGGTATAAAGTTTAATACTAATAAAATTTAGAACCATTTAGTTGTTAATATTTTCCTTGTTTCTAAAGTTTTTTAATAACAAACATTTCCCTATTCATGATTAAAGCCACATGATTCACCAAAATTAAATCCCAATAGGCACAATACATGTAAAATTATTTAAGGTTATTTTTTGTTAATGGTTCACACATTTTTTAAGGCATTGATGTGACAAATTTATCTTTTTAATATTTTAAATTCTACAAAAATGCATTGGAATTTAATGATAAATAATTTTACCACCATTGTTAACAAGCTTCCATAAAGATAAAATCATTCCAAGTTTTTAAAGAGCATCAGAATATCATAGAGAACATGAGAAAGGAAGGATGACGACATCTTCATCTTCCAACCCTCAACAAGAATTCAGAGACATGACTTTTTTACCCAACATTGTCATATGATCATTACAATGCTCTGTTTTGAGTAATAGACAAGCTTCACTCAAGTTTTTATAACAAAGGTGCCACACAAGATGCCATTGAATATCAAGATAATTTGGTGGCAATGTAGAGAGTTGGTCTTCATTAAGTTATTTCCAAACTAGAGGTATTTTTGTGCACTAACCTCTCACATAGTGCATTTACATGATGTCTTCTCAGAGATTTTAAGATTCATTCATTCAACCTAAAGAATAGGGTGGATTTTATTGTTGGGATTACTTTCCAAATTTATTATAAACTACCACAACCTGATTTCACCTAAAATCAATATGTCACCTTAAAATGGCTTGAGAAAAATGCTCTCATGGAAATTTTAAGGGATTAAGCAAAGGACCCCAAACACTGGTTGAACAAGGGAGACATTGACACATATAAAACAATAAATTTCAAGAAAGGGGTAAGGGCAAACATAGCTATTTTAAATAGATTATATGAGGCCTCTATTATTATACATGTCATTAAACTTTGGGTCCCTTTGATTGCCCTGACTATAAATGAAAAGAATAAATAAACCCTGGGGGAGATAATCTCATATAATTTGAAGCAACAAATTTAAGGAGTTAAGCAAGGATATAAATTTTATATGATGTCTCATTTTGTCGATGCATGTTGTGCTACTATGAAGTTCAATCATGTAGATTTTCCTAGGTGGCCCAATTCTTCCAATTCTCCCATTCATATGTTGTACCAAAAGCTATGTATTTATCATTACTAGGAATGCATATGTAATTATGTCTAGCCCTCTATGTGTCAATCTATCAATGAACATCCCATACCTAGGCTATCAGATGAAATGATACAATCAATTAAATAAACTGGATCATATTGGTACTACCAATATTTCATAGTGGTCACAATTGAGGCATATTGGTCACTCCACTCAAGCTTCATTTGTATGTTCTAGATAAATTTGCTACACAAGAAATTACATATTAATATTTTGATGGAGTTCATAAGTAGAGACAAAAGAATGTGTGTCCACTCATACAATTAAATATAAGAAGGTTAGTTTATAAAAACTACCCCCTATCCAAGTGTTGTTAGCCCATAGAGACTCGATCAAGTTAAATGACCATGATTTGAGGCACAAGGACTTTAAAGGGTTTTCATCCAGGCATTTATATGAATCAAGAGAAAAAGTTCATATTGTGTATAGTTATACTCCACACCCAAATGGCTAGTAATCTTAGTCTCAAAATCACCTAGGAGGTAAGAGCCAAATTAAAGTTGGCATTATTGATCATTTTACCAATAAGGCCCTAACCTCAAAGGACACGAGGAGATGAAAGACTAGGTGCTTAAATATATTTAGTGGAGGAAGAGTCATAAGGAGCAAATAAACATCTCAAGAAAAAGGTATTGCAAGGTATTCCTTCATCCTCAACATCTTCAATTCAAGCATCTTCTTCATTGGTTTCAAATACTCAAGTAAAAAGGCCTCCTCTACTTCCTTTACATATATGACATTTGTAGTCACTTCCCCTATTTTTATTGATTTAGATATGTATTCACTTTGCACTGCCCCTTTTAAAAGTGTAATAAGCCAAGTAAGACCCCATTTTTACACCAATGCATTTTTACCCCTAGGGTTTAGTCTAGTTTATACCGAGAAGTCCATTTTTCCCAAGTTGGCCTAGGTACTCAAACTATAAGTATTGTTCCTACAATAATGGCATAGAAAATTGTATCCACTTCAACCAAATTAGTGTCAATTGTTTCCATCAGTGTTTCAAAGACAATTTCATTTTATAGTGCTACTATGACCACTACTCCCCCACTCATTTCCACATATTATATTGCTAGACAAATTGGTCAAATTTATCCAAAAGTTTATAGTGACACAATCATAGCCATAGGTTCTTAAGGATCTCATTACTCCTCATCATGCTCCTAGAGTATAACTTGATCAAGTTCCATTTGTGAACACTTCTCCTAATTACCTTATTGATGCTCCCATGCCACCATCATTGCAGGTTCTTATTTATATTGCAACAAAATCTTTCATTCTCATACATGTTCCCATTTCACAACCATTAGAGATCCATATGAACACTCCAACTTCATCTCTAATTTTTTCACCCCTTGTTCCCACTTTAAAATTTCCCATTGTCTTTACCACTTCCCCATCATTTATCATAAGTTCTCCTCTAATCACTCCCACTCCATCCATTTCCCAACATTTGTCAACATCCCTTTAACCCCTAAAAATGATTGAGCAAGGAGAATATTCTCAAGATGATTAGATTCAAAGTATGTAGTGGATGACAACCCAAATGTTAGAGAATATTATTCAATATGAACCTAGTGTTGGATTTAATTTGAAATAGCTACAAGAAAATTGAAGAGAATAACAATGATAAAATTCACTCATCATGGCACTCTTACTCTTTATGAAAGAGAAGAAGAATTGATCTTTTTTACCAGAAAAAGGAAGAGACACACTAAATTATGACTAGGACCTTATATTATTCTAGTAGTGATGAAGATTTCCAAGAAGACTCTGACTTAGTAGTGAGCTATACTAATCAAATAATAGATAAAGTGATAGAGGGAATTAAGAATAAAGTCATAAGATTTAAAGCAGAGACCATAATCAAGATCCCAAAGATTATAATGAATAAGTTTGAGGATTCATTAAATTCACTTTCCACTTATGTTACTGAGGTCCATGAGGTTATGATAAATAATGAACTTATATTGAACAATATCCATACCTATTTGGTAGAGATTGTCCCGATGGAAAAAAAGGTTACTTGATTTCTCATGCAGTCAAAAGTAGCATGCTCTCTAAATTTAGACTAACAAAAAAATTTGATGTCAATATGTACCAGAGTTTCATAGTAAATACATGAACTTCTTGGGAAAATACCTCAATAAATATAAGTGATGCAATGATACCATTGAATGGCTTTTGGGAAGATATTTTAGAGATCTTCAAAGAGGCTAATATGTTAGATTTGTTTGCTCTAGATAATAATTTAATAATCCATGCTAAATTTACAGTGTTTATCAACAATATCATAGTCTCATTTAAGAAGAGAGTGACCTAGGCCAATAAGAAAGGTGGTCAGTAGGTTATTGATTTTGTTATGCATGCAACCAAGAGTAGAAAAGACTAAAATGATTGGATTTTATCGTAGGGGTTCCTTACATATCCATGCATTGATAATAACAAAGGCTAGAATATTATTTAGGAGGCCTATGATAGACATCTCTAGAATTGATGAGGATTGTCAATCGTGTATGTAAAATCACAATGGGAAACAAAAGGCTACTTGAAAAATAATTGAGAAAACAATCAGTTTGCATAGACTTGGAAAAGTGATAGTTTATATTCAGGTCTCTAATTTTTAGTTTTGATTAGAGTTATAGTTTTAGATTTAGTTTAGGTTTAGAAATATAAGTTCTATATTTACATGCAAACTAATTTTCTAGATGTGGTGGTGCCCATCTCTTATTATAAAACCTTCATTCATACTTTGTTTTAATGATTAACACTTTTGGAAACTCGACATGCTTAAGAAATATTTATGGATGTTTTGTGAATATGTTATGTTTTCTACCTTATCAAAATCTAGATTAATGATGTAGATAATTTAGCTTATGGTAATTAGTGTATGGGATTTAATTGGTTGCTTATGAATTGTCTACATTGAGTAATTAACTAATTTAACCATCTTTATGGCCAACTCTATTTAATTTTAAATGTTGTGGATGAAAGTTTTTTTTTTGCAATTCACCGTGGTTATTGTTGTCTCCAAATCTTGTACACTAGAAGAGGGTTATTTAGGCCTCCTCTAGATTTGGGCAACATTGGGACATTTATAGGCCTGTGGGTATGCCTATAAGTGGAAATGAACCTCTAGGTTGAAAGGGCTAGCTCCCTATATTATATTTTGTGCAATAAAACTTTTGAACCAATTTGTATGAGTGAAAAGAGTCAAAAGTTTTCATAAATGAAAAGCCTAGTCTAAGATGGTGATACACCAAGAATTAATATCCACATGTATGCCCTATACTTATGCAAAATAGAGCAAAATATAGTCTATAACTCAAGCTCAAGAAGATTCCAACATAAGTATTTCGATGTAGAGACAAAATGAATGAGATCACACAAGGTAAATAACTAGAAAAGACAACATGTATAGTCCAAACAAAGGGTTACACATGTGCAAGATCTCATACAGCTAGAATGCACTCTACAAGATCTATTCAATCAAATATTTGCTCAAAAAAATGAAGGATAAAGAACATAAAGATAAAACATCACGTGCTATCACTCTGTGTCTCTTGCATGCCTAGGCAAATGTCTAGAACTTAGAAATAAAATAGACTTATGCTTCTGTCAGGGAAGTCCAAGAACAAACACACCTCTGTTCTGATTCCTCTTGTTGGATCTTGCTCCTCAGAAAGAACACAGTATGATTACCAAATATAAGCAATTATAAATGCGGAAATAACCAGAAACACAAATAGCTAGAATTCACCAATAGCACAGAATATGAGAGACAATACACTATCTTGTATTAACACTTTACAGAAAAGAATACAACAAAGAGCCGCCACACTCTTTCACCTTACAGAGGTTTGCCACACCTCAAGTGTACAGTAATTCTTCTCACACAACACTCTCCTACACAAAAACAGTCCCAACAACCAACTCACAAACAGAATTGGTGTTCACCTCTCCAACTAGTCAGTAATAACCCTGCCAGTTCACCAAGCACTCAAAAGTACTTCAAGTTGATCTCCCATGAACCTGCAACCTGCAATTCAACAGACCATACTCACATGTAGATCCCCTATGAGCTTGCAACAACCTGCAACTCAATGATCTTACAATGGAAGCAACTTACTTGCCTTCCTTCCTATCTCATGCCTTAATTACAATACATGCCAATGGGTCTATAAATAGATCCCTAACTCAAACACTAACTTAGACTCTTAATTTAGACAATTATCCTCACAACCAAAGACTCTAACTGGCCTTTACATGCAAACACTTCGTTCACTTAACTAACTGTCAGTGTAACGAGCAGTTCGAGAACACACAGGCGACTGACGTTGGTCCCTGCTAGTCTGGTTCTGTCGACGTCGGCCGACTCCCTGCCATTGCCGGTGGCCTTCTGCACTGGGTCACGACCGACGTCGGTCCTTCTGTCGACGTCGGTGCTCCTGGATCTCAGCAATCTTCCTGTTCCTTCTGTTTGCAAAGAGTTGAAGCTTTTAGCTCCACAACTCAACAATCTCCCACTTAGAGATAAACAGCTGTGACCTGTACCTGTACTTCGTCTAGTTTGTTCCCTTGGCTTTGTATCCTTTCTCAAGATCACTCTTGAAGACCAACCACCACAAACCTGTAGTGTAAAACCTGTCATCCAAATCACCTGCCACATCCACATCTACAACCATGTAGAAATTAACCTGAACCTGCATAGCATGTGCACCTGCTGCTAGTCCCTGTAAGAATCCACTGAACTATCCTCCAATGGTTCTCTCTCGGATTGGCTCCAACTTGTGACAACTCCCACTGCTTGGGAAAACTCAGGTTTAGTACATACCATGCACTCAACCTCATTATGTGAATCAAGACACCTGTTCATAGAACTGTCCAACCATCGGCGTGCTAACCGGTTTCACACAATCATCCTGAGACAAAGTCAACATATGACCTACCATGTCTCTAGAACACACTCATGCCAAAGAATCTTGCTGCTCCCGGATTCTCCATGATAAACACCTGAACTAGCTTTACCTTTAGTTCAGCAATACCTGTATATGTAACCCTGCAACAAGCACATCATACAAAAATAGGATAGTGTAGCTAATACTATCCAACCTGGTAAAGAGAAACACAATGATCAAACCTCCATTGCCCTGCAGCTAATTCAAGACCATATACCTTGATCTTCCATCTCACGTATCCATTTTCGCTCTTCTTTATCCTGAACATCCATTCGTCTCTTAGTGCTTACTTCCAGCTGGCCACTCTACCCAAAACACCTGTTTGGTTCTCCTCCAAGGAATCACATCCTCATCCATGCCTAGCTCCCATTGTTTCCTGGATCTACCTGTTTTGCTTCTTCAACAACTTCCTGGTCCTATGCCATAAGCGAGTAACAAGTAGTGTAAAGAAGGGAAATGACGAATTTAAGAACTTACTTACACCTTTGGTCCTCCATATGGGCGCTTGAGACTCCATGACAGCGTGTTGTCCACCCAAAATTTGTCTCAGTAACCGATGTCGGTCACATCTCAGTCTGCAGATGACTGAAGTCAGTTTCCTGTGACTACCACCTTGCCGACGTCAGTTTCCCCTAGCCGACACCGGTCAATATCTGCCCTGAGTCACCGACGTCGGTCTGCACATAGTCGACGTCGGTCCCTGTCTAGATGTCGACGCCAGTTTTCCTATCGACGTCGATCTCTGTGTTTTTCTTATGAGACTTGACTTTTTCTCGTGAGCTCTTTTTGGATCAAATCCTTGTCCAAATCACCCTTGCTCTGCTCAGAATTCTTCTGCATCTTGTGCTGAACTCTGTCCGTCACCTTCTCCTTAAAAACCAAGGCTTTCCTATTCTTGTCACTAACATCGGGTTCCTCAAGAAACGTTACCTTCTTCTTCTGCATACAGAAACCACGATCCATACCTTCCAAATCCGAAAGCATATCATTTGACTCAAGAACAAGCATCTCTTTCTTATCTGTGTGACCAAGCCTATCAAGCCACATCTCTGAATCTACAGCTGAACTAGAAAACCCAAAAAGAGAATCAGTAGTACAAGTAGATAGATAAAGCGTACCTACTTTCTTATCGCTAGCTACAACAAGTGTACCCTTGGTAACCTTCCAAGAGTCCACTGTGAGAGTTACTGTGCAACCCTCATCACCCAAACTTCTAATAGAAATTAAATTCTGCTCCAGAATTGGGACATGCATGACTTCTTTTAACACCCATGTGTTACCTGTCTGCAGTTTCAGCTTCACTTTCCCTTTGCCAACAATCTGACAAGGCTTACCATCCCCTACATAAATTTCTCCAAGATCTCCCTGGACATACTCATGAAAAAATTCCCTATGTGGGGATGCATGACAAGAGGCACCAGAATCTAAAACCCAAGATTCTACTTTATCCAAAGAACATACCAGAGCATCCCGTGCAGCATAATCTGTAACATCTGCTTCTTCTTCATGTTCTTCATGCTGATCTGTACCTGATCTGCAATCTCTCTTTAAGTGCCCTTGCTTTCCACACTTCCAGTAGGTTATTCTGCCATACCTGGACTTAGATCTTCTTCATGTCTTGGACCTAGATCTCCCATGCTCTATCTTTTCTCTTTGCCTTCCTCTGCCTTCAACACTCAAAGCATTTCCTGATGATTCACCTATGCTATTCCTGTGTATCTCTTCATTCAAGATCACACTTACAACATCATCCACTTTTAAGACTTTTGAAGGAGACACAGTATTAGAAACTGCCATTACCAAACCTTCCCAACTTTCAGGTAATGAACACAAAATTAAGAGAGCTCTAATTTCATCATCAAATACAATATTGACTGAACTTAGCTGGTTTACTAAACCATGGAAATCACTAAGATGGCTATGAACAGATCCACCTTCCAACATTTGCAAATTAAATAAACGCTTCATAAGAAATACCTTATTAGAAGCTGAGGGTTTTTCATATAAATTTGCCAAAGATTCCATCAACTCCACCGTTGTCTTACACTGTGATAAGCTGGAAATCACAGATGATGCAAGACTCAATCTAATAGATCCCAGAGCCTTTCGATCAAGAACCTCCCATTCTTCATCTTTCATATCTGAGGGTTTGCAAGTAACCCCTCCCAACGGTAAGTACAAATCTTTTTGATACAGATAATCCTCAATCTGCATCCTCCATAATTGGTAGTTCTTGCCATTAAACTTTTCCATCCATAGCTTACTGTCTTCTGTCATTGCTCAACTCCCACTCAAACAGAAACCCTGTGAGTACCTGTAATCAAAACACACTAACCAGATCTAATCCAATATGTTAGTATCCCAACCAAAAGCTCTGATACCACTTGTCAAGGAAGTCCAAGAACAAACACACCTCTGTTCTGATTCCTCTTGTTGGATCTTGCTCCTCAGAAAGAACATAGTATGATTACCAAATATAAGCAATTATAAATGCAGAAATAACCAGAAACACAAATAGCTAGAATTCACCAATAGCACAGAATATGAGAGACAATACACTATCTTGTATTAACACTTTACAGAAAAGAATACAACAAAGAGCCGCCACACTCTTTCACCTTACAGAGGTTTGCCACACCTCAAGTGTACAGTAATTCTTCTCACACAACACTCTCCTACAATAAAACGGTCCCAACAACCAACTCACAAACAGAATTGGTGTTCACCTCTCCAACTAGTCAGTAATAACCCTGCCAGTTCACCAAGCACTCAAAAGTACTTCAAGTTGATCTCCCATGAACCTGCAACCTGTAATTCAACAGACCATACTCACATGTAGATCCCCTATGAGCTTGCAACAACCTGCAACTCAATGATCTTACAATGGAAGCAACTTACTTGCCTTCCTTCCTATCTCATGCCTTAATTACAATACATGCCAATGGGTCTATAAATAGATTCCTAACTCAAACACTAACTTAGACTCTTAATTTAGACAATTATCCTCGCAACCAAAGACTCTAACTGGCCTTTACATGCAAACACTTCATTCACTTAACTAACTGTCCATGTAACGAGCAGTTCGAGAACACACAGGCGACCGACGTCGGTCCCTGCTAGTCTGGTTCTGCCGACGTCAGCCGACTCCCTGCCGTTGCCGGTGGCCTTCTGCACTGGGTCACGACCGACGTCGGTCCTTCTACCGACGCCGGTGCTCTTGGATCTCAGCAATCTTCCTGTTCCTTCTATTTGTAAAGAGTTGAAGCTTTTAGCTCCACAACTCAACAGCTTCTTTACTCAAAGGCAAGAAAATGGCAAAACATTCCAGTAGGGATTTGTCATACTATCTATGGATGATAAAATAAGATCCCAAGGGCCCTATTTATATTAAAAGAGGGAGAGAAGAGAGAGCTCTTGGGCACCAAAATAGAAGCCTCCAAAATGGTTTGTAGTCACCATCCTGGTAAAACTGATTCCAACAGTTCTCTCATTTAGATGGAGATTGTCCTTCTCTTTTATTTGCCCTCTTGAAATGACTAGGATCACTGTAAAATTAATGGTGAGATGACCCTCCATAATAAATGGCTTAAATTGCTACTGTGAACCTTAGATTCTTCTTGAAAGCTCTCGTATTTTGCACTACATACCCATTTGGGTTTTCCAAGTGACATTTTACTTGCTTCTTCGGGTTCTTTGATTGCTTCTACTTGTAAACGTCATCAGCAAAGCTCTTTTAAAAACCCACAAAGCATTGTCTCTTCCTTTTTGGGATTTTTGATTGCTTTTACTTGTAAAATTCAGAAGCAAAGCTCTCTGGGAAACTTGATTTGTACTATCTTTGCTTAGGAACTAGTCAGGTTCTCTAAATGGCTTTACTCCTTGCTTGAAGACTTTAGGCATGAATTCAACATCCTACAGCACGTCATGTTTAAATCCTAATGGCTAGTTGGTTATATTAAACTTGACATCCTATGGCACATCATCTTTGAATCCCAATGGCTAGTTAGCCAACTTGAATTTGATGTCCTGTGGCACGTCATGTTTGTACCCTAACGGCTAGTTGGTTGTGTTAAACTTGACATCCTGTGGCACGTCATCAAGATCCATCAGGTTGGGTTTATATTTTAGGAAATTTTCCCAAAGTAATTCCTTTAAATAATATGTCTGAAGTAATTCTTTTGAGGATTTTCCCCAAAAGGTAACGACTAGCTCCTTTGAGAACTTTTCTTGAAAGACACTTGGGAAAGTGTCCTTTAGAAAAGCTCTGAAGGACATTTGGGGAAGGCATAGGGTCCCTTCAAAAAAATTTGAAGGGAATTTCCAAAGGAAATGGCCCTTTAAAACTTTTTTGAAGGGCATTTCCAAAGACAAAGTGCCCTTCGAAAAAGTTTGAAGGGTCACTTGGGAAGAAAAGTACCCTTCAAACCTTTTTTCAAGGGTCACTTGGACAACAAAGTAACCTTTAGAAAAGGTTGAAGGGTCACTCGGGTAGAAAAGTGCCCTTTGGAAAATTCCAAAGGGTCACTTGGGTAAACAAAGTGCCCTTTGGAACAATCTGAAGGGTCACTTGGGAAGAAAAGTTCCCTTTGAAACTTTTTCGAAGGGTCACTTCGAAAGAAAAGTGCCCTTCAAAAAAGTTTTGAAGGGACACTTGGGAAAACAAAGTGCCTATCAGAAAAATTCTAAAGGGACACTTGGGGGGATCAAGGCAAGGAAATGCCCTTCAAAAAGGTTTTGAAGGGCCACTTCCGAGAGGCATTATCAAAACCATTTTGGGTTTTCTGATTGCTTTTGCTTATAAAGAAATTCAAGACTTGTTCCTTGGAAAACTTGAAGTCATGCATCTTTGAAAACTTGCAAAGCATTATGAGTAATTAGGGTTCATAAATCTAAATTACTTCTACTCATGAAATTTTTATAAATCAAGTCATTCAAAGAACTTGACTTAGTCTTGAGGAGTAACTCGGGTTTAGGAGAGGCCAAGACTTGATCTATGGATAACCTGACATACACTAAAATGGAGCCAAAACACTTTAGCCCCCTTAACTTGTAATTTTGGACCTCTAAAATGCTTTGTTCTTGCAACTGCTATTTAACTCTCCATGAAAATGGTTGAATAAATTGTACTAAGGTGAAATTTGGTCAATAGTTATTTTATCTTACAACATGATGCTATAGGGACTTGTTCATAATTTATTATCCCTTAGACACTTTGTTGTGTTTGTGAAAGTTTAAGTGAATATTAAACATGGTGAACATTGGCTCATTAGTTATATATCTCATCAAGTATTTCATTTAACAATTAAAATATTAGTGTGAAAACTAGAAATCTCTTTTTGGCCTTACCCTTTCCCTCTTATTTGATGTTTTTTATACGTCATACCCTGTAAAATAAAATCATTCTAAATATATGTCCTTAGGTTAGTTTTGTTTATTAAAATAAATAAAGTTAGTTTGGTCATAAGGAGGATTTCTTCAGGTAAGGAGCATATGACTCATATTTGGTTAATCATAAGACCACATACCTGCAACTCATGCTCTAACTTATGCTTCATGATCCTGAAATAATTATGTGTAGACCCATTAACTATTAGAGCCTATTCATAAAATTGTAACAATAACTTGTATTAGATAGATCAATTCCAAATAGTTCACATGCCTTTGTTGTAACACTATATATCTTTATTGATGAAAATAAAGTGTTTGCTACCTATAGTTATGGAACTCTAAGATAAATTACTTATAATCTATTTAATAACATAATGTTGGAGAGTTGTCAGTGATGTCATGGAGGCGTCCAGGTGAGTGGATGAAGTGTCTTGATAGTCTCAGTGTCAATGATAAAGTGTGTAGTGTGTTTCTCCTAATATGCTTGAAGTAGGCTTGTTTGATCTCCAGTTTTGGCATGATTAGGGATAGGTATAAAGTATTGAGCATGTGTGAGGGGTCATATCAGAGGTAAAGGATGATTGGAGAGCTTGTGTAAGTACATGGTATTTATTTGGTTCTTCATTATGTTCATCTTGGCATCATTGGTTATATGATAGAAAAATCTAAGTAGGCAGTTTGTTAATGCCACCATTACCACATATGGATGAGTCAGGGGGAGTTGGTCATATAGGTGTGATAAAATGAGTCCCAAGTTGCTATGGTCTATGTTTTAGGTCATGTGGTTAAGCATAGCAAAATATATAACTGTGTAAATGTGGCTTCCCAAGTAATTTACAATGTTTTCCCATACTTAGCCAAATTTGCAAAGGAGATTTAACGATGCATGTTTAATCGCATCACAAATCTACGACGTGAAATTAATCTAAGCTTAATGTTTAAGTTTAAGTAAATCTAAGTAATCAATTTGATGGGATTATATTTCGCATGTGTGAAGGATCCGAGAGTAGCTTGATATATGGATGGATTCGCCTATGAAAGAAGATCATATGATTTAAATTTTAGGATATGCAATTAAGGGCAACAAAAGTTATTAAGGTTCAAAATTGGCCTTCTAGTTAGATTACAGAGGTTCCCATACTTAGCCAAATTTGAAAAAGGTAAAGATTCAGACCAGATAAAGATCTAACAGTAAGCAAGTATTCGTACAAATGCAGATCTACGATGTGTATTGAGTCAAAGAGGTCAAAGTGTTTGATGTTTAAGCTGGTTAAAATCTAGGCTACTCTTGAAGAGATTGAAGGAATGCATTTGTTTCAAATTTTTAGGAAGTAGTGAGATTATGAAAAGTGCTCAATGTTTAACAGTAAACAAAGGTAAAGACCAAGCTACTTTTGAGGAGATTGATAGTGCGTATTTGGTCAAAATTGCCAAGGAGTATAGGATGAGGTTAAACTGATAGATGTTTAGCATATTTAAAGATCAAGCTACTTTCGAGGGAGATAGATGATGCATATTCATTCAATCTATGAAAGGGAATGAGATGTTGACAAAGCGTTTGATGTTTAATAGTGACCATTGGAATTTGAATATTAAAATTAATGAAAGAAAACCAATGCTTAGTTTTTGAGCTATAACTTTTGATCCAAGACAAATTTGTTGATGTAGTAAAAATCAAAGTTGTAGAGAACTTCAAGTCACATCTAGTGAATCTAGTTAGAAGGTTTTAATGTTTGTATAGTCAATGTTATTAATATCCAAATTTGAATATATGTTTGACCATGTTCTGTAAGTGACTCAAGAAGGATATTTGAGTTGTTCTGATAGTATTTGGATGTTTCAAGAGGAATGAGATATTGAAGAGTGTTGTAGACTACATGAGGATCATCTGTATGGACTTTGGAGGTTTGACCAATCCATATTTAGTATGAAAAAATGCTTCAAAGTTGACTATTTATTCATTCATGGTGTTATTGTGTACAAGGCTAATGTTTAAGTAGATTAAGCATACATAGAGGCATGTAATGATGACTGTAATTATTTGAGGATGTCTAAGAGGTCATGTGGAGTGGACCTATGCATTTAGAAGTGTTTTTGTGCTTTTAAATTGCTCAATGAAGTGCTAAATGGGTGAATAGGTCTTCATGAGGCCTATAAGGGCTACTCAGGCCTAATTGAAAGGCATAGTTGCTTAAGTGTGAACCATAGTTGCTATGGCTGACCTATGTAGATGGATTAAGCTATGTTAGATGTATTAAGGGATAAGACAAGTATTATGGCTGACCTATGTAGATATATTAAGCTATGTTAGATGTATTAAGGGATAAGACAAGTATTATGGTTGACCTAGAAGATAATGATCATAATGGCTCTATAAAAGGTGAAATTAAAGGTAATGATTTCTAGACTTGAAAGAAGAGGTATGTGTAAGAGTTGAAGAGCGAAGGAAAGAAGAAAGGGTGTTTGCCCAATGGATGGGTTGTAGAGCAGAGTAGTTTGATGACTGTGTGTATGACCTATAGGTTATATTTATGACGTTAAATATAGTGCTCTTTCAGGTTTGAATATTGGGGAGAGAAGCAAATAGAAGAAGGATTTGTAGGTCTGAGTGTGTCTATGAGGGAAATTTGAGTGAAGAGGAAGAGAGATTGTGGCATGCCTATGTGAGAGGCTTGTCTGAGATAGAGAGGGTTTTTTATAGGGGTTAGAAAATTAGAGGCTTGTCATTAGGTGTTGAAGACATTAGTTTAAAGGTGGGGATATTTAGATCATAGGTGTTGTGAGGGTGTTCAACATCTAGGTCAGAAGGTCTTGACCATCCTAGGGGTAGGTGCTTCTTATGGAATAAGTATTTCACTAAAGTCTGGTAAAAAAGACTTGACAATCCTAGGGGTAGGTGATCCTTATGGAATAGATATTTCACTAAATTCTGGTCAGAAGGACTTGACTATCCTAAGGGTAGGTACTCCTTGTGGAACAGGTGTTTCGCTAAAGTCTCATATTTGCATACTTCTTATAAGATAAGTAGTCTATGTGTTTGCAAGCTTGAGAGTGGGTTTTATTCCCAAAGAGAGTTTCCCACACAGATCTTATGTTGTGTGTGTAATCTTGCATTATCTATTTTTTCATTGCTATAAACATCTTGAATGCTTCATCAATGGTTGTATTGAATGCTAAACTATTTGAAGGGTTTGGAAATTGAAATGGATTGCTTGCCACCACTGATTCACCCCCACTCTTAGTGGTTTATAACTCTAACAATTGGTATCAAAGTAGGTCCTTTGGTAAAGTCTTGACAACTTGAAGGAGATCCAAGGTACAATATGGGTAGCCATCAAATGCAAGGAGGTTTTCCCACTAAGTAATCACCAATGTTTAATAGATCCAATTATGCTTTTTGAAGTGAAAGGATGAGGACCTACATCATTTCCTTAGGGTCTTACACTTGAAAATATATTGTGGATGGTTATTCTATACCTATTATTCCTCCATCTAGTGCTATAAATAAGAAGTTATTTGAGAATAATTCCAAGGCAATGAATGCTATGACTTGTGGTGTTTCAGAGACTAAATACACCAAGGTAATCCATTACATATCTATCAAGGAAATGTGGGATAAATTGAATATTATTTATGAAGGAGATTCAAAGGTTAAGTTGCAAAAGTTGTAGACTCACTGAAGATAATTTGAGAGTTCTAAGATGAATGAAGAAGATTCTGTGGCATCCTTTCTGCAGAGAGTTAATGAGATTGTGAACACCATCAGAGGTCTTGGAGAGAAGATTGAAGAAACTATTGTAGTTTAAAAATTATTAAGGTATCTCTATCTCAATTTTGATTCAAAAGTGTCTGTTATAGAAGAAATTCATAATCTTACTTAGTTGAAGATGGATGAATTGCATGGCATTCTTATTGCTTATGAGATAAAAGTAAATGGTGATATACCACCAAAGAAGGAAGCAACATTCAAGATAGAAATGAATCTAAAGAAGAAATTCCACGGTAAGAAAGTCAACAAGGATGACATATCTGATATTGATTAATATGAACTAACTGCTTTGTTTACAAGAAAATTGAAAATAGGGTCAGGTAAGTATAAGGGTTAACTGCCCTTCAAATGCTTCAATTTTGGAGAGGTAGGACATTTTGCTAAAAGTGTCTACATAAGCATAAGAATAATGATGATGATGAGCATGGTGATGGCCAAGATGAAGACAAGAAGACATACGAGTCTAATAAAAGGAAGAAAGGATTTAGAAAGTATGACAACAAGAAGAAATCCTTTAAGAACAAGAAGAGTCTCTACACCAATAAAGATTGTAGCTCATCAAATGAGAGTGAAGACAGTGACTCAGAGTATGATCATGAAGATGATGGTCTTGTTGAAGATAAATCCCTCTTCATAGCTAAGTTAGAGAAGACAACTAGTAAGATGAAGTCATTTGTGAGATTTTAAAAGAGCTCGAGTGATCTAGACAAAATTCTGAGTGATCAAAAACATGCAAGTGATAGAATTGGTCTTGGATATTAAGAAGAACCAAAAAATGCAACTCAAGACAAGATGAAGACTAATGTAAATCAGACCTTGAAGGTCAATAATCAGTCAAGGGATGAAGATGTTGGTAGAATGAATACAAATCATATAAGACAACCAAATGCCATGAGGATGCAAGTTTCAATGGTTACTATTACACATGTAATCAGTTTGGGCATAGAGCTAGAGAATGCAAGAGATCTGTTAGAAATGAGTTTGCATGAAACTATGATGGGAGTCATCAATTAAAAGGTGAGTCTTCTTCAAAATAAGTAGTTTGTTTCAATTGTCAAAATAATGGAAATATGACAAGATTTTTTTCTAATCAAGAAAGGTAGGATAAACTTCATACAAAAGGTATAGTGTGCTTCAACTATCAATAGAGAGGTCACATTGCAAGATTCTGTAAGGAAAGACCTACAAGACAAAATAGGTTAAATCAGGCTCTTAGAATGCAAGAAAGAAGGAAAGTTAACTCATGGAAACCAAAGGTGGTAAGTGTGAGTCATGATGAATCTACAGGTCCAATTAATCTATTTACTATGGTGAAGAATGCTACAAAAGTTGGAGAGTGTCAAGAGCTCTCATTGTTTGCTCGTGTTGTGAATGAAGAGACCAAGCTCAAGGAGAAGACCAAGGTTCTTGTTGATACTAGTTATGAGGTGTGTTTGGATGCTAATGAGCAACTTGATATGTGTGATAAAGTTTTAATCTTGGTTCCTGAGTTGTTAAGGTCTGAAGGTGATGTTCTACAATGCAAAGAAGATACTTCAGTGATCAAGGTATGTCAAGATTACATAGTTGCTCCAAATGTTGTATATCCTATTATAGAAGAGAAAGTGAGCGATGTAGAAAAAGAACAAGTTGTCAAAGTTCATACTAGGAATAACAAGAACAATAAGTATTATAGATATAAAAGGATTACAGTGGTTACTGAAGAGATGTGGGCCATTCCTAACTTCACTTTGTTTTAGAGCATTGCCATGTAGAGGTCTCTATTTATACTTCTTAAGAGACTCATTTTAGTGGAGAAGCAAGTGTTATTGTCATGTTCTTCAGAAGGTCTTAGAAGGCAAGAGATGAGTGTTTCCAGTTGGTGTGTCAAGATGGGAGAAGAGCTTTGATGAGGTCAGAGTGATATCATAAGGTGTTTTTGTTGTGTATGTAGTGTCTACAGGATCAGAATGGGTGTTTTTAGGTGGCATACTGAGATTGATGGAATGTCAAGAAGAGTTTGATGCTAATAAAGGTATGCACACTTATTTGTGATGTGTTCCAGGTGGTTTTGTGTCTTGATGATCATATTTGTGCCTTTTGGAGGTTTTTGTGTGCTCTTAGGTTTATCTTTCTTATTACAGATCAAATCCATGGTATAGAAAGTCAAAGTTCCCAAAGGTTTGAAGGCTAAAATCTTGGTCTAAAAGTGTGTGATGGTTGTCTCTAGGTGTGAAATAAGTTTCAAAGGTGGGTGTTGACCAGAAGGAGGTTTGTTGACCTTGTTTGTTTTAAGATTCTAGAGTTTTGGGTTATACTAGAAAAGTAGTTTTCCTTATGAATTGAGGTTTGAGTCTTATTAATAGGTTGAATGGGCCAAATGGTTATCAAATCAAGCTTCACAAATATTTTAGGGTTTGTATTTTTCAAATTATTCAAGTTTTTGTCAAAATGGAGGCCTAATTGGCTAGTAGATTTGTGAAGTATGTTTCAGAGGAGGATATAGGTGATAAAAATTGGTGTGCTTAAGTGGGAATATGAGAGTGATCTATATATGAAGTTTCAAGTCTTGAAATTATGTCTACTAAACTTTTTGAACTTTGCAAGTTATAGGTAGGGCTACAAGGAGTCTAGACAGGCCTAGTGTGAAGATTTGATGTTTTTGCTCAATTCAACCAAAAGAGAAAGGCATGAATGCTTCAACATGATTTATTAAGTTAGTTTAGAGAATTTTTTATGTTTTTTGAGTGGCATAGAGTTTTATTAGTGGTCCTTGAGGTGGCTTGAAAGAGAAGGCTAGTAAGCCTATGTGGTGGTTCTTCATGGTGTGTGAAGATATGAAGATGCTCAATAGGTGAAATGGATCATATATCTTGGGGGGAGTACTTATTATATGTTTCTTGGTGAGATCCATTAGATTTTAGTGCTTTTGTGTGTTCTTTCTTCACTGGTTGCAGTGCTTGGTTGAAAAGAGTGTTGGCATGTAGCAAGAGGAAATTGTCAAGGCAAGAAGAGGTAGGCTCAAGGTAAGGGGGAGTTTTTATCATATTTATAAGGTGTTCCTCTCTTGTTGGTAGTATTTTTAGGTCCTCAAGATTAGTTTGTGCCCACTTTGTCATTATGTCGAAGGGGGAAAAGGTTCCTATTATGAGAGTGCTTAAAGAGAGAGAAGGAAGGTGAGTTGTATGATGGGTGTTGACATCAATGACAAAGGAGGAGATTATTGGAGAGTTATTAGTGATGTCATGGAGGTGTTAAATTGAATGGATGAAGTGTCTTGATAGTCTAAGTGTTAATGACAAAGTGTGTAATGTGCTTGTCCTAGTATGCTTGAAGTAGGCTTGGTTGATCTTTAGTTTTGGTATGATTAGGGATGGGTCTGAAGTATTGAGCATGTGTGAGGGGTCCTATCAAAGGTTGAGGATGATTGGAGATCTTTTAGAAGTGCTTGGTATTCATCTAGTTCTTCATTATTTTCATCTTGGCATAGTTGGTTTTGTGATAGAAAAATATATGTAGGTAGTTTGTTAACATCACCATTACCATGTATGGATGATTCAAGGGGAATTGGTCATATGGGTGTGATAAAATTAGTCCCAAGTTGATATGGTCCAAGTTTTAGGTCATGAAATTGAGTGGAAAAAAATATATAACTATGCAAAGTTGGCTTCCCAAGCAGTTTTCAATGTTTTCCCATACCCAAATTTGCAAAGGAGATTTAACGGTGCACATTTAATCACATCACAAATATACAATGTGAAATTAATCTGAGCTTAATGTCTAAGTTCAATTAGATCCAAGTAAGTAGTTTTATGACATTATATTTCACATGCATGAAGGTTCCAAGAGTGGCTTGATATATGGATGGATTCCCTTATGAAAAAATATCATATGGTTTAAATTTTAGGACATGTGATTGAACGCAACAAAAGTTATTAAGGTTCAAAGTTGGCCTTCCAATAATATTTCAAAGGTTCCCATACTTAGCCAAATTTTCAAAAGGTAAACATGAGGACCAAAAAAAGATATAACACCGAGCAGGTGTTTGTACAGATGTAGATCTATGATGTGTATTGTGTCAAAGAGGTCAAAGTGTCTGATGTTTAAGCTGGTTAAAGTCTAGGCTACTCTTAAAGAAATCGACGAAGTGCATTTGTTCCAAATTTTTAGGAAGCAATGAGATGATGACAATTTATAAATGTTTAACAATAAGTAATGGTAAAGATCGAGCTACTTCCAAAGAGATCGACGGTGCGTATTTGGTCAAAATTGCCAAGGAGCATCAGATGAGGTCAAATTAATAGATGTTTAGCATAGTTAAAGATCAAGCTACTTTCGAGGGAGATTGATGATGTATATTAATTAAATATATGAGAGGGCATGATATGTTAACAAAGTGTTTGATGTTTAACAATGACCGTTGGAATTTGATTATTCAAATTAATGAAGGAAAACCAATGTTTAGTTTTTGAGCTATAACTTTTGATTCAAGATGAATTTCTTGATGCAGTAAAAAGCAAAGTTTTAGAGAAATTCAAGATGCATCTATTGAATCTAGTTATAAGTTTTGAATGTTTGTACAATCAAATTTATTAAGCTCCAAAGTTGATTTTGTATTTGACCATGTTCTATAAGTGATTTGAGAAGGATATTTCAGTTGTGTTGATGGTATTTGGATGTTTCAAGGGGACTAAGCTATTAGAGAGTGTTGTAGACTACATGAGGATCATCTTTATCAATTTCATAGGTTTAAACAATCTATATTGAGTATGAAAAAATGCTTATAAGTTTACTATTTATTTTTTCATGGTGTTCTTGTGTACAAGGTTAATGTTTGAGTAGATTGAGCATACATAGAGGTGTGTAATGATGATTGTAATCATTTGAGGATGTCTAAGAGGTCATGTGGAGTGGACATATGTATTTTGAAGTGGTCATGTGTTTCTAAATTGATAAATGAAGTAATAAATGGGTGAATAGGTCTCCATAAGACCTATAAAGGCTACTAAGGCCTAATTGAAAGGTGTAGTTGCTTAAGTGTGACCCATAGTTGTTATGACTAGCTTGTGTAGATGGTATTAAGCTATGTTAGATGTCTTGACGACTAAGATAATTATTATGGATGACCTATAAGATAATAATCATGATGGATCTATAAAAGGTGAAATCAAAGGTGGTGATTTCTAGACTTGCAAGAAGAGGTGTGTGTAAGAGTTGAAGAGTGAAGGAAAAAATAAAGTGCGTGTGCCCAGTGGATGGGTTTTAGAGTAGATCATGTTGATGAATATGTGTATGACTTGTAGGTTATATTTTTGATGTCAAATATAGTGCTTTTATAAGTTTGAATATTGGGGAGAGAAGCAAATAGAAGAAAGATTTGTAGGTCTGAGTGTGTATATAAGGGCAGTTTGAGTGAAGAGGAAGAGAGATTATGGCATGCCTATGTGAGAGGATTATATGAGATAGAGAGTGTTTTTCAAGGGTTATAAAATCAAAGGTCCATCATTAGGTGTTGAAGACATCAATTCAAAGCTGGAGATGTTCATATCATAGGTGTTAGGAGGGTGCTCAACATTTAGGTTAGAAGGACTTAACCATCCTAGGGGCAGGTGCTCCTTATCGAACAATGTTTCACTAAAGTTTGGTTAGAATGACTTGACCATCCTAGGGGCAAGTGATCCTTGTGGAATAGGTGTTTAACTAAATTATATTCATAAGGACTTGACCATCCTAGGGATAGGTGCTCCTTGTGGAACAGGTGTTTCACTAAAGTCTCATGATTACATACTTCTTATAGGATAAGTAATCCACGTGTTTGTTGGCTTGAGAGTGGGTTTTATTACCCAAGAGGGTTTCCCACATAGATCTTGTGTTGTGTGTGTAATTTTGCATTATCTATTTGTGCATTGCTATAAATATCTTGAATGCTTCTTGAATGGTTCTATTGAATGCTTAAGTGTTTGAAGGGTTTGGAAATTGAATTGGATTGTTTGCCACCACTGATTCACCCCCCCTCTCAATGGTTTATACCTCTGACACATAATTAATTTTCATAGCATGGCTAATATTTGATTTTACATAGTTCAATAATTTTATATTGGCATGACAAATAAGTCATAAAATCAAACTATTGAAAGTGAATATGGTGGTCAAGACTTAGCAAACTTGTTTTTTGTCACTTGTGCATATAGTTTATGATTATTATTTCATTAGTGTAGATTAATAACCTTTACCTAAAGCTATGTAGTTTGTGTTATTTACTTCACACATTAGTTATTTTGAATATATGTTAACATATATATTTTATTGAATAATAATATCCCAGACCCTTCATTTTGACTATGGCAAGAACTTATCTCCTGTAATAGGAAACAAAATTTAGATGGTTTTTTTTAATGCATTTAGAAAAAAATGCAATTTCAATACATTTACCAACTTATCACTAATAAAAAATTTAATCATTACCTATGAATTCTAGTTGTTCCACTTTGTCTGACTTAAAAACATCAACTGTATATTTATCCCAATCTTGAGCATCTATATGGGATATAAATAACCGGAAGCACACAATTGATTACCAAATACAAGCAACTTAATATGTGGAATTAACCAGAATCAACAAGTAACTAGAATTCAGAAATAACACATGATATGAGAGACAATACACAACTTGTATTAATACTCATACAGAAAAGAATACAATAAAGAAGATGCCACTTCTTCTCCACCACCTCGTCAGAGGCTTCCCACACCTCAAGTGAATAGTAATTCTCTCCTCAAAGCTCTCTCTCTTAGGTCCCAACACCCAACTCAAACACAAAGTTGGTGTTCACCTCCAGTGCTCCACGCACACCACAAGTGCTCCACGCACTCCACAAGTACACAAACGTACTTCAAGTAGATCTCCCCTGAACCTGCAACAACCTGCACCTCAATAGACCTTACTTATGGAAGGATCTTCCTTGCCTTCCTCTTTGCTCTATCTGAGTACCCACTGTACTCCAAGTAGATCCCACCTGATTCTGCTCTCCCTATTGTGTTGTTGTCCTCTCTGATCTTGCACACCTAAAAGTCAATCTGGTTCTACACACCTGTGAACCTTGACCTTGCACACACACACACACACACCTGCAAATCAATGATCTTACTTACCATGTAGATCTCCTATCGTAGCCATGCTCACCTGATGACTAAGATCATACATACATGAAGAACCCTGCTGATTCTCCAATCCAGCACCCACACTTGGTACTGTGGCACTAGGAGGAACACGCCATTGCTCACCTCACACACAGAAGAAGCAAACTTTGCTCAACTCAAACTAGAACAACTTTCAATACAATCCATGAGTCTATTATATAGATCTCATCCAAACAATAATTAGACATCTAATTACAATAATTAGATCCGCAGCTCTCAGTCTAAAATTGGCTCTAAACATGCAAACACATGGTTCGTTAGCTAACTTCCCGTAATATACTCGCAGCTCGAACCACACAAGTGACCAATGCCGGTCCCTGTCTGCCTGGGGGTCACCGACGTTGGCCGAATTCTGACAGACGTCGGTTGCCTTCTGGTCTCCTCCCTACCGACGTCGGTTGGCCTGACCGACGCCGGTGACAGTAACACTTCGCAACCCTTCTGCAACCTCCTCTATTTGCATCAGTGAAGCTTTTAGCTCCACAACCTAACACTTCACACATTAGTTATTTTGAATATATGTTAACATATATATTTTTTGAATAATAATATCCCAGACCCTTCATTTTGACTATGGCAAGAACTTATCTCCTATAATAGGAAACAAATTTTAGATGGTTTTTTTGAATGCATTTAGAAAAAAATGCATTTTCAATACATTTACCAACTTATCACTAATAAAAAATTTAATCACTACCTATGAATTCTAGTTGTTCCACTTTGTCTGACTTAAAAACATCAACTGTATATTTATCCCAATCTTGAGCATCTATATCATTAAAAGTGGAAGTTAGTTGCCAATTATTTAATTGTCATAAATTTTCCATATCCATTTGAGTTTCCAATAAAATTTGTTCACTTTGTTCTTTGAACTTCAAAAAATTCACTATATGTATCTTAATCCTCAATATAAAATTTCTCAAAATTAAAGTCAATGGATAATTATATTATTTTGCATTAATTCCTGTACATCCAATTTGATTTTAAATGCCACCATATGTCTAATATTATTAGCAATTTTCATTTATTTTAAATAAAATTCATGATCTAAACTTGATTTATACGCAATCTATTTATTTTAGTCTTTACTCTCAAATTTTC
The DNA here is from genome assembly GCA_037957365.1 of Torreya grandis. NCBI lineage: Eukaryota > Viridiplantae > Streptophyta > Pinopsida > Cupressales > Taxaceae > Torreya > Torreya grandis. The sequence continues at coordinate 463,358 of JARHVA010001673.1, forward strand.
CAAAATGGAGCTCACCTACAAAGCATATTAACTATCAATAATCACCACATATTCATTTGAGTTTGAATTTGAATTACAAAGGTCACTATATATCAAATCTTGTTCTTTGAAGCATTTTCTCAAATAGTTCACATGCCTTTATTGTAAATGTGTATGTATTTATTAGTGTTATATTAATATAAAACAATCATTTATACTATTATAGTTCTTTTTAATATTTGATTTATAATTTAATATCGACCCTCTCTCACTTTTATAGTCACTTCTCCATTTTGATATCTAGTTTTTATGAACTAATCATTGATGGACCACTATGTTATCATTTTGTTGTTGTAGATTTTATCTTGTTTTGTTCATTTTATGACTAATAATCTATGTGTTCATCTTGGTATCCATTGTGAAAGTAATCATAAATAAAGGCTAACAACAATTTTTTTTAAATTCCTATGATCTTAGTTCAAATTTTATTTCAATTCGTGTGACCACCATGTGTTGAATTGGATTATAGTTCGAATTTGCAAGGTCCCAATGGGAATTTTAATTATGTTCATTCCTTCATGTTGTGAACTTTGTATATTTTGTTTATGGGTAGTGAGAGGCATCAAAATTAGTCCACCATAAATAAATGATCTTCGCCATCCATGTGGTAACATCACAGAGCCTCAAGCTCAAAGAGTTCATTTTTTGTTTTCACGTGTTCACTATGGACCCTTTAATTTATTATATACACTTTATATTATTTTAGGTCCACATTTGTCCTCATGGATTCCCACGTGGTTAAGTCTACCCTCATTTTTGACTTTGATTGTGATCACTTGGACTAACATATGGTAGTCCCTTATTTATTTGTTCTAACAAAGCCTCCTTTGTTTCTTTACTCATATTTGTTGTGGCCATGATCTTATGGGATTTTTCTTCATTATATTTCATATTTAATGTGTTAAATGTGAGTATTCCATGTGATCACATCTCATTTTTTATAAATTCACATGCTAATGGGGTTAATTTGAAAAATGTCGAGATTCAAATTTGACCTTAGGTGAGCCTAGTATCATGACACTCCATGTGGCAGTGTCACAAACAATCACTAAGTTTCTTTGTCATTTCATGTGGACCCATTTAAATTTCAAGGATAAATTAGAATGACCATGATACACTTTATCTATTGAAATTAAGGTGATCTCTATTAATAAAAAATACTATAGGTTTTAAATCAACTTTACCACGAATCCAATACAAACTTTGGGCTAAAGTTATGAATGTGATAACAGTATGAACTATGACCAGTTTAATTTTAACTCAGCCCTCAAATTAGTTTCAAAGTGTGAACCAAACCTCATAATGTACTATTAAATATGAATTATTGTATCCATACAAGGTAAGAAACTTCTCATAATAAAACCACCCTTTATGAATGAATGTGGTTGCAAACTCATGTTATAGTGACTTACTCAAAACTTCACAAGCAAAGTCTCTAAGTGTGATGCTAGGATGGTTTCCATGTGTCCTTATAACAATATTCCTATAATCTTGACAATAAATTTATAAGTATTATATATAGTATTAAAGTGACTTCATTGTTGACTCAATAATTAAATAAAAAAACACTTTAGTAAACCCATATTATTTCAATAATAAAGTGATTTGTGACAATCACTTATAAGTCACATAGCCACGGACTAACACATTAGTCTTTGAATATAGCTTTATATTTTAATAGTCAACTCTAGTGACTACATACACCTTGTCATGACTAATACACCCCCGTGTCTTTTTTAGAAATAGTGACCCCTTTTTTAAAAAAATGAGATATGTTTGTTTATTAAAAAAATCACTTTTATGTTAATTTGTGAACCAAGTTCATAATGATTTCACAATTGGTTGGGTTCAATTACCATGTTCATCCCTTTAGATTTAAGTTTTAATTAATTTGGTCACACAATAATAATTCCTAATCCCAAGTTCCATCCTAGCCACTTTGATTACCATTATAAAATCCTAAGACCTAAGGGTTCACACTTGAATAATTTGCCACCCTGTTTATATTATAAATTGGCTTAGGGTACGAACTTGACCATCGTTTAGAGTGAATTTAATATCCTAATAGATCTATGGGATTTCTCCAAGCCTTATTATGGTTAAATCACCCTATTTATGACTCCATTGGTCCATTGGATTGATGCATGATGTGGTTTGTATCCCCTTGATTTAATTTAAAGTTTGACCCCATGATTCCATTTGCTTAGGATTTTTCCACATGTTCATATATAACCATAGCATTTAAGATCTTGTGTGGAATATTTTGGTTACTTGTGACCCTTTTTTATTTCTTATGCTCAATGGGAGTAAGACACATGGTAGGTTTGGCTTATCTACAGTGACAAGTGCCATATTTATTCATTTTGAAACATAATATCTCAACACCTCACATGGCATTATCATATAGTATCATATCCACAAAGTTAAATTTTGTTGTATTATTTATCTCATAGTGGCTTGAATATCCTCAACCTAATAGGAGTAACACACCTTGCAAGTTCTTATTGGCCATGGAATTATGCATTCTCAAAGTTCACAAGGTCATTTATTTAACATGAAATTTGTTTTGTACTAAGTGGTCATGTTAATACATAAATTATCCATTTATGTTCACACTTGTCCCTTTGTTTGTCTTCATGGCCACATAGATTCATTGGAAATCCAACTTTTTCTTGGGTTTGTGTCTTTTATGTTGTGATGACTAACTCACCAAGTCCATTTTGTTTACTTCTTATGGTTATTTTATATTATATGGTGACCACACATCAATACTATTTACCACACATATTAGTTATTTTATTACAATTGATCGTATTATAATACATGGCCTCATCCTACTAGTCATAACTTAATGAGATCCTAGAGTTAAAAAGGTTCACAAAGTCAAACCTAATTTAAATCCTATGGCCTTAATGTGAACATGTGTCAATCCAATGGAGTCACAAACTAACAAAGATTACAAATTAAATTTTAAGGTGCAAAGACCTTCACAAAAGTGTTAGTTTATGCATTTGGTTTTAATTTTAGATCGGGTCTATAGTTTACAAGGATGTGTATACATGGTGTGAAATCATAGACTTAGCATAAATGTTAATCTCAACCATCAAGTTATCTATTATTTCAAAAAGATATAAATGTAAACTTCGCTAAAGGGATTGAGAATCAAATACTATTGAACTAGTTGAAGTAAATTAAGTTTGAACAAGGAATTACAACATGGCCAACTAGCACACGAAATAAATATGCTTATATTAATCTGTGACCCCAACCCAAATGAGGGTTTTATATCTGATGTTGAACAGGGAAAATGGTACACTTGTTCATGTTGGACATTAAATATAAAACTCTCATTTATATGTGGTGCAATGATTATACAAACATCTAATCTTATTGTAATTACCACAACATGTATTATAGGAATCAACAAGCTTAAAATTATTTCTAGATTTTACCAATCATATGATTCCATAAGATTTTTTAATGTTTGTCATGGTATTGGGTGTTGATGCCATCATTAATGCTTGTACTAATTTTCATGCAATGAAAAGGTCATGTTTTAGGTGATGGGGAGTATCCTTTTAGTACAACGATAGTGGTTGTGAATTATTTATTCTCAATCTTCAAAAATTTATGTATTAATCTTAATTTCCACTATGAAAATATTAATATTTTCCCATTTCTCTCTTGTGGACTACTTTCAAAATTCAAACTCTCAATCACTATGAACTAATTTGAGATTACTTCAAATTGAATTTGTTGTTTATCATTTATTACTTCTCCTACAACATGTTTTGTTCCTATTCAAATTCTCCCTATGTTTACTTTGGTTTTCATTATGAAATGAAAGCCACCGTTGAACTATAATGTTGCCCAATGATTTTTGCATACTAATTTTAATTCACATTTGAGTTCTAGAGGAAACTATGAACTTAATTTTACTCGAATTTGATTTTTTTTTTTTTTTTTTTGTGATTATCCCCACTCATCTCTAAAATGTTGTGATTTTTGGTGAATTTGTGAGTTGGGATGGGTGCCAAATTTAATCACTTTGAAGCATAGTGTTCTTGTCATTCACGTGATTTGATCATAGGGTATCAAATTCATGGAGTTCACTTTTTTTATTGTGTTGACTATGAACCCATTAATTTATTCAATCACCTTTTATATATGTGAAATTTGATTATCCTCCTCTTTGCCTCTTCTCTTATGTTCTCTCAAAATGACATGCGTCAGGTGTTGAGTGGTTAATGTATATCTATTATGGTCATGTTCGTATACTACAAGGCATCCTTAGTTATGATCCCATTCTCTTCACAAGTTTTAGTGGCCATGTCTTTGTCAAGTTATCATTAATAAATATGTGATAAATGCCAACAGCTCATCGGTTACAAGGTGATGTCATTCAAAAAGTTGGCTCCTTGTGAATTTTAATTTATTATGGACACTAAAATTTAATAAAAAAATGTTTGACAATACTTGTTCATGATATCCTTACCTTGCTTGGTCAATTTTCCATTCTAATAACCCAGAATATCTAAGGAAGCCTTCAAAGTCTCACAAACACTATGCAAATCTCCAAGACTTCCCTAGTCTATCCCTATTCATGAATTTTAAACATATATTTAAGTATTAATTTGGTTTCTTAAACCTCCATTCCTTTTGGACAAGAGTGCAACATTAGACGAAAATGCATTGCATCCTTGTCTTATAGTGCATCTTTATCATGCTCTAATGGTCATCTTTTCAAAATGACACACTTCATAACAAATTTTTTGTTTAAATTAATAGGTCAGTTATTAGAAACATTTGAAGTATTCACCTACAAAATCCCATTAAGGCTCACACTTGAATTCCCTGGCTCTCTTAGTGACACTCACTGACAAATATTCTATTATATGATTTTAAAATCATCTATCTTCTGAGTTAAGACTGTTATTGTAATTCTACTGTAATATCATAGTCCTTGGTGAAGTCTAACACTATTTTATTATAGATTAAGGACATAATTTATCAAGCATTCTAATAAAATCTTACTAGTTGTATTCATATGATCTTCCCTATAGGGATAACTACATTGACATAAGGCCTTCAGGCTATATAAGCAACACTCAATCAACAAGGGGTTTTCTAAGTATAGGTCGACCATTCCCACGTCCCTCATTTTTAACCCTTTTGTATTTGATCTATTTTATGTGCTTATGTAGGATTAGGGTATTAACTTTATAGGTCTTCTACGCATCAAACCAATCTCCACCCAAAAATAGTTCACCCAAAGACATGGGTGAACAAGCCTACATTTTTAAATCTAATACATAATATATTTGGATAAAATTGTAGTAGCATACATCAATGCACTGTGAGCTTGTCCGAATATGGTGGATTCTATTTTCTGATGTATCTATGTTTACAAGTCATTTAAAGTAGTCACAATGCACAAATTGTAATTACAATATGAGTTAGTTTATTTTGTAAAGACAATTCTCTAATCTTAACCTTAATTTCTATTCTTAGTAATTTAAAACTTATGTAAATTCTTTAGATCTTTATATTTACTATATTTTGTCTTATTTAACTTCCTAGATTAGTTTCAATAGTTTACATTTCTAATTAGAGTTAATTGTTTTTTCTAATTAGTTATAGTGTAAACATTTTGGTGAACTCACGTTTCAATTCAAACACTACTTTTTGCATTTTATTTTTTGCTTGGGGGTTTAGTTTAATTCTAAATTCTTGACATTGAAAGAATATAGTCCTCGACCTTGGATATTATCTGTAACATAATGATTCAACTTTTTTGACCTTGGAGTAATATAACATTGAAATTTTTTATCTTATCACCTAGGATAAACACTGATACATAGGCTCTTTCTTTTGATTTTAGGTTGAATTTTATTGTTTTCCTATATTTTTTTTTAAATTTTTTTTCACTTTATTTTTAATTTGCTTTTGCTTATTTTAGAAACTATGTTTCAATAGTTTCAAAACTACTTAGTTATTGTCGTGAAGGGATACGTGGTGTTCTGTTTATAGATATCATGGCATGAGGGGTTTTAATCCAATACTCATAGCCATAGTACAAAGCTAAACATATATTTTAGTTTCCACTTCCCTCGTGCTATATAAAAAATACCTAAGATCCCATTATTTTCACTAATAGGAAACCTCTTTTATTCATCTAATTTTTGGTGCACTTGAGAGAAGCATATCACTAGAGAAGTTACTCTACACTTACACTCAAAAATAGGGTGAATAGGCTATAGGCATGGTTCTACATCTGTAGTTAGTGCTCTGAAATATTGAGCTGACATTAATCAACAAACAAGCAAGTATATCTTAGAGCCTACAAATCATTCAAGACCTTTTCCTAGCTTACTCATTATACCTTAATTTTTGTTTGCATTTTTTGTTTAATCATTATTTTCTCTACACATGCTAGATTACTTATTACTTTGTATCATTACTCTTGTTGCATATTTTACCATTCATTTCAATATGGGTAGGTAAAATATTTTTTTTTCCACGCATGATATTCCATTTTCTTATGATAAAGTTGGATGGATAAATAAAAATAAGTAAAAACTTATGGAAGATGATTATATGGATGATTTTGATCTCGATAGCATGGATACATATAAACTATTTGAATCTGAATTAACTCATTGTACCTTTATCTTATAGGAATAAGAGGCAACTATTACTTCAATTATAGATTCCTTTTTAGAGAATCCTTTATAAACCTCTTCAAATTATCCTTTGGATTTACCTTTGCTAATAACTCTATTTTTTTTTCAAGTTCATTTTCTTCCTTGCATAATAATCTATAACAAAAAGAGCAATCCGAACAAAATCAATTTATGTTCAAAAAAGAATTTATTAATAAAGGCATTTCAAAGTCGCATTAAATATCCAAAGTAACTACTAATACAATGTTGTCATCTCTTCTCCTTTACAAATAATGGATATTGAGCCTACATGTCATAGCTCTTCTCCTTTAGCAACCCATGAGGATGGGCCTTCTTCCTCTTCCCTTAGCACATATCAAGCTCCAATTAAACCAATGTTGTTCCTTCTACCACATATTGTGATGTTGCTCCTACTCCATTCTCATGCTTTTCTTCGCACGATGTTACTCTTGATCCACAATGTCACAATCATATCATAGAATCATCACATGATGACAATGCATCCTTTGATAATGCAATTTATTTCAATATTATTGATCAAGAAAAGAAACTAACTCATGCATATTCAATAAATCTCTTAATATAAAATAAGATCTTATCCCATTTTCTCTCACACCTCCTCTTATTGGTGTTTGTATTCAATTGAATATACCTAAGGCTTGTGCTTGTGAAGCCCTTAAAGATCAAATCATTCTTATGCAAAAGTCAATATAAGAATTTTAAAATAAAAAAAAAAAAAATTGTTCAAAGATCATATCTCTTGAATATATTAACAAATTTACTAAGAATCCAAAATATGCTACTAGGCTTCATAAACAACACACATCTACACTTAATTTTTTGCAAAGTATTCAAAAGGATAATAAAAGTCCAAGTGAGATTATAAGCGAAATGATTTTAAATAATTTATTTACATTACCTTATATGCATTCTCTACAAAAATCAAAATATTACTATGCATGTCACAGAGTACATGGGCATCGCACATATAATTGTTGGGCTCCAAAAATCAAAATACAAAGTCTCCTTGATAGTGGTGATCCTATAAAAGATAAACCTATTAAATAATTCACTCATATTGCATCTCCTAAAATACAAGTGCACAAAGAACATAGAGATCAAATATGGATACCAAGAGATAATTCAAAACAATAAAAAATATATAAAAACATTAGAGCAATCAAGCTTACAAAAAGAACAAGATGAAATATCACAATTATAAAAAAGAACACTCACCAAAGAAAGGTTGCAAGAACAAATTCAAGATAAGCAAAAAGGCCCCTTTATGCAATTCTCACATATGTAAAGGAAAAAGATAAGTTTAAAGCTGCCAGTGCTATGATTGAATTTCCAATTCAAGAAGTCAAAGCACCTATTGCTTCTCTTCCTCGTGCTCATTCTCTGATTCAAGATAAGATGCAAGCTCTTAACAATGATGTATATATTCAAAAAGCAACTCCAATCTATGGTGCAATAAGTTTCTCATACATAGGTACAAAATATAATAAAAATGGCATATCACAATCTCAAGCACCGCCTAAGAAGCTAACTTTCTCCTATGATAATAACTACATCAATGGATATGATCCTAATTCCACATAAGATTGGCATGATCCTGATGATCTTGATTATGAAAAATAACAATATGGCAATGTAATTGAGGGTTATAATACATATGATATAGGGCCTATATAGAGGCATCCTCTTGATGACCTCCTTGGCTTATAGTTACATCTTACTTGTACATAACTTTTTTTGCTCTCATACTAAGCTTTCAATGCACATTCTTCTTGGCACCTTATTTGACTATTATTTACATATCTATACATACTTTTGCTCTCATTCGTGTTTTCATGCTCACATTTATTTAATTTCACATGAGGTTACATGGTCGTGCTTGCCATCTTCACTACATGACGTATACACTTACATTGGGGGCATTTCACTTGCCTTCCTCTTGTCATGCTTTGTTTTAATGCTCTATTGAGGGTTGTTTGAATCTTCCCCTCCTTCCATTTCAAAACTTTGATGTTCATTGTGTGTTTCCAAGATTTTTCAAATTTCATTTACGCAAGCTTTACTTTTAAAATATGGCAACAATATAAAAACTTTCATACTCAAAAGTACCAAAAAATCAAAATATTTGGAAAAAATAAATTAAAAAATGACATGTAGGCATTGTTTCATATTGTTGGATTGCATATTTTTCATATGTCATTTACTATTATGTTTAGTACACAACACATTTCATTCCATTTTCAATACATAATGCTTCTAAAAAGGTATTTGGGTGTGTAACAAGACACATTTCTACATAACAACCAATAATCATAACAAAATAAGTTGTTAGGAGGTGAAGTCAATATCCATATCTCTGATATTCTTCTACTATATAGTGGTACTCAATTATCGGGACGAAGAATATGAATAGTGTTTTTTATTATTTTGGATGAATAGTGTTCTAGATGAATAGTGTTATTCCCCCTGATTAAATTTGACATCTGCACGCACGTCATGATGTTTATTTTAGATTCCTTTTATGTATCATTGATTTTCTAAAGTCTTCTTACTAGAAACTTCCTATGTAATCTTATCGACTCTTCTTATGTTTCTTTAAAGGGGTAGTAACCCTTTGTATTTGGTGTAAGGAGCAAGAAAGCCAAGCCAAAAATGCAATGTAAAAAGATTTACTGAGTAATAGAAGTTTGAAGCTGCCATTGCCTTGTGGATTTACCTGCATACAATAGGGTTTCCATGTAAATCTTATGTTCTTCTATTATTTATTTATTGTTTGTTTGTTTTCATTATATTTTTCTAACAATTGTCCTGATAAAAAAATATTGCTTAAAGTCAATCAAGACAAAGCTACACCAATTGTATAAAAATTCAATGCGTCCCTATCCTATACTACAATCATATCCTTGTGTATGTTACATCTCTAATTTCAACTGCACCACAGTCATAGGGGCTTCTTCTACATATTTTGATCACATAACAAATAAAATACTTATATATCACACATCTTTCAAGCTTAAGACATGTTTTTCCATGGTTTTGATGCTAGGCTAGCCTTCTACCCAACAACTTTACTTGGTTGGGGGCATCTCCTTGTTTTATACAAACACTCTTACATGTTTTATTTATCCAAAACCTCTATTTCCATGTTGAGTTGCAATAAAAATATATGTCACTTTTTCAATCATACTTTGCATGTACCATGATGAATATGATATTTATTAAACATGAACATAGACACTCATGCTCAAAATATGATAATTTTGGTTTTCTATGCTTGTTTCATTACATATCATGCTTCAAATTTCTTACATCTTGATATGTGGCTCTTGGCCTAGTGTATGTTCAACATACACCCTATTGCTTGTATGGCATCAACATGCCTTGTGTGAGTGGTCCTTGGCCTTTTATTTTTATGTGAAATTAACATGTTCCTTGTATTCAGCCTTTAGGCCTTATGTGTGACATTTATGCAAGTTTTCTAACTCCATGTGACATCTTACATGTCTCTTGTATGTGGCAATTGTGCCTTCTTGCATTACATTATGTGACTTTGCTTACCTGTTTACTAATTACTACTATGTTGCCATGATGCCTATCACACACTACTAAGTATCTATTACATATCTATATAGTGCCATGATACATATTGTGCACATACTATTTATGTGTTTCAATGCTTATCTATTCAAATATAATCCTTACAATATATATACAAGACTTGCAAGTTCATTAAATGTTTCATACACTATTTCAATGTTATTTTCAATTCCAATAATGTAATATGCTTCCATGTTACATTTTTTTGGATTCTAATACAATTTAAACATTCACATGTTATTGCTTGATTGCATATTTCAAAAATGCTCTCACTTTTTATTTTGAGACAAGTGATTTGTAGGTAATTTTTCTCATCTTAAAAAGGAGGCATCATAATGTCTTATATCCAAATTCTCACAAGTAATACATTTCTGATTTAATAGCTTTCAATATGCAAAATCAAAATTTTCATATTTTGGGGGTATTTGGCTTACTTATGCATTCCACTCTCATAGTGACTTGAGCATATATACATTTGTGCGAAGACAGTCACAAGATTTTAAATAAATTTCAAAAATCAAATTAGCACTCTATATAGTACAGGGGACATAATATGCATTCATGTCGAAGCCAATACTTCGCAAAATTCAAATTTTCTTTTTTCAAGTATCAAGTTTCAAAAATTTGCAATTTGAAGATATATTTGATATAATAGTATGATTCTTCTTTTGCAAGTGGATCACGTTTGAGTTTAGTGATGCTCCACGTCTTGGTTGCACTTTAGTGAGCCATGTACTGGTTTCCACCTCTTCTTTTTAGTTCAACATGCGAGTCATGTTTGAGTTTAGTGATGATCCACATCTTGGTTGCACTTTAATGAACCACTTTGTTGGTTCCCATTTCTTCAAAAGCATTACAGAGTAATCTATGAGCATTGAAACATATCGTATTTCCAACCCAATCATCATCATTGATTCTTCAAATTAAGACTTGATCACTCTCAATTCACCATAGGTTGCATGGCAAAAACATTGCATATAAACACTTAGGTATCATATTTCATCTACTATAATAGTTTTATGTATCACTAGAATAAAAAGGGGTAGCGAAAAATGTAGACACTGAAATTTAATCAATAAATACTTGACAATCCTTGTCCTTGACATCCTTACTTTGTTTAGTCAATTTGCCATTCTGATAACCCACAATCTCTAAGGAAGCCTTCAAAGTCTCGCAAACACTGTGCATATCTCCAAGACTTCCCTATTTTATCATTATTCAACATATATTTCACTGTCACTTTATTTTTAGAAACCTGTGTCCCTTTTGGACAACAGTACTATTAGACAAGGATGTATTGCGTCCTTATCCTGTAGTGCATCTTTGTGTACAATGTTCGAATGGTCATATTTTCAAAATGTTATGCTTCATAATGACTCCAAACAACATTCGAAAGATTCACTTATAAAAGCAAACCAAGGCTCACACTTGAAGCCCCTAACTCTTTTACTAGTACTCATTGACAAAACATCTAATCTATGATTTTAAAAGCATCTATCTTCTAAGTTAATACTATTATTGTGATTCTACTGCAATACCACAATCCTTGACCAAGTCTAACACTATTTTATTGTAGGTTAAGGGCATCATTTGCCAAACATTCTAATCAAATCTTACTAGTTGCATTCACATGATCTTCCCTGTAGGGATAACTATATCGACTTGAGGCCTTTGGGCAATGTAGATAACACTTAGTCAATAAGGGTTTTTGAGTATGGTTCAACGATTCCCACATTCCTTGAATCCCCCCTTTTGCATTTGATCTCTTTTGTGTGCTTTTGCACGATTAGGGCATTAACTTTCTTTCGTGCATCAAATCGGGCTCCCCTTGAAAATAATTCACCTACAAATAAGGGTGAATAACCCCAATTTTTTGGATCCAGTGCAGTCTATCCAGAGAAAGCCACATTAACAGACAACAATGCACTGCAACCTTATTTGCCTTTTGTGTCTTTGTCTCAGTATACATTGGATCTCTATTTTTTGATGTATTTATGTTTGCAAGTTATTTAAAGCAGTCACAACTCACAAAAAATAATTATAATACAAGTTAATATGTTTTTCAAGGACATTTCTCAAACCCTTGCCCTAATTTCTATTTTTAGTAATTTACAACTCATGTAAATTTATGTATTTATTGTATTCTATTTTACTTAACTTCTCAGATTATATTTCAATAGTTTCCATTTTTAATTAGAGTTAATTGTTTATTCTAATTAATTATAATGTAAACAAAATATGAACTTAGGACTTAAGCCTATATGAAAGGGACCACAAATTATTTACATGTGACCCTTAACTTTTGATTAAAGTGGCTGCAATTTTTTTAAATGTCAACCTTTAGGTTTTAGCCATATACGAAAATGTGTGGTCACTAAGTATTTCTTTCGGATTATATGTTTTAAGTGGTCATTAAATATTTTAGATTTTGCAAGAGTGGTGTGACCAATTTAATTTAAAAACATAAATGGATTATCATGTGAACCAAACAGTGACTAAACTATGGAAATGAGATCTGTATACACGTATAATATTATTAAATTATATAAATGATATCTTTATCATAATCATAGTTTCACTCCCAATTATTTCTTATAATAGATTGTATTGATTACACTAAACTATAATTTAAGATATTAAAATTTACATGAATTACATTTCTTATTTACACTTTCTATCAATAAACAAAAATTAACTTTCAAATTATAAACAATACATCATACTTTGTGATTCAACTTTGTTTATATAAAAAGCTACTTCAAATTAATATAGAATATAACATAAAATATCATTCAAATAAATTTCTAGATTATTTTTTTAAAAATGTTTTTTGAAATCGTAAACCAAAAGGATCCCACAAAGCTTAAACAATTTATTCTCTTGTTTAGGTCCCTAAACTCATCAATATAAAGATATTAAAAGGCATTTCATTACAATTTTAAATTAAAAATTATAAAAGAATCAAATAAGATATTTATAAAAGTTATAAGGTTCTCAGTGTTCATATTATACTATTAGAATGCTTGAGTGTAATTTTATTATATAAAATGTTCATATTATGAGAAATAGATTAAAGTAAAAAATGTAATTTATAAAATTTATAAAATTAATTTTTAGAAAATATATATAAATAATTTTTTTAATTTATTAAATATCATTTTTTTTAACTAACCAACTCAATTAATTATAACTGGTGTATTGGTATTTAAGGAGATTTGAACTTAAATAATGTTAAGCACAATTAACGTACTTACTAAATCTATCTACATCTCTTTAGTATATAAGTGAATTATACCTTTCAAATTATTAATTGAAATCCTTACAGAGTCCTTTAATCTGAGGGTCACTTACAAACATGAATTAAATTTGAGAGTCAAACTTTACACATGAAAATTTTCAATAAATATTATTTATTTAATGTTACTCTTCAAATACTAGTATAATTCATAATTAAAAAAGAAAAATTTATATATATATATATATATATATATATATATATATATATATATATATATATATATATATAAAATAATCTATTTAAAATTTTACCTAATACATTTTACTAAAAATAATTTTGATTATATTTTACAATAAAAAAAATGTAAATGGAAACATATGCATATCAAATTTAGTCTTGTTTACAAACACTTTCATGATGTCATAATTGAAATTGTGTGATGAGCTCATTATGTTGCATCATCTCAAACTAAAGTAGTCTAAAACAATTAGAACTCTTACAAACTCTTATGATTGAAATGAAAAAACCAAAGTCAAACCAAAACATTGTTTAAGTCAAGGTTTAAATTTTTAAAACTCTTTTGTTCTAATGATTGAGATGAAATCACATAGTCAAGCCACAACATTCCTTAAAGTCAAAGTTTAAAATTTTAAAACTCTTTTGTCTTATTAAGGAATTTATTGTATAAATTCAATGTCTTCAAGTAATTTATATACATAAAACAAATCAATCACTATCAAAGGTAGTAATAAAAGAAGAGTTGAATAAGTGAAAGAGGACGTAGACGAAACAAAGTAAAATATAGATGGATGAGTGGGATATTAATATACATAAGTGCCTAGTGACCATTCAAGAGATTAAAAATTATGCGGGGCAAAAATTTAAAATAAGCATGTGAACTAAGTAAATAGGGAGGCAAAAATAATACTACATGACCAAGTTCAACATCGCTTATGAACATGACCAATAAATTTGCATAAAATAAAAATTAAGTAAAGAATGAAGATGCTCATAACCCAACTGATAATTGGGTCACATCAACTCCTATGTGAGACGGATAAGTGGAAAATCTCAAAAGAAAACTGAGAAGAGATCCTATATACATGTCAGGGATAGTTCGGATAGAATGACATTATTTCATAAAGTGCTTCACATATGATGACCTCTAAACTAAATACTTGAATAGTCTACAGGGAATATCTATATTCACTATATTTGAAGTTGAGAATATTAATAGTAACAAAGAATTTCCGATCAACATCTATAATGAGAGAGTAAACCTTCAACTGTAAAACAACGATAGATTTGTTAATTAAAGTCCAACAACTCGAATTGACGTTTTCACTCTTTTAATTATACATTTTAAGTCTTAAACACACTTTTGGTCTCTCGTTACAAAATGCACGTGTTATTCATTTATTTAAACACGTGAACGACCATCCTAGCGGCAGTGGCCCTGTCGACCGGAAACGAAAAATATTTAAAAACGTTCAAAATACGGATAAAGTTTCAAATAAAGTGGAGGCCGGTAACAATCGGATTTATTTGCCACAGCTGGATGGCCGGCAGCGGTGGCAGTGGTTTCCGGTGGTCTTAAAACAATATGTCAGATTGTCGTCAGATATTTCAGTTGGCGTGGATTTCCAAGGCGAAGTGGCCTTCCTCTGCGTAAATTATTAATTTTCAACGAGAATGCTAACTAAAATAGAATACAGAGGAAACGGCATTCAACGTAAATTCTTTTAAAGCTGAGCGCCCGAGGAAATATGAGGGTTTTCGAGTATTAATATTTTTCGTTGGTCGATCTGTTGAAAAGGTTTAAGCGCTAAATTAAGCATCGTATAGATTGTTAAATTGTAAAAAAATGACGGATTTGGTAGAATTACCGAGCAAATTGGCCATTCTGCCCTTCCGGAACAGGGTCCTCTTGCCCGGCGCCATTATTAAAATCCGCTGCACTTCATCTACGAGGCAAATTTTCATTCTTTTGTTACCGTGGATTTTAAATCTATTGATTTTGCATTCTGTTATTGTAAGTTAAATTCGTTGGATTTATTAATGTTAGGCATATGAACTCAAATTGAGTTTTAAGGGTTTGAAAGTGATGACTGAACCTCTTTAGGGCTCAATCAACAGTTGCCTTTACGGACTCTTGGAAGTTTTGATATATACGTCATTTAACGTGGTTGTATAGGGTTTCACATATTTTCAACTGAATTCTGCTTGTGTTTGTGTTATGGTTGTTTTTAAAATCTCAGTGTAAAGTTAGTGGAGCAAGAGTTGTGGCAAAAGGAGGACAAGGGTTTGATCGGGGTTCTTCCTGTTAGAGATACACAAGTTGCAGAGGGTATCCCTGCTTTGCCTGCCTTATCAGCAGGTATATAGTTTGAACAATTGTTTTTAGGAAAAACTCTGTAAATATTTAGAAGAACCGGTTTCTAATGATAGGGACTCTGAAAGCCTTAGATCTGTAAGGTAATTATTTTATTTTTATGTACTAGTAAGGGTAGGTGTAGCATAAAATTGCCTGCTTGTATTGCTGATTATATTGTGCCATGGATAAGTTCACGTTACAGATTTGGGGGAGAGAAATGGGAAAGGGTTTTCGAGTTCTTTGTCTGACAGTATCAAGCATTCCCAGGACCACCTTCACTGGCATAAGAGGTTAGTTTTGCTTTCTTTATCAAAAGCAATAATTTATATTAATATCTGCAAACAACCAAAGTAACGTATAGATTAGTAGTGCTCTGCAACCAATGATGGATAAGGGCCATTATTGAAATTTGATAGTCATGGTGCAAAGAATATTTTCATTACAGAAGGAACACATGGGAGAATGTAAACACACAGCTCTGTTCTAGAAGCTGAATTTTGTAGGTTAAAAGAAGTGTAAACTCTGGCAGTATTTTTCTGATCACTGTAGTCTCTCTGTATATGAAGGCATCGTTCAATACAAATTTTGTTTCAGAGTTTTCACCCATTGAAACTTTAAAAAAAACAGAACCTTGAAATATGGAAAAAGTGATACCTCAAAGTATCGTTAAAATATGACATAGCCAATGACATTGCAATTCTTTTTAATGAAATCCTAATATACCTTGAAAAACAGAAAATCCATTGGAATATAGATAGAGGCAAAAGCTTGTCAATTTAGACTGAGAGGAAATAAACTACACCAGGATGCAAGGCAAAAGTATTGCTAGATTCAGAACATGTATAATAAAAAATAGGCCTAGAAATAATGATGACATTTTTATTTTTCATAAGCCAAATAAACAATATTGCCTCCAAATGGAAAGGACTCAGTCGAAAGCATGCTACTACACACAAAGCTTATATACACTCGCCATATTCTTGAAGCGTGCTTAAGTTAAACCTCTGTGAACACTTTGCTCTTCCCCAACAGAGGGCAATAACCAATGTTTTAACACATTCTTTACAAGTTGCATATTTCTGATCCCAATGTTGAACAATGTCTACCTTGAATGACTCCAAAAAGAGAAATGAAGTGATAATAGACAAGAATGTGCTATTGCAGCATGCATGATGATTGAATTATTTGTTAATCACATCAGGCAGGGGCCATTTAAAAAGAAAAAGAAAGTCTATTAATGTCTATATTTATAAAGGTCGACGAAACTCAATTTACAAAGTCAAATTATAACATCAAAAGAAGTAAAAATCAACAACTCCCTAAGAGTCTGAAAGCAATAAAGGACAGCAAAATAGTTTACAAAAGCCCAAAATGGAGAGAGAAGAAATCGGGCATAATTTATAATACCAAAAGAAAAAGAAAAATTAATCCCTAATGCTAATCAGGAAAAAGTATGATTAGGATCAATGATCATGACATGGTCTTCAAGGGCATCTCTAAGAATGTCATATATGTAGTTGCTCTAATTGAAACTTAAGGTGGAACTGCATACTAGTATTAATGCTAATATTAAATCAACGTTCTTTTGTTAATGCACTGTAGAACAAGTATGTATGTAAAGACTAGTAACGAATATTGTTCAACAAAAAGTTTGGAACCATTTCATTTACATTGCAACAACCGAAATGCTTCGCCTTATTTATCACAGGGGGGTTGCTGCTAGAGCCTTACATTTGTCACGAGGAATGGAGAAGCCGAGTGGAAGAGTCACGTATACGGTAGTGCTTGAAGGTTTGTGCAGATTCAAGGTGCTTGAGCTGAATGCAAAGGGTGCTTACAACATTGCACGAGTTTCAGGTCTTGATATGACAAGGACAGGTAAAATTTAAATCTTGATTTGATCTCCCACAATCATTAGTTGTGAGTGCATTGCATAATTATGTTCATTTTTTTGTAACTCCCCATGCATGAGAGCAAAGCAAAACAAATTAAATGCAACAATGCATGAAGAAAGGAGAAAGACAAATAAATAAAAAACAAAATTGCATTGATGAACTCTTTCTTGCCTTACAATGTGATGTACAACCATATTTACTATTTATACTACATAACCGTTCACATGATGACTCTTTCCATATGTTTCATGTCTCTTAATATTCTGCACCTATTCAAATCCTCTTTTGTCACATTAATAATTGTTTTTATCCAAACTCTTGACCTTTGATCATCATTCCAACACCCTCCCTTAATGATTAAACCGGAAGCTGCTGACCCTGAAATGGATACACCACCATGGAAGCTCTTGTTACTTCATGACCACATCCGTTCCCAGTGCTGAAGAAATCCCTGTCAAATTCTCCAGCAGTCCACAAAATCCTGTCCCGCACTGTGATAGTCGAAATCCTTGATCACAGTCTTTGTGTTGTGATGTCTCACCACACAATCATTTTTTTTTATTTTTTATATGGCCTCCCTTGATCTCAGTGAGCTAAGTTACACACCACGTTTGATGCCTATGTTTCCTTAATCTGTCCTTTTGACTGTGAAATAGAAAGATTATCTAGATCCACAGCCACTGAACACATTGGACAGACTTGATAGGTCATCTCCTGGTATATAGAGTTTTGCACCCTCACAATCAGACTTCACCATACATGAATTGTAACTTTTATCATTAAATTGACACGTTTGAGTCATCTTTTCTTTGTCTACATGACATTTTTGACTCCTTTATGTATCTGATACAAGACATACACTGGGCCATGACACCAAGCACCATAACTAATTTTGACTCAATATCAGCTTCCTTTTTAACTCTGGACATTACTGAAGGACTTTGAAACTTAGCTTCTAAATTTTACAAACTTCATATGTAAAAACACATTACCTTGGGCCAACAACCACAAATTTTCCCTCATAGGAATGATACCAATAACTGGAATAAATAGTTCCGTTTAAATAAATAATCAATGTTCCACCATGTTCCCTTTTTTCAAGGGAATGACTGCACAGATGACAGAATTTAAAAATATGAAAAATATTAATAAAACTTAAAACTCATTTACAGTTGACAATTTTGAAGTAAATATTGTTTTTGTTACTAATAGTGGTAGATAAAATGTCAAAATAAAATTTGACTTTAATACAGAGTTACCCTATCATACGAGAAAACTAAAACAATATATGGCAAGATAGGTTCAAATGGGTTGTGCTCAATCCTATTACTCTAGAGGTTCCAACAAGGCTTTGGCCTCTATCAAGTTTTTCACGGTCATTGTGGTCAGGCTTATTAAAGATATCAAATGACACTCTAACCAAACCTGTGTGCTCATCTGCCTATTTTCTAATCAATTTATGTTGCATCCTCTAGATGTGCATAGCATTGTGTTGCTGGTCCTTTTAGATATTCTGGAGTCTTTTGAGTTTGAAGATGAAGAATGCTCTGGACAACAACTAGTTTGTCAGTTCCCGCATGACATTGGTCAAATGGCTTGAGGATACCCTTTAGGCTGCCGAGGGTGTGCTCCCACTGGATATGGGTTGAGATCGATTACCACATTTTGTATGGTGACATGGTTTTCTGTCTTTGCTTCCTCCAGGAAGTGGATATTGAGAACTTTATTTTCAGGTGTACTATTTACTATGAGATCCGGGCAAGGTACAACTTCCTGTTCAGAGATTCGAGTGATTCCTTAAAAAACTTCTTGTGCTATCCTGATAAACTTAGAGAGATTGTCACTCCTAGATGCAGAACCTTAGAGAGGACTTGTAGAGATACCTGGCTGATTACATCCCTAGTTCAGCCCAACATTGGAGGCATTAAGCACCCCTTTAGTACTGTCAATTTGTGCACATATGAAGAAAAGTTGGGGAGACAACCATCATGAATACGTTTACTGTTGATGAGGGCAGTTTGATTTGGAAAATCATCTTGTTTGCAGAACAAGGTGGCTCCTTCAACACATTGGAGTTGAGGCAGGATAGAATAACTAACCATGGCCCGGGTTAATCCAATCGGATGGTGAAGGATGCATGGGGATATAGTTCCAGGGCTCAGGGAGCTATCCAATTGGCTCTTCTCACAGATTGCTAGTTCCTTAGCTGCAGGGAGGAACCGGTCAATGGACAGATTCACCATTCACTCAAGAAGAACATACATGCTTTTAAGAAAAAAAGAAAGAAATAAATTATATTAATGTCCACAAGTGACCAAGGTTGGTTGATTGTACTAAAACGTAGATCCAATTGTACATACTTTTTTTCTTTGAAATGCTTCCATTACTACTGCCTAAAGATCTCCTTGTATGCGAACCAAATGTTCCAAGCCCAAGATATATTTCTGGCACTGAAGCAAGAAGTTTAAAACCACAAGATTCAATGTTTCTTGCTTTGCTTTGCTTTGCTTTCTGTTTATCTGCACATGCTTGCAGTTTAAATGTGTTGAATTCTCCTTAAGTATCATCTTCTTGCACACCTTAACCCCCTTTCCAGTAATGGCAAGTGCAGATCTAATTTCCATTGAGCATTACAAGCTTTCTACCCTTAAAATTATAGATATGTATGCAAAATGTGTTGGAAAACCGGTATCTGAAGTTCGCAAATGAAATATGAGCCATTGGAAGTAACAGATCAGGGAACCATTTTTTCTTGGGTACTTAGAAATTTAGAATAATACCTATGAAACCCCATCCAAGTGTGTCCCCATTGCAAAAAATTAAGAGTAAAAATTGAATTCTATGCATCAAGAAAGCCTACAAATAATTCTGCTATGCTTTGTGAACAACTTGTCAATGCAAAAACACTAACAAGCAAACTTTGTCACACATAATATATACAAGATCCATATACCAAATTCAACATGATATGTTTTTTGTCTATTCTAAATTTTCGAGGGTTACTTAAGTTATCTAATTGCTATGCTGCTTAAATTTAATAAATGCTGCTATTTACAACAAGTTATGGACTTCAGAACATATATATTTTTTTAATTTTTCAGCTGCTTCAAAATGATGTCTTAGATAATAATCCCTCTCTCTCTCCAGAGGGACATCTTATCTTAATGAAAATTAATTTTAAACCTTGAAAATATTTGATCTGTGCACAATATCTTCACCCTTCACCTTTTCTCTTTCCAGCTTTTGTTCACCATTATTATATTTATCATTATGTGTTTTGGGCATGTAGTATGTTCATTTTTTGTAAAAACACAAATGTGTGGCAAGTGATCTAACCATTATTGGCACTCAGTTCTCTTAGCTTTGTTAGGTAGTGTCAAAATTACACTGATTTCAATCACAAGAAGTCAGACTGGAAATGTAATATTTTTTTTTGTGAAACATAGACTATACAAGGATTTTATGCAAATTAGTTTTGCTCAAATATGCTTTATTTTTTCAATAATTGGATGCCTTTATTTTTTCCCACAAACACGATTACATTTGGATGTGTTATCAGTTACTTTTATGTGCAAATGTATAATTGGATATTCCTCAATCAGGCAGTATTAATGTACTAAGTTGCGTTTAGACCATTGAATGTATATTTCATATTGTGAATTCCCATGAAAGTCATAGGTTTTGATCTCTCTCTTAGTTATTCTGTGTTCAAATATTTGCAGAATCCATTTTTCTGTTTTTTTGAATTGATAACATTTAAATGGAGATTTGTTTCTTTGAAAATCTTTTCCACTAATATTTGCTTCAAAGCTAGGAGTAATTTTGTCATGTTAATTTTTGATAGAGATGGACCAGGCAGAACAAGACCCTGAATTGCTGGTACTTTCTCGCCAATTTAAGATCACTGTGAGCGAATTGATCTCTATACTTGAACAGGTGATCAGAACTCCTGGATCTTTAGATGGTCCTTCTTTATGATGCAGCATTCCTGTACTTGAAACTAGTTACTTCTTAGTTACATTATATTTTCTAATATTAGAGAGTAAGCATCAGTATGTGGTCTTAAGTTATTCCTAATTCTTTTAGCTCTGGTAAGTGGTTTGGAGATTATTTGCATTTTCATGGTTCTTTTTTTTTGATGTATAATAACAAGGTATATTGAAGATATAGGAGCTTAGAAAATATGGAAAATTACACTAATGAGTCGACAATATAGTGGAAAAATCACATGGGAAAGCACTTTAAATATCCAATGAACATTAGAACTGCTGTGTGAAATTCATTTTAGGACTAATCAAGAGCATTTCAGTGCATTTCTGATCAAATAGTGATTGAATTGTATAAGTTGTTATTAGATCAACATTTTCTAAGAACCTTCCCCAAACACTTTGTGGTCTTTACAAAATTTCTTTATATTTTCCTTTCTTTAGTGCGGTTGTTTTTATTTTTGATCAGGAAAAATATTATTTAATATCACTCCAAAATATATTGTATATACATTGAAAATTGCAGAAACTCAGACCATACTATAAGTTGCTATGCCAGCATTAAAATGGCAGGTGTTTTAACCAGACCAACAAAAGGATATTTGCCAAGGGCCTAGATAATTAAATACCTCCATGTTAGTCTCATATACTTAATAAACAAAGGAGGCCATACTGCCTCAGATGCATAATACAAGCAGCCACAAAGTTAAGGACCATTCTAGGTAGAAATGACTCGGAAGAGGATAGGCCTTCGTCATGAATTCCTTAAGTATGAAAAGATCAGATCTGTGATTGGCCAACATGGATTGAATATTTGATTCCGAGCCCTTTGGCAGGTGAAGCCCTTGTGCATCAATGATATCCCCAGAGGCCACATGTAATTATGCGATGTAGACAAAATAGAATGAACAACAATATGTACAATGGCAGAAAACTATACACTAAAGTGTACATGCTCATCATTTGATCATATAAGAAGACTACAAAGTATAGTGTGAAATGTTTTTATTAATAGATATGAACATGATTTACATGGTTCCCAAGCACCTCTGACTCACATATGGTCTGACATCATACACATGGTGGAGATCCTTAAACAACTCAAGAAAGCTTGTCCATTTGGCAGAAGGAAGGTGTAGGTGCAATGGTTGGCCACAATGATCAAGGCATAGACCACCCTCATAATTCAATTTAATTAATCACACCTGGGCATATCTTTTCACAAGAAAGTTTTGGCGATTTTCTTTTGACTCATTGGCGTTTTCATGGCATATATTATTATGGGACATACGATGATGAGAAAAACTATGCTCTACCTCTATCACCCCATATATAATTGTTATTCTTGATGACTCTGATCAGTGGAAGTCTGGTGAGTGGATGGTGGAGCTGAATCAGAAGGTGGAAGTCAAAGGAACAAAGGCAGGGGTCAACACTATTGCAGGAAGTTGAACTGAGGCTGATGGGGATGTTACAGCTGAAGCGTTGCCATTCGTTTGATCATAATCAGCCTTTAATTTATAGTATATCCTTTTGAATGCCATGGAAGCCTACATTGATACTTCAGTGCCACTCGTGGCTTTGCTTAACTCACTTTCTATTTCTGTCTTGCTTTTCAATATCTCGCTCATATTCTTATTTCTGTTGTTGCCATGTTGCCTCTTTATTTTCATTCTGGCTGTCTCCATCTCAAATGACATGGCCTTTGACTTCCCGTTGTGCCAGTGTCATGCTCTTTTTTCTGGGCAGGTGACCGGGCCTCTAACTGAAAATTATGGAACCTTTGGTATTCATCTGTTTTTTTAATTTTGCATTATCTGCAATCACATGCCTTTGGATCAGCCTGTTGATGCATCCAGTGTCCCGCCTCATACCTTTTTTGGCATGTCTTGGAGTTATTTGATGTGTTTGTCTGGCTCATCTTTATCCAACATGGCAATAATAATGTACTGCCATGCCTTTGTATGCAAGAAGGCTAGTTGATCAATAGCCTTCGACATCATTATCCTGAATTCTTGCATTTTTTGTGATTATTGACTCATTGCCCAATGGAATGACCAAAATCACTGCACATCAGTAATGGGAAATATGACAAGATTTACTCTATCATTTGAGAGGGGTGGAGCCCTGATGCAACTACGGTTAGGGTCTCTGCCTTCTATTGCGCAGCCCACAATTATACAGCGGAATTTCACACAACAACAACGAACTTTATTGCTTCAAACAGAAATCTGCAAACACTCAGACCAATTGTCAATGATACAGTGTTACAACTCAAACATAAACAACCTCCCAAATGCCCTCAGGGTTATAGAAAACAATCCACTATTGTAGTGTGGTCCCAAACAACTCAATCCCTAGAACCCATCTCAGATCTGCCCACACGATCTAATTGCAGTACTCCTTGCAACTGCACTTTAAACTTCTTCTCCCAATCTGGAATCAAATGTCTTCTCAAGTACAGGAGGATGTGTTCATATGGACACACAAGTCACCCATTTTACATTAACGGCTCAAATAATCCACTAACATCATTCAATACCCCTAGTGCGCCACAAATATTAAATGTAAAATACAATTCGAAGACACCATAGCATGTTACAGCTTAATGCATGACGACATATTGCATCACATGAATTATTAAATGATTCCCTAGCAGCTTCCTATGATTCAAGGAATTAAATGCAACAATTTTTTTGCCATAACACACCTAAAGAATATGTGCGCCCAATCAAGTTGTGCATGAGGACATGTCACATGAAAGTTGCAACCATCAAATGCGCGGGAAAACCCTTGTGCCAAAATCTTCATATCAGTCAAGAACCTTGTTGCACATTACTGCAAGCTTTCCAAATGACTCACAAATCATCATAGTTCATGTGCGGTGAATAACCAACTATTCCAAGAACTCTTATCAACCCTGCTTCCTCTATGGAAAAAAACCAATCTATGCGGTGACCCAAATGAAAGCTTTGATGCTTTAAAAGACTTTTGAGATTGTTCCCATATCTCTGCAAGACTGCGCTTGTGCAAAATACCAACACTTCTTCTTGCACAAAGCTTCACAAGATTATCTAGACGAATAAAGATTGTGTGCAATAACATACACGCGGACCATTACAATCACATAACATATGCATGTTTGTAGGTTGCACAAAACTACACAAAATAGGTGCCAACTGAAAAGAGGTGCAAACCAACATGTAGCTAATTTTCCTAAACTAACATATTTTTGGTTGATGCAAGATTGCATGTGAACCCATATGCTCCTGCATCTTACACCCTGGGTAAGAAAAATGTATGAGCATAGTACTCACACGCTATAGCTAGGTGATAGAATTGCCCTTTCATTCTTTGTTAAAGGACTTTGCATGCTTTTGTGCCACGCGAGATGAGTCTTGCCTTCCAGTTTGCTTGGTTGACGAAACGGGAAATAAACTGACCTCCCCAACCAAAAGCCTTTCAATTCATTTTTGTGCTCGCTCCCACTCCACTTGGGTTGACCTGTGTTTGCATCATGAAATCCACTCTTCCACTCCTCTATTGCGACACTGTGCACTAAAATGATCCTATGTTTGTGGTTCACGCTTTCATTTACCCTTCTTTGCGTGGTATTACTATTGACCTTTGCATCATCACTCTTTCCTTTTTGATGTGCTACAATGTGTCATTGCACGCTCTACCCCTTGCGAGTGCTCCTTGCTACTGCAAATGACCAAATGACTTTGGTGTGCATCCTCTTTGTTCTTCAATTTTAGTGGGATTTAGGATATGGATTCATCCATCCTTCCTCACTCGCGCCGTTTTTGCTCTTACTTCATATAATATCTCGTGGTCATATTGCCACGGCCTCCCTAACAAAACATGACATGTGTCCATCTTTAACACATTGCACAAAATTTTGTCTGTGTAGCTACCAATGTTCATCTCTACGTTGCATTGTTCTTGCACAATGCAATCTTGGCCTTCCACTAACCATGCTACTTTGTATGGCTATGGATGTGGGTTTTACACCAATCTTAACTTCGTTGCCATATTTGTAGATACCATATTATCCGTGCTCCCACTATCTACCACAATTGTACAACATTTACCTCTTGTCTTGCATCTAATCTGGGAAAGACATCACTGTTTCCTCACATCTTTGCTCTTTCTAGCGACCTTCAAGATTCTCCTAGTTGCCAATAAACTCTCCTTGTTCACGCTCATCTTTGTGATGTTCCATAGTCTCTGCGTCCATTTGTAAGACTTGTGCACCCCACTTCCTCTTTTGCTGCCAACAACATGCACATGAGGGCATTCGTATGCTTGATGTCCTACCTCCCCAAATCTGAAACATGTTCCATTGAAACTTCCAACTCTTCCTTTGCCACCTATCGTAGAAGATGATCCTCCTCTCACATGCGTCTTCCTTAACTTTTTGCATCGGTTATTATCTGTTACCGTCGGCCTTCCTCGTACCTCTCACAGTACCTTGTTTGCATGCCAACTTTTCTTCTGCTCTTAGTGCATATTGATACGCTTCCTCCACTATTTGCAATATCACTATATAGATCTCATATTGGATGACCCATCGCAACCCATTAATGTAACACGCTACCTTCTCTTGGTCCATCTCGCTATGACCAGCCCGAATGGTGATCTTGTAAAACTTCTCTGTATTCTCTTTCATACTCAATTTGTTTTGGCTTTGATTCTACAACCTCTTCAACAAATCTAGCTAATAATCTCTAGGCATAAACTTGCCGTCCAATTTTGCAACTCCTCTCCTAGCTAGTGATTTTGATTTTACCCTTGCAATTCCTCTCAAGCTGTACCTCCTTCCACCACAAAGTTGCGTGCCCCTTCAATTTTGTTTACATGACCTTTGTCATGCTCTCATCTGTTATTTTGTCAAACTCGAAGTATTCCTCCATCTCTGTTAGCCAATCCACTAGCTCTTCTAGATTCAATGTTCTAGAAAAACATGAAACCTTCATTCATGTTCCTCTTTCAATCTTGGATGTAGCTTTGATTAGCCTTTCTTCTCATTCATCCAATCACTCTCGTGCTGGATCTTCTTCTTCATCCTCACCCTCTTGCGATTCATTATCTGCATCGCTCGCATCATCCTTTGCGACAAATCCTCTTCTTCTATCTTCCTCTATTACAAACAACCTTTTCTACATAACTTGCAACATTTCTGCGATCTCATCTAGTCTTTCAATCATTTTTGCAACTACTACGCCTGGCCACCCTACTCTTCTTGGTGACATCTTGACTTTCTGCAACCTTTAGATCTACTGTTATACCTTTTTCAAGCCTACATAAATCACACTAATTTTGCACCTTAAGATCTATTGTTGCACCACTCACAATCTTGCGTAGAGCTCTCTTGTGCACTGCTCTTGTTCTCTACCCACCTTCACAAACAATGGAGAACACAAACCTCGATCTTTCAATCCTAGAATTGTTTTCCTTACTCTAAAACCAAATGATGCAACTGCAGCTAGGGTCTTAAATTACTGATGCCTTCTACTGCGCAACCCCCAATTATATAGCAAAAATTCACACAACAACAAATTTTATTGTGTCAAACAAAGATATACAAACACTCATACCGATCACCAATGATACAACCTTACAACCCAAGCTTAAACAACCTCAAAAATGCCCTTAGGTTTGCAAAGAACAATCCAACACCGCAGTGTGGTTCCAAACAACGCAATCCCAATAGCCCTTCTCAGATCTGCACACAAGGTCTAATTGCATTACTCCTTGCACCCACACTTTAGACTACTTCTCCCATTCTAGAATCAAATGACTTCTCAAGTGTAGGGGATGTGTTTATATAGACACACAATCTACCCATTTGACATTAATGGCTCAAACAAGCCACTAACACCATTCAATATCCTTAGTGCGCCACAAATATTAAATGTCAAATACAGTTTGAAGACACCATAGCATGTTATAGCTTAACACATCTTGGCATACTACATCACAAGAATTATTGAATGAATCCCTAGTAGCGTCCTATGATTCAATAAATTAAATGCAACGATGCTTTCCCATAAAACGTGAGAAGAATATATGCACCCAATCAAGTTGTGCACAAGACAAGTCGCACGAAAGTCGCAACCAACAAATGTGCTAGAAAACCCTCGTGCCATGATATCTTCATATATGTCAATAACCTTGTCGCACATTATCACAATCTCTCAAATGACCCACAAATCGTCGCAGTACTTGTGTGGTGAAGAGCCAACTCCTCCAAAAACTCTTACCAATCTTGTTGATTCTGTGGAAAAAAACCAATCTATGCAGTGACCCTAATGATATTTGCGATGTTCTCAAAGGCTTTTGAAAATGTTTCGCATATCTCTGCAAGACTGCGCTTGTGCAAGAGACCAATACTACTTGTGCAAAGCTTTACAAACTTATTTAGACAAACAACGATTGTGCGCAACAACAGACATGCAAAACATTACAATCACAAAACATATGCGTGCTTGCAGGGTGCACAAAACTATGCAAAACCGGCATACATTGAAAAGTGGCGCAAAACAACACTTAGCCAATTTTCCTAAACTAACACTTTTTTGGTTGATGCAAGATTTCACGTGAACCCGGATGCTTTTGCATCGTGCCCTCATAAAATTGGACATGTTGACATTTTCCTCTTTTTTACCCTGAAAATGAGACGAAGTGGGTAGGCAAAATTGGGAGAAAAAGAACTAGACTAAAAGTAAGGTAATCTAGAGTCACCACACCTTAAACGGGAAATCAAGTGGCTTCTTTTTCCCAAAAGGAAAATAACTACGTTACCAGATACTGCTGCTAAGGGCTTTGGGTATGATACAAAATGACACAGGTTACGAATTTGTCGGGGATATGGGCAGGATATGCCCGGATACATCTAGGGACGTATCCGCAAGGGCGGAGGCATATCATGCTCGTATCCCTAGGCGTATCCGCTAGGAAAAACATGATTTTATAATTTTTTCCTTATTCTTGGTGCAAGGGCGTATTGTGCTTGTATCCCAGGTGTATGTATCAGAAAAAACATGATTCTTTATTTTTTTTTCAATTTCACTTCATGAAAAGTCAAAGATGGACTTCAAAAAACAATGAAAAACAAAATAAAGTATATTCTCAACCCTAAAAGCAGATTTCACACTCATTTTATCAAAAGCAAACAACACCATCACCACATTTACCTTTGATTGCATTTTTACCTCTCATTGCATGTTTGTTCTCTCATCTTCATTTTTTCAAATGCATAGGATCGAAACTCCTTTTGCTAATCCTAGACTGCTGACTTGGATACCTCCGTTGCCTACCTTTCATTGCTTGACATAGAGCTAGACGGTGCTTCACACAACCTGCATGGTGGAGCTAGTGGGAGTGGCACTGCTGCTACTTGTGGTTCTAATGAACCACATGATGATGAAGACATCACAGCCGAATACGAAAATGAATATAGTGAATAATGAATTTGCTGATTTAACTTTATTTTTGTCCATACATTGTAACATTTGCACTATCTACCTGTTATAAAACTAATCAAGGTTCTACCATTGAATATTATGATATTTGGCATTGAATTATGAATATGTTTTATGGTTATTTAACTTATTTTCTTTCCTCTGTGCATATTATGTGGATAATTTTGCTTATATGGCTATTTTTTTTAATATTTTTAATTTTTAATATATTTTTTTGTACAGCTGTATCCAAAATGTATCCAAGCCCCCCCAAAAGAATCCCCTTATCCACGTATCCGATTCTCATACCCGTATCCGTATCTGTATCGACAACTTATGAAAATAACAATGAAAGAACAATTATGGAAAAAGATAGATAAAATGACATGATACAAAAGTAATGGTTAGGCATCCTCATCGGCCCACTAATTGAGAACTCAAGTGAAAACTTGAAGCACCTTGTCAAAACTCAAAATGCTTTGATGAGCTTTGATCTAGGTAGTTACATAATGAATTTGTAATTATCACTTCCTTATCCTTACCAAAAGGGTGACACTTGTACTTCTCAAAAGACATGACTTTTGAAACTTATACCGTAGTCACCACTTCATTTATTTTGCATCTCACTTTTTAATCTAATTTTACTATTTAGATTACCATTTACCTTTATGCACGGATTTTGTCACAAGATAACAATATGGGAAAAACAATTCCTTAGGCTTGACTTGTGTCCCATTTACACTTGAACCTTTATTATATCTTACTTGTCTATCACATTATTTGTGATTTGGTCTCACACCTTTTCCAAAGTTACTTAGCATATGGCATAATTTTACACAGTTGACTTATGAGACAATGGATTGCGATGACGCAAGATGATTAGATTGCACAGGGTGTTGTTATCTAGGAAGTATAGGATGGTCAAATTGTACTCGCTGATCATGAGTCTGACGATTCTCCATAGGTGGTTTAGGAGGCCAAACATTTGGTGCTTGTCTTGGACTACACTTAGGTTTTGATGTTATAGGCTGCTTGTTGTCATTGACATTGATGTTCATAGCAGGGGGTTCAAGATGTGAACTAGCAACGATAACATGATGGGGTTCACGTTGTGCTCATAATATGACTATCAACCATTCATCAACCTATCAATTTTAATAAACACATTGGTTGAATTGTTGGCACTGTTGGTGGGGTTTTTCTCAATAGTGAAAATTGGTTGTTTTGACTTGTTTAGGATCAGAGGGTGGATGTGGAGAAGGTGAGGGGGACTTGGCTACGATTTCCTTGACATGCCATTCAAAGTACTAGAAGTATTAAGAACACTAGGAATGAAAGAAAGGATAGGGAAGACACCTGAGAAGCCTCATTTTTGAAGGGGGGGTTTGTCACTGGTTGCCTCCTAGAACTTGGTTGGTTATTGTGTTAGTAGTGGCTCCTCATGATCATCGGTGGCGTCTTCATTCTTGTCCTCATGTAAATTGTTGTCAAATGCATTTTTGTCATTCTTGGATAAAAAATTCTCCATGTCTTCATCCATTCATCTGAACTATAAATGTTTTGGGCCTTCACATTGTCCTCAATTTTTCCAGTAGTAACCTCTTATACGAAGATGAGTTTTGCTTGTCATCAAGAACCATTGGTTGCCATCAAGAGAAGGCAAACGTCCATTCCCTAGTGCACCCTTCCAAAAATTGTAGGTTTGCTATCAAGAGTAGGCAATGGGACAAGATTGGCATAGTCTCCTAGAACCTTACCTCTTCAATGACCTCAACATCATTAAATGACATATGGAACCTCTCAAAACAATTTGTGAGGTGGGTTTGGAGCTTCAATGATGGGTACATTTACCAATTGAATATTATGCCATCCA
Source organism: Torreya grandis (assembly GCA_037957365.1). Taxonomy (NCBI): domain Eukaryota; kingdom Viridiplantae; phylum Streptophyta; class Pinopsida; order Cupressales; family Taxaceae; genus Torreya; species Torreya grandis. The sequence continues at coordinate 494,527 of JARHVA010001673.1, forward strand.
TTAGTCCCTCCATATATGGCACAAGTCATACGGGAAAGTCGAATCCTTTCGACTAGCTTGCCAACATAGTGAGTAGAAGATCTTGGATGGATTGCAACTCTACATTGTGGAAATAGTGGATCTTGAGACCCATATCACCATGATTGATCAAGGAATTCCAAAGATGGGGAGACAAGGTAGGGTCATAATACTTGTCAATAAATGTGGCACAACATTGAACCTAGTCAATTCTACATAATTTCTCATCTTAGATAGTCCCATTACTTGATATATAACATCTGGCTCATAGTACACCACTGCCTAATTGTTGTCGATTTTCAAAATTGATCTATAGGACTTGGGGTCGTCCTTTTTAAATAACTTGATCAAGGCCTTCTTTTTGTAAGGCTTATTCTTGTCAAAGCCTAGTTTTGAGATTGCATGATCCACCTATGTCTTGATTAATGTATCTCAAAGCGGGTGACTTTTGTGCGTCTCCTCTAGGGTTGTTTTGGGTTTAACCATTAAAATATATTTGACATTTTCCAAAGTGATGATGAGTGCATGGGTTGCCTTTTGCTTATTTTTTGCTTATTGTAATTTTTGTTATTGCCTTTGTTTGGTTTGAAAGTCTAGGGTTGGGGGTTCTTTTTTGATTGTTAGTTTTGTTTTAACAGTTTGGATTCTTATTATTGTTTGCTTGTGGGTAAAAGTGATGCTTGGCTGATTTAAGCTTGATTTCTAAGGATACAGCCTTGGGTAAGGTATCTAGTCCCATAGTGATTAGACGTTCATGAATGTGAGTTTCTTTACCATATACAAAGCTGAGGATTTAGTATCTTACCAGTATTATGACTAATCTAGTGATTAGATATTCCAAAGCCTATGAATACCAGTACATTATAGCTTGTTCTCTGTGGAGTAGTTGAGGCGATTATCCATGCTATGCAATTATTTGAGGTATCCCTTTATGGCTTGTGGTAGTTGAAATCAAGTTGTTTTGTATGGTATGCGTGGAATTGAAATCTTCCTTATATCTATCAATTGAATTATTTTGTGTGGTTAGTAGTAGTTGAGGTGGCTCTCCTCGGTATGCTAATTATTTCTCATAACTGATGTGATTCACCTTTGAAATATTTATTATGATATTATAAAGAATGACTTAGAGGAATCCCTGAATGTCTTAAAATTAACAAGTTGATAATCTCACATTACTGATAATTGCAAGACGAAGAAGTCTTATAAGGCACACACTGATTAAAATCATTGTTCCTCCCCCATACTAACAAATACTTAGATGTTCTTGTGTGCTTTGTGGGCCCCCTTGTCTTGTAATTATTAGCAATATAAACGAGATAAAGGTTCTTAAAGCCATGACTACTCATGGAAAATAGTCATTGTGGTGATGACTTGAGCATGAAAACACTCCAACATAGTGACAAATCCCACAAAAATAAAATATCCAAGGAATTATTAGTTGTAACAGAGTTGGTTGGAGTCCCAAATTAGTGAGTGCAAGCCTTAACACTAGGATAGCCCTAGTTACAGGACTTGTTGAGTAGGGTGTATACTGTTATGAACTTTACTAGTAATTAACTATTCTATAGTAGTGTCTCTTGTCACAGACCCCTTTAATTTCTATATATTTGAGACCCTAATGTATTGTATTCGTCATCTGTATAATCATTCCTATCAGTATAGGCTATATATATATGTCTTCCGGATTTCATCTTTTATTGTCTATCAAGTGGTACCAGATCAGAATTGATCCAGCCATTGTTTTTTCTGCGATCAAGAACCATTATTGAACCTGAGTGAAAAAAACTTCAAAGGAAGTGGTTTTGACGAAGTAAAGAAGAGCTCACCTTTGATCAATCAAGCTGCTGGAGAGGCATATTAAAAATTCTCTATGCAGCCACATAAAGACACTTCTATTAGAGCACAAACAAATAAATAATCAAGAGTGTAACCCTCTTCAGTTGCAAAGCTAAACCCTCAAGCAGTGCAGAACAAATTTTAATAAATTAACAAATAAAAGACCGAAAAGAACTTGACTTTTTTTTTGAAATTGTGAATATGTTGGAGCTGTATAAATTGTGGGGACTGGAAGTGTTGTAGCAGGCCTTAGGTGATTGTATAGGTATCTATGAAAGGACTAAATCTCTTGCAGGAAGTTGTAGCCATGCAAAAGGCCAGTGTTGAGCCGTGAAGGGTTGTCACAGCTGATAAGGAGCCTATTGAGCCTGATTAAGGGCTCAATAAAGTTCATAGAAATTTTATAAAAGCCTTATCTAAAGTTTAACATTAACTTTATCAAAATCTTATAAACTAAAATAGAAAAAAAAATGATTAAAAGTCAAAAGAAAAATAAAAATAAATTAAAATGTTGTGTAATTATTGAGTTTGTTAGCCCTTACTCCTTTATAAGTTTAGTCTATGGTATCAATGCTTTACTCCCATTAGGTTGCTTGTTAGTTAATCAATCATGTTTTCAACCAACCTTGGCAATTAACTATTTACGCAAATAATTGAATAAATAAGTTAGTAGCGGACTCGTGTTTATCTTCCCAAAGATTGTTAAGTCTTCCACGACATATTTATAGTAATGTAAATTGCTCCTCTTCAAGCTTAGGCTTGATTCCTTGATGATGAGTCCAATATGGTGACTCAAAATGTTAGATATAAAGAACCTACACTGTTGCTTCTAGAAGATTTTCCTCCAATAAGGCAACATAGTGAACAAAATGTCAAAACTCTTAATAAAAAGCAATTTGAAAAAAAAACAAAACATTAATGTCCCTGAATAACCAAAATAGGTCAGTGGGATTTAGAAGACATTGTACAAGCATAAATAGCCCTGGATAAGTAGGAGACCATTAAAGGAGATCAACACTACCGCATATCTGCAATAAGGCTCGAATCATAAGAACCAACATATTGTTGTCTATCACCATGAAAGGGCCTAAGCAATTATTGAGAATGCTCATAGGGGAATGTCAAGTGCTGAGGGGGCTAGGGTGAACAATCCTAGGAGGAAGCTAAGTATGTCGCCTAGAGCCTTTCCTAGCATCCAAGGCCGATCAAAAATAATAATGCCCATTTGTCTCTGTGACCTAGGTTGTGGAAAAGGGAAAGGCTCTCTCTGCCTCACGTTGGGAGTGAATCAATTGTATCTTACGAGTGCTTAATGTCTCTAATGCGTGTAGTGGGTTGAAAGGGGGAAGTAATTAACCAAATAGCTCTAGAGGTCTCTTGTGATCTATGTTGAAGAATAACTTCTCAGGAAAAAAGGGCCAGGCACCTCTGAGCAAGGTACTTAAAATTGGATAAAGAATTGCTCGAGTTTCTAAACATACCCTATATCTCCCCTAGATCTCACAGTATCTAACACACCTAAAAATTAAGTGCCAACTCTCAAACTCTTGGAGGCGGAAAGGCAATAGAACTTGTCATTGTGCGTGACATTGTGGCCAATCTCAACGTGTAATTGGTGGGAGCGCACCCCTAGCTAGCAAAGGGAAATCCATAAGCCATGTGATCAATGATGTTGGAGATAATCAGGCTGAGTGGTGATGCCATTTGCAATTTGTAAGAAATGTTTAGCATAGAATGCTATTTGGCATTGAGTGACTGTGGAGAAGTCCATGCAACTTGAATGTACTTTTGGAAAATATCTTCTTTGACAACTCTTTTGATGATCTCCTTCAAGGGAAGAAGGTGAAGAGTGGCTTTTTTAAAGGGACAAAAAGAAAGAGCGAGTTTATAAAGCAAAAAAAGTTTAGGAAAGAAAAATAAAAAAATAAAAAATAAAGAAAAATTAAAAATTAAAAAGGAAAGAAAATTAAAAATTAAAAAAGGAAATACTTGGATTTTTATTCATATTAATAAGTTAGAAGAGTAAATTTCTTGTTAAAAAAAGGATCAAGTGAGCAAGTGATTTTTTTTTTTGTGTATTTAAAATATGAAAAATGGTTTAAAAGATTATTATAAGGGGAAAAAGTTATTTAATTAAAATATTATATGTAAAAAACATATTAATTTTGAAAAAAAGATAAAAAATGAAAAATCCATATAGAAAATATTTTTAAAAAGAAAATGGAGCAAGCCAGGACAGTGACCAACGATGAGGTAGAACAAAATACTAATCTTTGTTTTGAGTTTGGTTTCTTCACAATGTAATGCATAGTAGAATTCTTTTGGAGTCAACTACATAAAATCTTTTTTACTAAGTTGACTCTAGAAAAATTATACCAAAATATTAATCATTTTTATAGGGCACAAAGAACAAATGGATGGTGAGGTCCCACAAATGAAGGAATCATGCATCAATCTCGAGACTTTAATGAATACTCGGATCACCATTGTGATGAACAACACCAAGAGAAGATTGGAGGATAATATCAACAAGAAGTTAAACAAAGTTCTTTGGGTTTCCACTGTAGCCAGTTGGAATCTAGTGAACTCTTCTTACAATGGCTTAAGCCACAATTTAAAAACACTTGAAATTCAAATAGCTTGTATGAATTCGGAGTTTAATGAACAAGAGTGTTGAGATGAGCAAAAAAGTAGAGTCGAACAAGTATTGTAGTTGTTATGCTCAATAAATGGATTTTAAAATTTATCTTCGTAAGTATAATGATTATGATTCTTACAAGGTTATTGTCTGGGTGAAAAAGATGAAGCATCAGTTTTAAACCCTACCATATCAGATTGAGAATTAATTACTATTGTTGGATTAAACCTTGAAGGAATCACATGCAAGTGGTATTATTGGTGGAGTTAGGAAATGCAGGGAATTCACAATTATTACATGGAGTGGTTTTATTGGTGATTCCTGAAATGATTCGAACTTCCACAGACTTACTATTTAATTAGTTTATGTGACTATGTCAATCCATCTTGTTTGGTGCCACATTTGCAACAACATTCCTAAGCATCCGATATTGGAAATTTATATCAGAGGTCTTCGATTCAATATTCAAGATGAATTATGTATGCACGAGATACAAAGCATCCAAGATGCAACACATAAAAGCTGGTATGGTTGAGCGAAGAACAACATACCAACAAAAGAAACTATAAGAAAGATTCTTCTGGAGTCAACTGCATAGAAAGCTTACTCATTATCACACTGAAGAAACTAATCTACAAACTAAAAGAATCTATAATTCATCCTTTCTAATTAAAATAGTACAATACTGATTACCAAACTTTGGAGCATTTCAGCTTTGATAAACTAATTTTGGCAGATCCAATAGAGGTCGTGTGACTTTGAAGATGGCATTGAATGTTAGCGGATGCCTATATGTGATATCTTTATTGATTACCATGCTTTGTATTCCTTGCAGTAGAAACTCCTCTTGCAGGCATCCAACCCCATAACTAGTAATTGACATATTCATGTACGTTTATATTTTAACAGTTATATGAAATATCTGCTCATGCTTGCTTTCTCGACCATATGTATATGTGGGCATAGGTTAGGCGGTCCACAATAATAATGCTATTCGTGATGTTTCTTCCATGATGCTATTCATGGTCGTTGTTCCTCTGTGATTCTGGGTCTGATAAGCTATTTTCTTTTATGAAACAAAAACATATGATAATAAAATATAAGAGCCTAGATACGTAGTAGTGTTGTTTCTTCCATGGTGTTATTAATGGTCATTCTTTCTTTATGTGATTATGGTTTTGTTGTGCTAATTTCTTTTATTGGGGGGTTTGAGAAACAGAAAACTATTTGCAATTTTTCAGAAAATATGCTATTTAGTTATGTTATCATGTTCTTACTATCTTAATGCTTGCTATTTATGGTTATTCTTGCTTCCCGTGATTATGGTTTTTATATGCTAATTCCTCATTATTTGAGAGTTTCAGAAGCAGAAAACTGTTGGTCGTATAAAAGTTTTACTTGAGACTGTACCTGTACACAAACTAGCAGATATTTTTGTAGCTAGTTTTGAGGTGAGCTTTGAGGAGCAGTTAGCAATGTTGGATGCTGTTGATTTAAAAGTACGTCTGACAAAAGCTACGGAGCTGGTCAACAGGCATTTACAGGTCAGGCATTTACTCTTATTTTAGATTTCAGCATCTGCAGGCTTTAGAAATAGGCTATCAGCTTGCTTGTGGTTTGTAGACATATTGTCTTTACACACCAGGGCATTTTTGTTCATATTTTTTTGTTCATTACAGTGATGCACGAGCATGGGATTTTATTGGAAGTTGAAAATCTAATAATGCTATAACAGTTTATCCATGTTAATTTTACCCGAAATATGTGCTATTCAAGAAGTGGCATGTAAATAATGTTGAATTTCCCTGATGTCCGTGTTTCCTGTGTTGAGTGCATTGGTGTCATTGACTGACTATGCAATGTTATATATGTGGTGCGGAGAAGACCATACGTGTAGCTGAGAAGATATCACAAAAGGTTGAGGGCCAATTGTCAAAGTCACAAAAGGAGTTTCTTCTTCGGCAGCAGGTATATATTTAATGATAATTTTTCCTGTCCCATTATCTTCTATGGTTATAGTTTGATCTTGGATTTTCTTCTTTTTTATGTTTCCTTTTTGTTATTCTCGAGGAACATTCAATCATAATTTTTCTTACAGCAACTACCATGTTAATTCTATGGATTATAAATTCCTTTTAACAGTGCAGTTAGCCAAAGATTGCAAACCTGGCCAAAGCTATATATCTTTACTCCTCCGCGGGAAAACTTATGTTAGAATATTAATTGGAAGCTATGTATTATAAATTTCACATGATGTTGTATTTAGCCAAAACATGTGAACTTTGCTAAGGACACGTCCAACTCCTGCCTATTGTGATAGGAAGTTTTCTTGCTTGATACTTGAGATGGCGTAACTGGTACATCATCAAATGTGCAAATCCGTAAACTGTTAAAATGCTTAAAGTATATAACAATGCAATTGAATGATGCCACATCTGCAATTTAGAGGAGTTTCAGATGAATTAGCTTGTGGTTTCTTAACCAAGAAAAACCCTTATATATTTTCTAACCTGAACAGCGATCTGCATAAGTAGGCAAAAGGCCCATATTCAAATATTGATCATCATAATATTATACAAAGCTTGGAACATCATGAAGCTGCATCAAAAACTTGCGGGTTGCTGTACTAGATACTCTGAGGGTCAGGTCAATCATTTGTTGTGTTCATTCCATATTAAATTGTCATTTTTTGAGGCATATCATATGCTGTGCTTCTTTCCTGAGTCAAAATATCAATGATATTTGGGCTCGGATCTGTCAATTTAGGTCCCTTCTAAATAGAAAAATATCATACTTGAATAAACCAAAACTAGATGATGATCATGATGACCTTTCACATCCTTTAGACCAAATTGGTCTGTAGGACCTGCCAAAGTGTATCATTGAAATATACATTATATTGTCTTTAATTTCACGCGCAATAGATCGTTGAAGTTGCTATTGCTGTTGTTATTACCATCATTCACGTCTTCCATGTCCTTTAACTCATAAATCTAGTGTCCAATTATGAAGTGCCATTCTTGAAATTGTCATCGATGCTGCAATTGTCCTCTTTCGTTATTCTTCAAGAGTGTGGTTATGAAGTTCCCTAAAAAAGTAGAAAAAAGAAAAGAAAATAGTGCCTGTTCGTAAACATATGATTGAAAAAATCCTGGGACTAGATATTCTTTATGATATCATTTCTATATTTGAACACAGTGGAAATGAAGGTACCCAAGTCATTTTGATTCTTGTAGACTAGAAGGTTTGGAAGAGTAGTTGAGGTATGAAGGTGACTGAAGTTACCCTGCTTTATTAAGGATAATTACTAGTTACAATTGAAATCTTCATTTACCCAGCTCTGCCGGTAATTTGTGTAGAAACTTTAACTATTTCTCTAATCAAAATATACTGAAAGAAATGAAAGCAAGACATGATATATAGTATCCCTTCAGCCAGTGGGGTCATGCTGACCCTTTTCTAGGTTGCCTTCATTTATGTATAATGTAGAATTGTACAGAATTCATATAATATAAACAGTACATTAAACTAAAAGTACGAGATATTTTTTTCTAGGTTGTCTGGAAATGGAAACGTTTAAGAAACGCCAATTTTTCAAAAACCCTTGATTTGGAAACGCTGTGGAAACGTCCGTACAAACAAAACCCAAAAAAAAAAAAAAAAAAAAAAAATATATATATATATATATAATACTCATTTTTAGTCTATAAAAAATAAAACTCTTAAAAATATATAGTATTCATTCATTCATTACTTCTAAGACAAATTGTACATTCAAATCTAGAATAAATCATTTAGATTGTCATGAAAATCATGAATGCCACTCCCACTGTTTTCAGCTTAATCATTTACTGACTAAAAATCATCTAGTTTGTAGGGGCTCCCTGATGCATTGAAGCTTACTGAGTGCACGCCTTAAAGGGTGCACCGGGAATTGGGTGGGATCAGCTTGTGGCACTTTGTGAGAGACGTTCCCATACTATTCTATCATACCTTCATCCCTTCATGCAACACAATTTTTTTAATGACCAAAGTGTTTGTTCTTGAGTTTCCCTCCTGTGTCACTCAGTTCATACCCATTTAATTATAGACTGCATATTTGCAACAGTTAAGGTCAACAGTTGACATGACATAATCCCAAATATGTTTCATATGCTAGTTTCTATTTCATTGAGAGATTTTGGAGAGGGAAGGAATTAGACAATGGTGCATACATCACTGCACATGATAGAAACTAGATCACTGTGTTCTACTTCTATATACAAGAAAAATGAAAATACATGGGCATCCACAAATGCCCAAAGTAGGTCAACAAGACTGAAAATTACCTGCAATTACAATAGAAAAGTACTTGGTTAAAAGAGCCACAACATGAAAAAATGAATCCCAACACAATGATTAAAATCTAATGGAGCTCCATTTCATTTAAATTCTTTGCCTTACATTCTACATGAGTGTCAAAAGTCTGCTATTGCTATATATATGCCACCGGATCTGAAAAACCGCTTCCGCTTCCGCTTCCATCAATATATAATAGATAGGGCACCTCATCATTTCACTTTCACTATGAATGATCGACCAGGAATCAGCTCCGGCGAACCCCCTATCTATCTTTGGGGCATCTAATCTTAATCTATAGTCAGGCACTCCCCCGAGGCTGAATTCCACTGGCATACTCAGATATGGCACTTCATGTTCTGAGCTTCCCTCATTATCTATATATGGCCCCACACTCCTCAAATGATAGCTCAGAGGTGGGGCATTCATATAGGCGGGGAGTACAGAATGAATCATTTCCGCCCAGATATATGGATGGGCCATATAGATGAATGGTGACTCGACCCCAATGCGAATGTACATATGTTGGGTTGGGGTTGGGGTTGGGTTTGATCTCAGATGTGGTGCGATTGACTTGTAGTGCTGCAGTTTTTGTCTCACAGACTCATTTATGTTTTTATATGCCGCTGTCCTTTTGGTACCTTTTTCCCTTTTTACTTATGTAAATACCACTTTATATTAATTACATCATGTGCATAAGCATTTTTTTTAACATATTGCAAACCCATAACGATTCCTTGAATTCATTACATGCTATCTTCAATTGGCCGAAAACATTGGTCAACACAGAAAAGCTTTGAAAATACCTTGATCTTCGTTCCAAATTTATATTGCAGATGAGAGCAATAAAGGAAGAGCTGGGTGACAATGATGATGATGAAGATGATGTGGTTGCATTGGAGAGGAAGATGCAAAGTGCAGGCATGCCACCAAATGTTTGGAAGTATGCTCAAAGAGAATTAAGGTGAGAATTCATTATGTTAACATAGTATCACTTGCTTTAGAATGTTTAGAAAATGCATTTATTGTCTAGGTATACTAGTTCAAAATGTTGGCATTCTTGACTACATCAATTGTGTTGCTCTTTCCTTGCATGAATTAAATTGTTGGCTGCTATCTGATTTTCAGATAAGTGTTTTTGCTGAAGGTATCTAGGTTTAAACTTTAAAGGATTCTAGACCTGAAAAAATTGTTGGTGAGATGCCAATAACCAAACTGGGAAAATAAAAATATGACTTGAATTACAAAAATCAAATTTAAGCATCTACTTTTTCACCCATAGGGCAATCTCCATACTTAAGTTCCAAGCATATTCCCACTGATAGGAGTTACCAAAATTAAAGCTAGTGACTTTTATTGTTTATCTATCACACTCTTCTTTTACCATTTTCCTCTGTTTGATTCAATCGTGAAAAAGACACTCCTGAGAGCACAAGTCTATTTTTTATGCAAAGAAGTATTTCCTCTTTTTGATCCGAAGTTTTACAATTTTTAGTGAAGAGCAAGCCCTTCCACTCTGGTGCAGCCTTCTGAGATTGGCTTTATTACTATGAAGGGAAAAGAATGAATGTAAACTATCTTGCCCAACTTTTTCACCACTCAATTGGCCTCTATATTTGCCACTGTATCTCCTGCCTTCCTGATATATTGGTATGAGAATTTGAAATTCTCTGAATCCATCACAATTTCTTGAATGATATTGTTCATTTGCCAGTAATTGTACTGCCCCTTTTTGACTGCTTCAATAATTACTAATTAGCATTGAGTCTGCTTCTGCCTGAAATTTTCACCATCCCTTTTCCTTAGCCAGTTTCATTCCTTCTTAATAGAGTCATTGTTTGTGCCTTACTATTTTTATCCAGTCCCGAGTAGACTGAAAACATTAACAGTGTTTGCCCATCATCATCTCTAAAGATCCCTCCTTTTGCCAGTCCTGTATTTTCTTTTCATAGCTCCATAAAAATTGAGCTTAACCCAATTTTGAGGAGGTTTCTTTCACGCATCCTTAGGCTTTTTTAGCCTATTTCCACCAAACACATTATTGGGAATCTTAATCACATCAATGTTTTCAGAACCTTGTCTTCTTCGAATGGCTTATTTAATCTGGGCTTCCAAGTATTGATTGATTCTGATTTTCGGATAATTTAGTATTGTCTTCTCTGAAATAATTGAGATACCAGAACATTTTTACATGCATTTTTTAAATGCTGAATGATCGATAAAATTAATTCTTCACTCTACAGTTCCAGTCAGATCTTATGTTAAGCCCATTTTTGGACAAAGACACGAGCTATCATTGTTGGCAATTTTTAATCACACATATTATATTCATTCCTCTGATACTAAATATATGTTATTTACTCGTCTGGATATTTATCTCTTTGGATAAAGGCGACTCAGGAAGATGCAACCTCAGCAACCTGGCTATAGCAGCTCTAGGGGATATCTTGAACTACTGGCTGATTTGCCATGGCAAATCAGCAGTGAAGAACATGAGCTGGATCTGCGTGCTGCTAAAGAGCGTCTGGATAGCGAGCACTATGGTCTAGGGAAAGTAAAAAAGCGAATCATTGAATACATAGCTGTTCGAAAGGTTAGATTAGTGAAATTATGTTGATGTTTTAAAAACTATTATTTAGTTGTTTTTATGTTCTGTCTATAAATTCTGCACGAGAGAAGATTATAACACATTGAAACTGGATTTATTATGTCACAGCTAAAACCAGATGCAAGAGGTCCTGTATTGTGCTTTGTTGGCCCCCCTGGGGTTGGAAAGACTTCATTGGCATCATCCATTGCCGGGGCTTTGGAGAGGAAATTTGTCCGAATTTCCCTCGGTGGTGTCAAGGATGAAGCTGATATAAGAGGGCATAGAAGAACATATATAGGTAGCATGCCAGGTCGTCTTATTGAGGGCTTAAAGGTTCCTTCCTTATCTCGCTTCTAAGATTTTTTTTTAACATATTGATATAGCGAGTTTAAACACTGTGTATTCACTGGCATGAATGCATGGCTGAAGGTTTCCATATTTGAATTTTAAAGGAGCCTGATACAAGCTGAGAAATATTATCCCAGAAATTGATCATTAGTGCACTTTTAAGAATTGAATTCATTGGCTTCCATTCAATTGACATTTTCTAAATAGTTTCTCCGAGTCATATGGTTTTAATATATTTGTATTCTAGAGCAAATCTTAGTGTTTGGTGTTCAGATAGAAAAACTTATTATAGGTATTCAGTTATTTTCCATTATGTACACATCCATGCAATACTGTTTTAAGCAGTTTTCTGGTCTTTATTTAGCCCAATGGAGCAAAATGCCCTGGGTATTGCTACCGATTCAAGCATTTTGTGTATAACACTTAAAAGATTTGATTTTCTTAATCTCTACTTTGTATGCCATGTTGGATGTTCTTATTGTCAATGTTTGTTCTTTAACCAAATTTTTCTGACAATTCTTTTTGGATTAGGATGATAATTTATTTGCTATTCTATACACGGCTTTCATGGGTGCTTTAGAACAATACCAGTTGAGAATTTTTCCAATAATGCTTATGCAAACAACTTCCTGATCATTTTATTTGTTTTCTGCTGTGGAATGTCACATCTTTTTCAATTTTGTTTATTTCTCCTTAGACGTCGAGTGGATAGTGAGAAATAGAAATTGATGCGTTGATTGAGAAAAAAAAATTGCTTTGTGTCAACTCTCATGGTTATTGGTGTGTTCTTGCAGAGGGTAGGAGTGAACAATCCTGTAATGCTATTAGATGAAGTTGATAAGACGGGTTCAGATGTGCGAGGAGATCCTGCTTCTGCATTGTTAGAAGTCCTTGATCCTGAGCAGAACAAGGCCTTCAATGATCAGTATCCTCGGATATCATGCTCTGCTTCAAAGCATATTTTCCAGTTGGTTTTTGTTTTGTGTTTTCTATTCCTTATATTTCTAATTGTTGCTTGAGGAAATTGGCTTCAATCGTCTGGCTGATGCTGGCTGTTGATAGATATTACAAGCAGAAACTAGTTAATGTCTCTTTTATTCCATTTTTAAAAATCCATTGGTAGCTATCCTAAGTTGAAGCAAACCAAGGCATCATAGAAGCTTATTTTTAACACAATAGCTAGAAACTGAATGCTTGCCTCCTTTTGCTGATGCTTCCCATCACCAGTTGAACTGCATGTGAGTAAACTATTCTGTCAATCATAAATCTTGCACATTACCATGCGCAGAGATGTGTCTGCTTTTTGGAAAAGCCTTCGTGATAGATTAATTTTTCAAGGGACTGAAGCATGCAATTCTGCCCTTTGTTATATCTATTCGTGTCCCCATGCTATGATTTCGATGTGGTCTGATTCATGTTACAGTAAGTCACGTATGTTAAAATACTATGCACTGGATTATTTGTTTTGAGTTGCAAAATGATAATCGATGATGTAACATTATTTATTTTTGCTGCAAGATATCTTTTGATACTTAGCTTATTGGTTGCTAGTTTTTCGCATTCCCAAGGAAATCAAACTAGGAGAGCTAAGAGAAGAAATATGGAAATAATTTTTTTGGAAACTCAAAAACTAAATACAAATTGTTTATAAAATAAATCTTTATGAATTCATCTGCAGCTATTTGTTAACTTAATTTTCCTCCTCCAGCTACTTAAATGTTCCTTTTGACCTTTCCAACGTGGTATTTGTTGCGACAGCAAATAGAGCACAGCCAATTCCTCCCCCACTTTTGGATCGTATGGAAGTGATTGAATTGCCTGGATATACTCGAGAAGAAAAACTCAAAATAGCTATGTGCCATTTAATACCTCGAGTTCTTGACCAACACGGTCTTACATCTCAGTATCTTCAAATTGCAGAGGTATATAATACACATTTTCTGCTTCTCCTTGGTTTAATTGCTTATTTCTAAGTAATGTAAGTTATTGCTAATATTATTGACATGATCTTGAAGCGTGTTAATTGTCAAAAATATGATGGGATAATCATACAACCAGAGTTTCCTTATAAGTATTTACTAAGCTTTTGATAGTTTTCTATTGCTATTTTTGCTGGTTGTACTTTTGAGTCTCATTGGCCTGTTGTGATCCTTCATAGACGCTATATAATTTCTCTCTGTTTTTTGTTTCTAGTTCTACAATGATTGCACATAAAAAATAAGGGAGGCTTTATATCTCAGTTCAGCCGTATTCATCCCAACAACAATTTTATTGCACATGTAATGTTTCTATCCAGTTGCATGACAACTGCATCTGCCGATTGCTCGTGTGTTTATGGTGCCAGAGTCATGCAAATCTTGCATTAACTAGGCATTATTGTTTTTACTCGTCACAAACCGAGCTTGTGAGAGTTTATTCTTTCAAGCATATCTGCGGACTGTATTCTTGCAAATTTTCAGACACCCGTGATCACAAACAGTAATAATCCTTGGTCGGCACATGGAACACCCAAATTTTCCCTCAAAAGTCAAAGTAATGTTTGATAGCACTGTCCAAATAAAAATATTTTGGATGAATGTTATTACAGACAACCTTGTATGAGACATGGTTTTTGTCTTATTCTGTTGGTTTGTGTAAAATTTCCCGAACTTGCTACAACTGAAGTGTGTTTGGATTGAAAATGTTGGGCTTGTTTTTGCTTGGTTTATTAGTTCTGTAATCACCTCCCAGTGCATGGTTGCTAACGTGCTTGCATAGCTTGCACATCTTCAGTAGTCTGTTGATAAATTTGTTGGATTTGCACCATGATCGCACATTGTCTTGATAAATGTGCTAAATTTGCATTAATTTTTCCAGCTTACTTTTATATCGGAAATATATTTGATACATAGAGAGGGGTAAACCTCTACTTATGACAAAAATGAGTAGCTTCTGACAAAAGTTACCTACAAAACAATATTGACTTAGATAAAATGAAATTCCTTTCCTGTGACTCCTAGAATAATCCCTTTGTTTGAGGCCTCCACCAGATTACGATGGCTTACCCTTTATTGTGTTAGAACTAATACCTGACATATCATAATTAGATTACTTAAGGAGAAGTCACTTAAGATGATTGAACATTTTTCTCTAGAAGAGTGCCACCCTCAGGTTGAGGTAAGGATATTAACAACGGGTTACTTTAGCACAAAGTGGTGCATAAGTGACACTGTGTAAGGGTGTCAATTTCTCACTTGAAGGAATCATTAGGGCAGCACAATCTTACTGGAATCCCACCAAGTAAAGAGGCATTTGGCATTACACCTTTGTTGGGCATGGCACCCAAGTTTTACCACTATCACTAAATTCTAGCTTATCAACATGTCTTAGCTCCACCAAGGCAAAGAATATCAATAACCAACTCATGTTGTTACAACTCATCTGAACTGGATTAATACCTATAAAGCAAAGGGAAAATGAAACATCTTTAACCTTTGAGTTAATCATAGCAACTGCTCAAATTTAATATTGGATTCACAAATTAATCAAAATGTAGGATTTTGGGCTCTGGATCTCCAATAAGTTGTTGAAATGTGGGAAGCAATGTGAAGGCAGTAACAAAAGGTGTTTGCCAGCCTTCTAGGTTGTTAAATTAGTCAATTACTTATAACAGACCATAGTCCCTGCAGAGCATTCATTTACGTACATTTTGCATTACCCCTTGATGCAAATACTTCTAGGGAATGATTTGATTTTTTGCATTTGGACTAGGTTGCATCAACCTCAAGGCAGTCACTTGGGGTTCCCATTGCAAACTTTTGTTCCTTTTTGGTGCTTGGAGTCCATTAGAAGGGATATGAGCCTTTGTATTAAATAACACGGGTACCTGCAAAAAGCCTATGGAATTCTGTGAAATGGTTAAATGGCGAATTTATCACGGTATGGGTAGCAGTCCCAAACCCGTGGTTAATGGCGTGCGGTTACTCGCCGTTAACCATGGGTTTGGGACTGTTACCCGGGCACGACCTGCCAACCTAAAAAATATAACAAAACTCTAAAAAAAAAGTGAATTCCGTCATTTTGCTTTTGATTTCTGTGTGCTGTGCCTGTGTACGACTGTGTATTGCGTCGGCGATTGGAGAACCTTTGTGTCAAAGCCTGAAGGTTTAAAAAATTGCCAGGGTCCACTGCCCATAATTATTAATTTATTACGGCTTATTCCCACTCCCAATGGTCTCCGTTTTACCTTATTTCCAGCCTGCAACTGCAAGCGCTCGCCATGCCCTCGGCCCTTGGGAAAAAACAGCAGGTTTAAGCCTTGAGGCTTCGAGCTATAATGCTACTAAATTTTAATAATTTTATAATTTATTTAATATTGGGATCTGCCAAATTAGAGTGGGAATAAGCCACAATTAGCAATACAGTCTGATCTATACCAAATTTAACATCCTAGGACTGGGAATAAGCCACAATTAGCAATACAGTTTGATGATGATCTATGATAGCTTAGAGATCATTTTATTTACTATAGTGAACTGTGACATGGTCTATTATTATCAGACTGTGTTTTATTTTAAAACACAGTCTGGTAATAATATAAATAGAGTCCAACTCTAGACTATAGTAAATAAAACGATCTCTGTATTTTTCAAAATATACAGTAAATAGAAAGTCATACAGTCATACTGAATACAGAGAAATAAAAGATTTTGTGATAATTCATAATGCAGTATTACAGACTTGATACTGAGCAAACAGCATATGATTGCACATGCAGATAGGAAGTTTGCTGAAAGAACTTTCCTTCAAATGCTACCAGTTCTCTGCACTTACCCATGAAGAGCTAGATAAATTGGAAATCTACAAGCACCAGAGGGCTGCGTCTTCTCAGTCTGAAATATTCAATAACATCAATTTTCATGTATTACTACACCTCATTGTCCACAAAAAGTAGATTGTGTTCTTGACAACAGAAAAACTGAAAAATTAAATTAGGTTCTCATTAAAGGAGGAAAATGCAGTCCAGAAATTTTAATTTTTAACATCTTTTTGTTTAAAATAGAGCACTGTACTCTTATTTGCTCAAAAATTAATGTAAAACATATGTATTACTGTGAGTTATGTGTTCTTTGAATCTCTACAATCATTTCTCTACATTCATTTTTCATTTTCTTATGTATTTCAGTGTATTTTATGAATTTATATATTTTTTTAAAGTAGTGATAAAATTGTCGAGTGATTGCCGAGCTGCGGTACGGGTCGGATTTTCTGGCTGCCGAGTAATTGTCGAGTACGAGTTTTTCTACTATGATATGAACCTTGTTTAGCATTTATGAAAAACAATACACTTCAGACTATCATATTTTGATCTTCATTTCATGTCCAATACAATCTTTCACAATATTAAAACAAAAGGATCATTAGTCTCATTTTACACTTAGGTAACTTGTTTTTATCAAGGAATCGACTAATAATTTTACCTGTTCATAAGCTCTAATAGATTTTATTCAGCATTGTTTCCTTGGTTGAATTGATTGTGAATGAATATTATATGTTTTATTTTTTGAGTATTCTCTAAGTCAGAGTCATATAAAAATATCTTAGGTCATAATGTTTTAGGATGTTATGTTATTTGGAATACACATTCGTGAGGATATGAACTGAGTTATCATGCATTTGCTCAGTCTTTTGATTATTTGGGTAACTCCACTTCTCTGGTATAGTTCGGTCGTCTCAAGAGGATAAACATTGGAATTGATCTTCAACATCATTGTTGACTTGGGGATGAATGGTATTGGTAGTTGACAACTTGCCATTGTGTATAAGACCTCAAAGTGGATTTTTGATGAGGTTGAGTTTATTTGGTGTCCTCATTGGTTCTTCATATTGCATGTCAGGCCATAATGGGGCTTGCAGATGGACGGGTTGCTAGTTGGATATCATTTCAGATGAACAGGTTACTAGTTGGATATCATTTCAGATGGACAGGTTGCTAGTTGGAGACATCATCAGATACTGCGTTGGTCCTTTCATGGTTGTATATGATGATTTTGTTAGTTCTTCTAACCTGAACCTTGCTACAAACGTCTGAAAATGTTTGTTACCAGTCTTGGTGTACTGCCTTTATCTTCATCAGCTCTGTGCTTCACTGAGCGGTTCTTCGCTCACATGGAAATTTATTGTGTAATGATGTGTAATTTCGCATGTATTGTGTCTCTCACAGCCTCACCCACGTGTACCCATTTTTTGGGGCATAGTACTGGTACTCTGCGTACACGTATACCCTCAAATTATGTAGCCTTGATATATGTGTTTTATTGAAAACGGTGTTTGCAAGATGCATACCTTTTTGGGAAACTATTCTCGCATTCCAAAATTTAAAAAACGGTGTCCCAGAAACCTTTCTCATTTTACAGTTGTAGATGGCATAGAGTCCTAAGATTGCTCACAGCCTACACACATGGTTTGAAGATGAAGATTAATTTTATCAAATGGATGCTTATCAAAATCTGGATTAACACAGATTCTGTAATTGCACATATTTATTACTTAAATTTAGTCTTTTAGAGTTTGCCGATGTTTATCTTCTAATATCAACTATATTCTTGATGTATGAGACATTTATAAGTCTGAAATTTGAAGAACAGTTTGTCATTAATACTGTTTTAATATTTTCAATGTTAATTATCATTGCTACAATTGTTTCCGATTTTTTTGTGTAATTATGTGCATGCATGCATGTATTATGTATATTATGCAGCCCCACCTGCATACCTATGTACCAAAGTTTTGGGGATATGTGTCAGGAACTCTGCACCCATACTGTGTATCCCGACACCCTCAAACTCATGCAACCTTGACTTTTGTGCATCAGTGTTGTGTCATTTTCGCATTTCCTAAGATTTTGAAAATGGCATGTGCAACATTTATACCCATTTTGGAAACCATTTTCTTTTTAAATTTTTTTGAATATAGCTTTCTTGAAGCCATTCTCATTTCCTGGTCTCAGATATCATAGCTTGAAAGGAATATTTCAGTCCAAAGATTGCCTATACGCATAGTTTGAGAGACAAAATTAATTTTAAATTTTTATCAGGTAGCTGCTTGTCAATGTCCTGATTAACACATAGTTGAGCATAAGTATCACTACCCTAGCTAAGGGTAAAGTCTGTGGTATGCACACTCTCACTCAAGACATCTTTGATTGCCTTTGGAAAAACAATTGTTCCAAATTTTGAATGAGATGGCAAATATTCTTAGCTACTTAAGACAACTCTTCATCGTTCAAAGCCAGCACTCCAATACTGCATAAAGAGACTTCTCTCGATTCAGAAACTGTGGACCTCCTTGAAATATCCTACGTATTCACCGTTGCATGCAAAAAGCAATGTGATACAATCTCTTGTGCCAAGCTTAACTTTGTTACTACGTTTGACCTTGCAGACATTGTCATCCATTCTCTCAGCATTTTCATAGGTGGTCACAATCCCATGAAATTGCAAATCGAAGCCTGGTCCGTCAGATTCCATGGATCATAATTACGTCAGTATTAACTATAATTTCTGGTATAACTGCTTTCTGATTGCTTAGTTGCAAACAGTCAGCCACGGAGAGTGTTCGCTTTCAACATTGAACTTACCTAGAAACTGTATTAGTTTATCTTATGGATGGATTTGCTTTTGCCCCAGACAAATATTTACTCAAAGTGGGCGTGGAACTGATTGATTTGTGGTGCTGAGCACAGAATACACCCGATTTGCAGAAACCATAATTGCCAACACTCGTTATAAAATTGACACATAACTATGTCCTATAGTGCATATTTCAGTAGTAAAGCTTGTTATAGCTAGCTCTCAGGTAGTATGTAAAACCGTATGGTTTACTTCAAAGATCATGTGTCAGTAATATGGGGATAGAAACCAGAAGATGGTATGACTAGAATCTTCTGTAAAGAAATGTTGCATGGAATGATGATCATGTATAATGCCTTCTATATATTTTTTGCATTACTGATTTTTGTCAAAGAAACCTGAAGAGGGTATGACCAGAATCTTATGTCAGAGAAATGTTGTATGGAACTATGATCATGTATAATGCCTTTTATATATTTTTTGCATTATTCATTTTTGCGTCTTCCTCTAATTGATTTATGTGGAATGTCTTTAAGCTAAAGATTGCAAGGCACATGATTTCATATCTACATTAGAAAGCTTTGATTTTGCTCTTCAAAAGTATTTTTCATTTTGAAAAGATTTTTGGGGCAAATCTTGTGTGTGGGGTCACACTGCCAAGTCATGTCTGTGAGAGAAGCAGAATGCACTTCACCTCCTTTCTCCAATTGATAAAGTTCAATGTCACACATTTTAAATGCATTGATCGTTTAGATTAATCGTTCTCTGATTTGCTGGTTATCTTCTCTTTGGTTTATGGTGGCACATAACTTCAGTCGATGGTGGAGCTCATCATTCAAGGATACACTCGAGAAGCTGGTGTGCGTAATTTAGAACGCCATTTGGCAGCCCTTGCTCGTGCAGCAGCTGTCAAAGTGGCTGAAAGGGAACAGTCTTTACAGTTGACTAAAGACATACACCCTCAGACAACTTCCTTGCTAGAAGCAAGTAGCCTTGCAGATGGTGGAGAAATTGAAATGGAAGTTGTACCTATGATTGTGAATGGCCGTGAGATATCTACTGCTTTGGAGGCCCCTGAAATTCTGGTTGTGGATGAATCAATGCTTGAAAATGTACTTGGAGTAAGACCCTCGTCCTGCCTATCACATTTGTCTTTCATGCATTCCTTTATATATAAACACTAGAGATTAAAGCAGGTGATAATTGCATATGTGTATTGCCTTGATTTTTGGTGCATCTCATGACTCAGATTATAATAGATGGTATAAGTTATAGCAGTAAACTGTTAGGAAATGTAAGCCTCCATTCTTTCTTCATCACGTTTTTGTAAAAACATTCTTTATGAGCATATGTAGAATCCTGACCAATTTGTTATGCAGCCTCCTAAATTTGATGATAGGGAAGCTGCAGAACGTGTTTCAACTCCAGGAGTTGCTGTGGGTCTTGTGTGGACTGCGTTTGGTGGCGAAGTTCAATTTGTTGAAGCAACTGCAATGGTAGGAAAGGGCGAGATACATCTTACAGGGCAACTGGGAGATGTTATAAAGGAATCAGCCCAAATAGCATTAACCTGGGTATGTTCTATAATATGGTCGAAATCTCAACTCTGTTATCTATTAAAACACATTTCCACATTTCAAAAACTGTTGTGTATTGAACACTTGATGATAAAATGCTGTTCTATAGTTCAATACCACTTAATTATCTTAATATTTCTCTGATTCATCTGAGTGTGAAAACAGTGAAGGATCTAGTCTTATTCAGATGTGAAAACAATAGATGTTATAGCATCCTTTATCTATCATACTAGTTTGATAAATAGAACTGTAGAATACATGGTCACATAACAACCTTGCTGTACTCTTAAATCCCATTGACCTACTTCGGTCATTCATTGACCATAATATACTTTCTTTTGTTCTCTCATTCTTCAGTTAAAAAGCTAAAAGTAGTTTGAAATATTATCTAGCAGTGGTCATAACTATTAGAGTTCTCTCTTATTTGTATAAGCATGTATATGTTTTTGATGTTGTCCTGGGGCGCCTCTTGGAAGCACATTTTCATTCTAAGTGCCATGAATCTGCTTTGTTTTGGTGTTGAGGGCCTTCTAGTAGCCCTTGCCCAGATCATGGTGGTAAGATTACATTATATTTTTCTTTGCCATGAGGTTCATTGGCCTTGGGTTTCACTTTCAGGAGACATTTTAGTGGGAGTACCTTGCTTTTTCCTAGGATTGTCTGGCTTTACCCAATTATTGCTGGACATTCCCCTATGGACATTCTTACATCTTTCATCAGCCCTTCCGCGGGGGTGGATCATAATGCTGTTTGTTCTTGTGGCCCTAGCCTTCCCATGGATGTGTGATCGTGCTGATCTCCAGTTTTGTCTCCCACTTCAATGTTCTTCAGCTTAGGGTTTCATTGAGGGGTCCTTCCCTCACATGGCTATTTGTACTTGTACTTAGATCAAATTATATGGGGTTTGACCACTACAGGTTTGTTGGTATATGTAAATACATATTTTTTTTAATGTACTTAGGTTAGATGTTAGTTCCTAAGGTTAGTTGTGTACCAATATAAATTATTATACTTATCTTGATCCTTTAGTGTGGATAGATTAGATAGAATCTTTTTATTCTGGACATGCTTTGGCTTTGGTTAGCTTTAATTAACTTTTTATATCTACATATTTCTTGCATACTCTTGTACACGAGTTTTCTCATGCATGCGTCTCTGTAATCTTTAACTTATGCATAGAGGTCCTCTTCATTTTTAAATTTTAGAAGAATGATTTAATGCATTATTTGCTTTGTCACAATTTGTGTCTGATTTTTTGCTAGCATAACACTGATGATTTTATGTGAGATATTGACGAGTAAACAATCCTAAGGTGGAACCCCTGTTTGTTTCCACATGATATCAGAGCCTTGTTGCTAAGTGCTTGTTGTCCCTTCATTTTTTTAAAGGGATTTTGGGCTTTTTCTATAATGACATAATTTTTTGTTGTTTATGTACATAAAGTGTTGAATGGCCTACTGGCGATAAGCATTTCATTAAAACTTTCAGGTGAAGAGGTCACAAGTTATAATCCCACAGACATCTTCTTTTCCATCACCATTGAGCACAAAATTTGATAATATTTTTCATTGCGAAATTGATCCAGGTGTTACAACGGTATAATTATTTACTTGAAACTCTACCTGCAAGTGTGATTTTTGTCAGGTTGACAGAGGTCTTCTGAGCCATTGCCGATTGTTGAACTTTCAAGTGCCACATATGTCTCATACAAAAGTGTTTTTAGGTTAAATATTTTGAAAATACATTTCTTTTGTGTTCTATGCATCCAGGCAATTAATTCAACTTCATTTTGTTTCTACTTCGATGTAATTTCATTGTCTTCAAAACAACTCATAAGATCCCTTTTTTGGGCACATGTAACAGAACAAAAACTAAAATTAGAAACTTATAAGTTATAATTCATGGGGAAAATTGACTTTGCACTATCATTATAAAGTGTTATAATTAATTTGATGGGGGGACTCTAAAGGCATTTCTTTTCTGTCATCTCTTAAGTGTGCACAACACCAGACACTCTTTCTTTGTGTGGAATCTTCTTGGTTTCTTTCCAATTCTGCACTTTGCTTTATTGTACTTTAATACTATTTTTTTTGCATTCGTCTTTCATTCAATAGCAAGAGGTGCAACACAGTGACGAAATGTATTGTCCCATTGACTCCTTACAACTTCACTTGGAAGGAGGCCAAGATTGTGCTTTTTCAGAGAAAAGAATTGTATAGCGTGATAACCATTGTAGAAACAAAGCCAACCATTGTTGTCGAGACAATCCAATGGTTCAACAAGTGTGACGAAGTCTTAGGTGTTATTAATTAGAATGTGGCACCCGAGTTTCTTTTTCACATAAAAGCCATGGACACCCTTATTGAAGCATAGACTAAATAGGATTAAACTCCTTGGAAAAATAGATGCTGTAAGAGGCCACCGACTTGAAAATGAATTGATTAGTTTGAGTCCACAAGATTTTCATGCAATTCAAGATTTTCTATCTAAATTTCAGTTTCTCAGGACTCAGCTTAAGGATGGCCAGATAGAGAAGAAGGATGAGCAATTGATTCTCAGTCTTATCCAAGCTTGGAAATCCTTACTCCATCTTTCTCTCAGCCTTTCATCCTACTTGAGATGCATTGGGCAAAACTTTCAAATTCCCTAGCCTTGAAGATTTTTGTGAAACACCTCGTCAGAGAGCAGGACAAACTCATACACATTGGGGCAGTTAATTAGCCAAAGAGTACAACACTTGTGGACAATAACCTGAAAGGCCCAAAGCCTCAATATACAAAAGCATCCAAAGATAACAAAGGATTTTTGTAAGCCCAAGCCTGCTTCTATAGATAGGAAGAGGTCTAAAAAGTGTCGAATTTGTGGCAGAGGCCACATAGAACCCCATTGCTTTAAGAAGCTAGTGTCCCAATAGAGGAGATGAAGAAACACAACCTCTGTGTTAGCCTTCCTCCTTTGCCATCCACTCCTTGTAGTAAAGGTAAAGGTAAAAACACTCAGCCAGAGTTTTGTGCAGTGGTTGCAACAATGCATGAGCCAGAGTGGATCACCAATTCGAGAGCTTCACATCATATGTCCAACAATGAAGAATTATTCTCTTCCATGAAAAAATGTGGCACTAAGTAGATTTTTGTAGGCAACAACAATCAAACTTCAACACATCGGACTCTTTTAAGCCCAACAGTGCTCCTATAGAAAGGAATAGGTCTAAGTTGTGTGATTATGTGACAAAGAGGCCACTTAGAATCTCATTGCTTTAAGAAACTAAATGTCATAATAGAGGAGATGAAGAAACACAACCTCTGTGTTAACCTTTCTCCTTTTCCATCCACTCCTTGTAGTAAAGGCAGAAGGTAAAACCTTCTCAGCCAGAGTTTGTGCAATGGTTGCAAAAATGCATTAGCTGGAGTGGATCATCAATTCGAGAGCTTCACATTGTATGTCCAACAAATGTTGTTCACTAGCATGGAAAAATGCAAGCACCAAATAGATCTTTGTGGGCAACAATCTACCATTGGAAGTTGGGGGCAATGCACCATTGAGTTGTTAGATGGACAATTCAGCAATGTCAAGTATGTTCTACAACTATCTACCAACTTGGTTTCTATCTACCAAATAACACATTATGTATCAAGTAAATTAATTGAGTTCCTGCCTAATTGAATAGTAATAAGAAAGACTGACGATGATTTAGAAATCGTTGCAACAAGCGTAGTTGATCACAGTGCTTGCTTGTACACTTTCACATTTTGAACTTGAATATTTTACCAATGCACCACTTCTTGTTCACTCAAAAGAGTTGACAAAGCTTTGACATGAGCGATTTGGCCTTTTGAACAATCGCTAAGCAAGTAGAATATGGTCAGTGGCCACCCATGAGTCTCTTTCACAGATGGCATTTGTTGAGGGTTTGTCCTTGGAAAGCATTCACATGCGCAAAGCATGACACAGGAAAGCATGGCAAGCATCAAAGCTTCTCCATCTTGT
Source organism: Torreya grandis (assembly GCA_037957365.1). Classification (NCBI taxonomy): domain Eukaryota; kingdom Viridiplantae; phylum Streptophyta; class Pinopsida; order Cupressales; family Taxaceae; genus Torreya; species Torreya grandis. The sequence goes on from JARHVA010001673.1 coordinate 519,469, forward strand.
ATATAGTGAGATTTTAGAACCTCAACCAACCTTGTCTTATGAAAGGTTCAAATACTTGCTTTCATTTGTTGATGACTTCTCCATAAGAAAATTGCACTTTGAAGGATATGGCAAACTGCATGATTCAGTGTAACACAATCTTAGGACTCCTAAGGAAGCTTGGGGTAGGCATAAGTCTTCAGTAGACACTCTCAGAGTGTGAGCATGATGCTTGGGTGTATATCCCTTTGGAAAAATGCAAGGCCATGCAAAATCAAATCAAGCCTTGCATATTTTTTGGTTGCCCAAAAGGTGTAAAGGGGTATAGATTGCTTGAGCCCAACACACAAAAGCTAGTTCTTGTTAGAAGTGTTCAATCTGATGAACTAACTTTCAACCAAAAATTGGTGCCTTACCTGCCTTCTTCTATCCAATAGACTTCATCCAATGCATATGAGGACTTTGCCATTTTTGATGATCTTGATTCTTAGTAAGAAGAAGATGGAGATCCTCCATTTTTGCTCCCTAACATTAGCTCCTCGTTTGCTTCTGAAATGGTCCAAATGGTTAGACATGATGTTGGGTCTTTTTTAGGTGATCCAAATGTTACTTGTCAGACACGGTCACAATTTCATGTTGGAAATTTGGCCTACTTTGATATGGAATAAGATTCGGTCACTTTTAGATAGGCATGTGGGTAAGCAAAATGTGATACAACAATGTGGGATGAATTTATTTAACAAACAACACTTGGGATGTAGTCCCTTTTACGAAAGGAAGAAAGTTGGTATGATGCAGACAAAAGTATCAATAGGTATATAGCTCGCATGGTTGCCAAAGGTTTTTCCCAAGTTGAAGGAGTCGATTATTTTGAAACCTTTGCTCTAGTAGCCAAGATAAACTCAATTAGAGTTATCTTTTATTTAGTAGCTTATCAGGGTTGGACAGTACATTAGATGGATGTGAAGAGTCCATTTCTTCACGAGGACTCGCAGGAAAAGATTTACATGGAGTAGTGCCAAGGATTTGTTTTGGCTTTTTCACTTGTGTGTAGGCTAAGGAGGACTTGGTATGAAAAGATGGAACAATTCTTAATTGACCATGAATTTGTAAGATGCCTCTCCGACCCCACTACCTACACTTGGAAGAAGGATGGCTAACTTTTGATACGGGTTCTCCATGTTGAAGATCTACTTCTCATGGGGAGCTAATCATCATTGATTTAGGAGGTGAGGACCTCACCTTGAGAAGAGTTCGAAATGTCAGATTTGGGTCTTCTGCATTATTTACTTGGGCTCCAAATCACTCATGTTGAGTCCATTGTGTCTCAAAACCCAAGTATGCCTTTGATAGTTTTGAAACAATTGCATGCTTGATTGCAAGTCCTTGTGCATACCATATCTTCAGTGTCAAGTTGTTAGCCAAGTGTTCTGTGCCTCTAACTGAAGCCACGTTGTACAAGCAATTGGTCGACAATCTCATTTACTTACACAAACTAAACCTGATATCTCCTTTGTGGTTGGCATGGTCTTCCGGTAATGCATGAGCCTCATGAGAGCCATTAGAAAGTCGTGAAGGATATTCTTAGATACATCAGGGGTACCCATCAGTTTGGGATCTGGTATTCGACAAGGGCGATTGCGAAAGTAGTGGGTTTCACAGACACTAATTGGGCTGGCAACATTGATGATCACAAGTCCATCTTAGGCTTTGTTTTCACCTTGGCTCAGATCAATAAGCAGTTAGACATTTTTCTTTCCACCATCGAGGTCAAGTCCAAAAAAGTTGTTAATGCTGCTATCAACTTCATTTAGATTTATCAGATCTTGTTTGAGATCGACATTCAGCTGGAGCAACCCATAACTATTTGGTGTGAGAAATTGAGTGCAATTCACATCTCTCGGAATCAGTGGAACATCAACACACCAAACACATTGAAGTCCACATGCGCTATATTTGGCAATTGATCTATGATGGAGTCGTTGATTTGCAGTATCGTTGAACAAAGCAGAAGGGGGTAGATATCTTCACCAAACCATTGACATAGGCCAACTTTGTTAAGCTACGAGGCATGATAGGGGTTCAGGTAGTTTTTCTCTTTGGGGGGATAGTTGTGAATTCCACCTTCCTACCCCAAACCCTCAAGTAAATCTTATAGGGGAATGTTTGTGTATAATGCACCCCTTGTTGCGATTTACTTGGCACACTTTAATTATTTGTGCATTTAATAAAAATTGTAAATCAAGATAGTTCTTATAAGTATCTTGATCCTTTAGTATGGATAGATTAGATAGATATCTTCACCAAACCATTGACACATGCCAACTTTGTTAAGCTACGAGGCATGATAGGGGTTCAGGAAGATTTTCTCTTGGGGGGATAGTTGTGAATTCTTCCATCCTACCCCAAACCCTCCCGTAAATCTTACAGGGGAATGTTGGTGTATAATGCACCCCTTGCGATTTACTTGGCACACTTTAATTATTTGTGCATTTAATAAATTATAAATCAAGATAGTTCTTATAAGTATCTTGATCCTTTAGTATGGATAAATTAGATAGAATCTTTCCAATCTGGGCATGCTTTAGCTTTAGTTGCCTTTTCTATCTATTTCTCACTTGCATGTTCTTTGCATGCTCTTGTACATAATTTTTATCATGCATGGGCCTCTGTGATCTTCTTTTTTTCCACAAAGGTCCTTGTCATTTATGAATGTTAGAAAAATAGTTTTATGCAAATTTTGCTTTGTCGCATTGTTGTCTGAAATGTTGTTAGCATAATGCTGCTGGTTTTTTGTGAGATATTGAGGGGCAAATGATCTTCAGGTGGAACCTCTTTCCGCTTCCAGAAGCTTTACCTCCTCTAGTTGTGTTTACATTGATTTAATGTTTATTTTTTTCTTGAACGTAGGGTCATTTTTACCCTAGTAATTTTCTAATGTAACAACTGGCTGTACTGTCAAGTCTCATTGACGCACTTTGGTTATTCGTGGACATTAATATAATTTTTTTTTGATGTTTCATTTCTTCTAAGTTTATCATCCTTTTTTAAATGGAACAGGTAAGAGCAAGAGCAGCCGAGTTGAATCTTGCAATGGCATCCGAGGTCAACTTGATGGAAAGCCGTGACATTCATATTCATTTTCCAGCAGGAGCGGTGCCAAAGGATGGTCCCTCTGCTGGAGTGACACTAGTGACTGCTTTGGTCTCTTTACTTGGTAGGAGGAATGTCCGAGCTGATACTGCAATGACCGGTGAAATGACGTTAAGGGGTCTTGTACTGCCAGTAGGTGGGATCAAGGATAAGGTGTGCCACTGCCTTACATCTGTAGTAATCTGTAGATATTTCTCTTTTTATTTTTGAATTGAGTTTTAGTATTAATCTCTATTGGAGCATGTTTATCAAGTTGAGGCATTTGTGGAAAATGATGAACATTGCAATTTTTTGTGTTTTAACATTTTTTAGATACTGGCTGCACATCGGTGTGGTATCAAAAGGGTTATTTTGCCAGAAAGGAATCTTAAGGATCTAGCAGAAGTTCCAGCAGCTGTCCTCAGCAATGTTGAGGTATCTTTTGAATTCAACTTTAAACGTGCAATGAACGATATATTTTTGTGATAGATGTGCCTGTTTGAAACTCCTAATAAAGACTTTAAATGTTGTAATTTATTAATCAGCTGGTCTTTGCTGTCCAGTATGTTATAGTTGAATTTTCCTTAATGTTACACAGGTTGGTAGTAGTTCAGCTATAACAGCTAGTCTAGATAATCAATTTAAGCCAGGTAAAGATTTGTATTTATTTTTAAGTGCTCTTATCTCTTCTGAATTCATGGAATCCTCTGCCTACAAGATCTTGTCATTTGGTATTTTGAGCTTCTTTCCTAGGCCAAATGATTTGAAGACAAAAAAAAAACTCAGATTCTGTAATATTTTGGCTTTCGTGCTAGAATGTTAAAAATGGTTTACCAGGATAGTTGTCCTTGTTAATTGAGTTAAATGGAAGTTACTCTGCCGAGTCCATACCTTTCTCATGGTCTCAGGAGTTTCAATCTCTCTGTTCACATTTCCCATTTCTGACATAATTGGGATGGCTTAAGAGCCTCGAGGAGTGATCTATAAACTCTTTCTGACTTAATTGGGTTGGCATAAGAGCCGTGAGGAGTGATCTATGAACTTGCAACTACAATATTTGCTGGAATTCACAGAATCACAAATTGCTGTCCTACTTCGAATTTGCTTCAAAATGACAGTTCAAATTGCTCAAATGACTTAGAATTAATGCAATGTGTTGTTGAAGTTATATACAGTGCTTCCAGAACTGAAACATGATTGCAAAAAACCATGAATAGATCACATAAACCATGGGGATGCAAAGACATGAGTTTGGTCTGGAGAACCCTGAGACGGGGAAAAACCAGTTGGAAGAGGCATTTTCTCTGCTTCCTATCTTCTTATGGCCAAAAGGTGGATTACAATGAGAGTATAGTAGAACAAGTACAACAGTCTGCTATCTTGCTCACTCAGCTTCTACCACCGTTCCTTTTTCCAGTCCTTCCTACAATCTGCTGAACACAAACTCTGATCACTGATGATATTCTTGGAACTCAGGCCTCATCTTATCATGCCTTCAGATGACTACAGGGATTTAGAAATATTACCAACCTCTATATCTGGTCTTTACATTATTTAATCCTTTTAGGACAACTTAAAGTCAGTCAGGAATTTCATTTGCCTTCAGATGACTTAAAGCGGCTTGGTTATTAAAGATACTCTATTTATTTATTTAATTTTTTAATGTTTGCTAAGCAATATTGTTGCAAGAGCAACAGTGGTCCCTAATATTATAATCTCTGATTTTATGTTGCGTTTTCCTGGCAATAATATTTGCATCACAGGTTTTACTTGCAAAACGAATGGAGGATGTATTAAATGAAGCATTTGAAGGTGGATGCCCATGGAAACAAATTTCAAGATTGTAATGAATATCTGATGGTGCAAGGTTTGTGGCTGATTAAGGTAAAATGCCAGGTTTTAAGGGACCTGCGACAGTTTAATGGTTTGCAGGTGTTGGCTTCTATGGTAAAATTTGAAATATGAAGCCCAAAGTAAGATCCCCAGTAGACAATGGCAAAAAATTTGTATATAATAACTTGATTGTACAACGATCAAAGTTGTTCTGAGGTTGTGGTACAGCCGTTTTTTATGGTTGCCCTCTGGGCCAACATGGGACTGTCTGATGTGCAAAAGAAATGAGAATAGATAATTGATTTATGAGGGCTTATATTATGTAACTTTAGTTTCCCAAGAAATGGGATTGTTCTGTAGTCTTTTAGATACATACAACTTCAATTTGGTGGGTTTATAGTTCCCAGGCAAATTGTCTCCAGCATCATGTTGCTGATTTCTGCTTTCATATGAAAGCATGAAGGAACGATCAAGTTCAGTTTGGTGGGCTTATAGTTCCCCGGCGAATTGTCTCCATCATCATGTTGCTGTTGTCTGCTTTCATATGAAAGCATAAAGGAATGGCCATATGTGATCTTTTCAGCGATGCGACCATTTATGACCTCTGTTTGAGCCTGCGGTTAGAGATTCATCACAAGGATTTCATAAATAATGCTCTTTTCTTATTTTGCTTGAATATATATGTATTATAGATCGTGTACAATCACCCAATCCACATGCATTTTTCATGGTAAAAATAATTCATATTTTGTTATGTTACCCAGAAAATTTCCGAACGGAACCTGCCATTGAATTACCCAGTCTTGTAGAATTAAATTAAATTTTCACCTATAATTTGAGAAAAGAAAAAGAGAGCATGATGAATAAGGAAAACAAAATTTTGAAAAGTATACATGGAATAGTTATTTTCCAGCAGATGACAACATTGATATCTTTAAATATCATGTGTTACTCATAGCTCGGATGTTATTCTTTCTTCAAGTCATTTCATGAAAAATGATAAATGTATACAGGAGTAAAATATCATTAGTTTGTATGGTAGAAATTCTAGTGCAAAGAAACCTGAGGGTGTCATAAGCTAATGGCAATGCATGAACAGTCTGAAAAAATTGAACCAATTTGGCTTGCATAAAATTATGATCCAAAGTTTTCAACACACTTTACTTTGGTAAACAATTAAAGCCTTTATTTGATGCTATTTTTTACTTGTTTGGAAGCTATATCGGTTAATTGTGTTGATGTTTGCATGTTGCAACATGTTGTAAATGTTCTTTAGACATCAGTTACGGAGCTGCATGACAATGTGCAATCTGTGAGAATGGTGCCTTAAAGAGATTTGTTCTTTCATTGAAAGAGATGTTTCCGACATTTGACACATTTATATTCAACACTTAGTACAGTACTAAAGATAAGGACCACAAGTCACTGCCCCTATTGTGTTAATTGTTTTAAAATTTGTAAAGACAGGTCATCACAGTGACAGCCATCATCAAGTTGGACATTGTACTTTTGCATCTAGCATTGTAATTCGCAGACAAATGAGAGAAGGATCCTGCAATGGTGTTTTTCATACTACAATTTAACTTTAAATTACAGATGTGTATAACTGAATTGAATTGACTTTGCATATATCAGTGGTTATATTGTAGGAGATGCGGGAGGCTTCCATGTTCATCAAGTCAATGGCCATCATCTCTTTGTTTCTATCAACTGGGCAAATCTTAATTGAAGGGAATGTTGTTTCCACAGCTATACCTTCCTGCAAAATTGCCACACATGGTTAGCAACAAGAAGAAAAAAATTAGAGAATCTATGAAAGTGTGGATTCTTTTTATTGTTCAACCAAATTAGAATGGTAGTTATTATCGTGAGAGAGATCAATTTAGTGACCAGGCCTGTTTTTATAGTCAATACCAAACATTCACCATAAAAAAAAGGTGTTTTTAGGGAAGATGGGTTTAAAAGGATGGCACATTGATTAGATCTCATATTGAAGAGAATAGGAGGATGACAAGTTGATTAGATCTAATACTGAAGAAATTAGTCGGGCGTTGACCACCACTGATTGCCAAATCCATTCGAACAAACATGGAGAAGTTTGTGTTTTCATTCAAAGGGAGCCTTCAGAAAACAAGTTAATTGATGGTAATAATATTGATCTATTTCATTGTATTTTATTCATTTGATAAAATAGAGTAAAATGCAATTCTTACATATTGCTGCATTTTACTTATACGGATGAAGTTTTTAATTTGAAGCAGGTTGTGTCCTATGAGAGACTTTGGTGTCTTGCATCTTATATAGCGAAAGCAATTCTAAATAGACTTGTGCAGGGTTTGTTAAAAATAATACTAACAATAGTCTTTTGAAAGTGCAAATATCACCTTGATAGAGCAACCATAAGCACATTACTAAATACACATGTTTCATCGTAGGTAGTTTGCAATTTCTAAGCAATTGCAGGATGCATATCAAGCTTTTTCTTTGCGATGGATTTTGTGTAGACCCTGGTGTCCATTTGCATTGTGCTGGGGTGAGTTGAAAGTCAAATTCTTTCCTAACAAGTTGTGACTGGTCCAGCTCGCCAATGTATGGTTGACGTCGTCATGTTCGCATAGATTACGCTGTAGGCTTCCAGACTCCAATTCAGTCTATTGACATGGATACCCACCTTTTCAATGTATTTAAAAGGACATCAAAAGTTTAAAATAACGTGCATGCCAACTTTTAACTAAATCAAGGAAAATAATGTAACTAGAATTAAAAATAATTCAAGTGTAAGACAATATTTGGTGGGAAATTACATTGTGTTCCATCACCATGTAAGTGGGTACAATTAAAAATAATAGAAAATGTAGGACAATATTCAGTTGGAAATTACATTATGTTCCATCATCATGCAAGTGTGTCCAACCAGGATTTTTAGGTTATTGTTATATTCAATCCTATTTATAGTAATCTGTTGTACTTTGTGGGGGTTGGTTGATTTTGGTAACTTTTTAAATATATTTTTTATTAATGTGAGTTGTACTTCCACTTTTAGTATATAGATTTAATAGTTCATTGTGGAAAAATTTATTTCAATATAAATTTAGTTGTTTTTATGATTTGTGTAACTCTTCCATTTAGGAAGAGCAAGTAAACAAATTTCCTAGAAGATAATTTTTGTTTTGTAATGTCCCCATTTTTGGTTTAGTTGTCCAAGCAGGGCATTTAGCCTTTTTAATTCCCGTAGGCTAAATTATGGTATTGCAAAAGGGAATTAAGTGAAATTAATTAAATTAAGTTGTTTTAAGTTTATTTTTATGGACAACTTAATTTTAATTAATAAAGTTGAATTAAAGTGACTTGACGGGAGTTAAAAGGTGTATTTTAATAAAATCATTTTATGGGGCTTAAAATAAATATTATAAGTGAATTTTTAATTACAACTTCTCGAATGTTAGGCACTTCATATTAAAAAAGAGAAGTTAGAAAGAAGGAAAGCTCATTCTATGTTTTTGATATTTTACTCTTGAAGACATTTTGGAGTTTGAGGTTGTGCTTGAACAAACCCTAGCTATAGATTCTAAGGGAAATTAGTTTCGGTAGCGAAAGATTCTATCATAGCTAATTAATGGTGGAATCACTCAGATTTCACATGGAGTTGAATGTTGTCGGTTGATGGATTGCTACAACTGAGACAAATTTATTGAAAATTTCAAAGAAATAATAAATTTGTTGGCTGCTGCTATATTAAAATGATTTGGGGTGTGAGGAATTAAGAAGGAAGTTGCTACCAATGGGATATTATTCCCTGTAGGTCGTACATTGTACCAACAGGTATAAAGAAACATTCAATACCTAATTCTGACAAATTAAAGTCTATAGCAGTGAGTTAATTAGAGAAGGGTTCACAACCATCAAGGGTTCTACCGTTGCCCTTGGAAGGAAACTATAGTGCAAGTTTGGAAGTCACATTAGTTCATACTTGTTTCAGACATCTATAGGGCCATGCAGAGTTATTATCTCAGTCACTTATTGCAGGGGTCACAAGACTCTTATTTCATGCTACAATAGTTGTATAGAAACAAATCTGGTATGTTGAAAGATGTTGATGTAATTCTCATATTCAAATCTTTAATTTGAATTAAACTTATTGTGCAATCTTTCTCAGATTTGAGTATATCTTTCTATTTGTTCTTTCATGATAAATGCATGCAATATGTTTGTAAAAATGTCCATATGATTGTGAGAACTGAAATTGCAAAGTAAACATTACAAACATCATTCAAACAAAAATCCAATCCGCTGTCACACAAACTTAGAAATTCAGAGTTAGCCAACAGCATGCAAAGTGTTTGACGAAATGTCAACACTATAAAGTCTGAAGTTTTATGGGAATAAGCAGAAATCTGGACAAGGGACACAATAGTGGTATCAGAGCTGGTTTTCCTACCACCCTGTTGGGTATGAGTGATGCATCCTAGCACCCATCACTATTATCTGAGAAGAAACCAATCTAATCCAAATCTTGAGGTTGAGCCAGAGGAAGAACAACAAGAAGTTATTGTTGGAACCATGGACAGAGATAGAGAAGGAAGAACTAATAGAGATCCAATTAATTGGGGTGAAGGAAGATCGAAACCATCTGGTATGGAACACATTTTGAATAGTCTTGCTCGTGGTCAACAAGAAATACAGAATCAAATACTTCAAGCACAACAACAGTTTGCCCAATCACAACAGTTAATCACAACCATAGCACAAATGTCATAGAATTTCGGCACACTTAGAGTTAATAATAACCATAGGACAAAGGGAAGCAATACGATTGATCATAATGCAAATAATAATGGATGGGCAAAATTTAGCATTACTAATAGACCTTTCCAGCGTAACTTTGTACGCAGGGAAGAGAAAGAAGTCCAGAACTGGAAGAAGAGGTATCGTTGGTAGATGCGATCACAATTGATTATGATGAGTATCACTTGCTTCCAGATCATGTTTAGGAAGCTTTGCCCTTGGGTCAATTCATGAATCAGAAAAGGGAGAGAAGAAGATTCAGTGAAGACACTAGGCCCAGGGGACAACCCAAAGAGTATCGGCAAGCATTGAGGAAGTTGACTCTCTCTTCTTTTGATGGCAGGGAAAAAATGACAGCCCATGCATGGATTCAGGCATTAGACACTTTTTTGACCTTCAAGCCTATACCAAAAGTTGAAGCTATTAAGTTTGTTACTTTGCACCTTGAGGGCGTTGCTTATGAGTGGTGACACCATAGGCTAGTTACTCAGAATCATGTATTGATTAATTCTTAGGAGGAGTTAAGTAGACGACTGATAGAGAGGTTTGATAGGAAGGATTTAGAGGTATATTTTCGTGAGCTTGCCCAGCGCAAACAGTATGACATCGTTGATAGTTATGTTTCTGAGTTCCAAAAACTTCTTGTTATGGTCCCAGACATTTTAGAGAAGAGGTTGGTAATGCTGTTCATTGAAGGGTTATCTAAAAATTTGAGAGGTTTGGTCAAAGCATTCGAACCTCCTACTTTATAGGAAGCTATTAAGAGGTCTTTAGCTCTTGAGCCTAATTATCCCAAGTCATCTTTTTAGAATAAGGTTTTTCCTTCTAAGAAACCATTTCAAAAATCTTTTAATCAACGTAAAGGATTGCCTTCTAAGAATAGTGATGAAAAAGATGAACTACGAAGGAAGAAATTGTGTTTTTCCTACAAGGAGCCTTGGGATCCATCACACAGATGCCTTGGGAAAGGCAAGGTTCATTATATAGAGGTGGTCTTTGATAGTGAGGAAGAACAGACAACTAATGTTTCAGAGGATGCTTCTTCCAGTGATTTAGATGAGGAACTTCGAGCATCATGAGGCCATGTAGTTGATCAGGGTAAGGGTGGTACTATGGCTACTCTTTTTGTACACCCCGATATAATCTATTTAGGGTTAGAGGTGTTCTACGGAAGCATCAAGTGACAATGCTTGTTGATAGTGGGGCAACCCACAACTTAATTGATGAGGCCCTAATTATGAAGAGAGGTCTTCAGGTAGAGGATTATGATGGATTTAATGTGATGGTAGCTGATGGTTTTACCATGTCATGTACTAAGAAAATATCACAACTTAGTATCACATTAGGCAATTACACAGTTATTGATGACTTTTATGTAGTTGGGATTGGTGAAACCAATGCTGTTTTGGGAATTCAGTGGCTGCAATCTTTGGGAAAATATTCTCATAATTTCCAAATGATGGAATTGAAGTTTAGAGCGGATGGGAAGAAGGTGGTGCTTCGGGGAATGTCGAATGGAGCACCTAGTGTAGTTACTACTAAGAAGATGGAGACCTTATTTAGACATGCAAATGTTGCTTGGGTAGCTTGATGTTTTGTTTTGGATAAGTCTTCTACAGCAGATGGCAGGCACTATCATGTAAATATCCAGTCTATATTGGATAAGCATAGTGCGGTTTTCAGTGAGATACCTCCAGGTAGGCCACCTGATAGATGGTTCGAGCATGTTATTGAGTTGGAGGGCTGCTCTAAGCCTGTTATTACTACCCCTTACCATCACCCCAAACTGTTCAAGGAAGAGATCGAGAATGCCATTAGGGAATTGTTAGACATGGGTCATGTTAGGGCTAGCTCGAGTCCCTTTGCTTCTTTGGTTATTCTGGTGAAGAAGGATGGGACCATGCAGATGTGTATAGATTATCGTGCTCTGAATAAGAAAACAATCAAGAATTGGTACCCTATACCCAAGATCGATGAGCTATTGGATGAGTTGCATGGTGCAGTACACTTCTCGAAGATTGATCTTTGTTTAGGGTATCACTAGATCAGAGTTCGGGAGGAGGATGTACATAAGACTGCCTTCAAATGCCATTATGGCCATTATGAGTTCTTGGTTATGTCCTTCAGGTTAACCAATGCCCCTGCTACTTTCCAATCTTGTATGAGCCATGTGTTCAACAAGCAGCTGCAAAAGTCTCTGTTGGTATTCTTTGATGTATTCTAATTTACAGTAGGACTTGGGAGGATCATCTCAAGCACATTGATGAGGTGTTAGGTATTATGGAGGCACAGTCTTTGTTTGCCAAGGCTTCTAAGTGTGATTTCAGTATGACAAAGATCCTTTACTTGGGACATATTATCAATGTAGATGGAGTAAGGGTACACCAGGAAAAAATTCAGGCTATTATTGATTGGCCACCATCGAATAATATTTTAGACGAGGATTCTTTGGTCTATGTAGCTATTATCGAAGGTTTGTTAAAGGGTTCTCTTAGCGTGTGGCACCCCTTACAGATCTCACTAAGAAGGGAGCATTTAGATGGTCGGATGAGGCACAACACACATTTGATCAGCTAAAAGAGGTAATGAGCACTTGTCCTGTTTTGGCTCTACCAGATTTCTATCAACCATTTGTGTTAGAGTGTGATGCTTCAAGGGAAGGCATTGGAGCTGTGCTTATGAAAAATAAGCATTTGATAGCCTATGAGAGCAGGAAACTTAGGAGTAATGAGAGGCTATATTCCACTTATGATAAACAGATGCTCACCATTATGCATGCATTGGTGAAATTCAATGAGTCCTTGGTAGGTGGAAAATTCATTGTTAGAACAAATCAAAATAGCCTCAAATATTTTCTAAAGCAAAAGGATCTCAATGAGCAACAACAAAGGTGGGTAAACAAAATCCAGGCTTATGATTTTGATATAGAATATTTAAAGGGAAAAAGGGATATTGTTGCTGATGCTCTTTCCAGGAAACCCACTCTATGCTCCATAATTGAGATCTCGGCAGATTGGAAGGCTCACCTTTTAGTTGAGTATTCCAGGAATACATTCGCATGCAAGCTCATAGACAACAAGATTCAGGATGATAGGTATAAGGTAATTGATGATGTGATATTCTACAAGAACAAGATTAATTTGGTGCTTGAATCTAAGATGAAGGATAAGATTCTGATGGTTGTTCATGACACACCTCTAGTAGGGCATCCTAGATACTTTAAGACATACAGGCGTATTAAAGAGAGGTTCTCATGGAAGGGCCTCAAGGATGATGTCTTGCGGCATGTCAAAGAGTGTATGACTTGTCAGCGGAACAAGTTAGAACATACTTTCCTAGTAGGTTTACTTCAGCCATTGCCGATTCCAGAGCAGAAGTGGGAAAGTATTTCCATGGACTTTATCATAGGACTCCCTAGAGTGCAGGGTAGGGAATGCATATTTGTTATTGTTGACAAGTTGACTATATATGCACATTTCTTTGCCATTTCAACTAAGTATAAGCCCCCCCAGGGTGCTAATTTATTTTTCAGGGAGGTGTTCAAATTGCATGGTCTTCCTAAGACATAGTCAGTGATTGGGACAACTTCCTCAGTGTGTTTTGGCAGGAGTTGTTCAGAGTGGCAGGTACCAAGTTGACCCCTAGCACCAGCGACCACCCGTAGACGGATGGATAGAAATTGTGAATAAATGGGTGGAAGGATACCTGCAGAATTATGTTTCTAGGCATCAAAAGGCTTGGATTAGGTGGTTACATTTGGGTGAGTATTGATACAATACTACCTATCATATGTCGATTAGTATGACACCCTTTAAAGCTCTATATGGTTGTGATAGCAGATCATTTGTAGAGTTAGCTTTTGATGACAACAAAGCTCCAAAAGCTAAGGATTGGATTCAGGAGAGCTAGAACATCCTTAAGTCACTTAAGAATAACCTCCACCATGCACAAAACCAACAGAAGGTCTATGCAGATAAGCACAGGGTTGAGAGATCATTTGAGGTTGGAGATATCATTTTCTTGCACTTATAGCCTTACAGGGAATCTACATTGAAGGGAAGTCGTGTAGAGAAGCTCAAGCCTTGCTTTTATGGACCCTATAGGATTGTGCAGAGAGTGGGAGAAGTAGCATATGAGTTGGAGTTGCTTGAGATTAGCAGAGTGCATAATGTATTTCATGTTTCTTGCCTCAAAAGGGCACTTGAGCAGCATGTCACATCATCTCCAGAGCTTCCACCCTTGGATGAGGAGGGTAAGTTGATTTTGGTTATAGATGCTATCTTGGATGTTAGAGAAAGGAAATTACGAAGCAGGGTGATCAAGGAGTACTTGGTCCGATGGAGGGATTTTCCCTTGGGGAGGGGAGGGGGGGGGGAAGGGTCTTCAACATCAAAATTTGCAGTTGCTCAAGGACAAACAATCTTGAGAAGGGAGGACTGTAATGTCCTCATTTTTGGCCTAGTCGCCGAAGCGGGCCATTTAGCCTATTTAATTCCCATAGGCTAAATTATGGTGTTGCGAAAGGGAATAAGGTGAAATTAATTAAATTAAGTTGTTTTAAGTTTATTTTTACATACAACTTAATTTTAATTAATAAAGTTGAATTAAAGTGATTTGGCAAGAGTTAAAAGGTGTATTTTAATAAAGTCACTTTATGGAGATTAAAATAAATATGAAAAATGAATTTAAAATTAGAAATTCTCAAATGTTAGGAACTTCATATTAAAAAGAGCCATTAAAAGAGAAGTTAGGAAGAAGGAAAGCTCATTATATGTTTTTGATATTTTACTCTTGAAGACATTTTTGGAGTTTGAGCTTGTGCTTGAACAAACCCTAGGTTGAGATCCTAAGGGAAATAGTTTTGTAGCGAAAGATTATACCCTAGCTAAATAATGGTGGAATCACTTAGATTTCACATGGCGCTGAATGTTGTTGGTTGATGGTGTTGACCTATTTTGCCCACAGGCAAAATTTCGGTCACCTTCCTCCCCTGCTGTTTAGTGCCAGTCATTTTCGGGTTCAGCAAGTTCAATATGTTTGGTTCATGGCTTGGTTCAAGTGTTTCGGCAGCTTCTGGTTCAAAGGGGTTCAATGCTTTGGTTCGATGCCACGTGGACCCGACTGACGTGGTGATGGACTCGACGACGTCTCGGTGGACGTCAAAATTAACAAAGTGAAATAGCCATTCCCTTTCAAACTAGTAGAGAGCTAATCGTGGAAAAGAAGGAGCTCAAAACGCAGTGACCCGCCAAGATGTTCGCCCCAGGGGCCGAATGAGTCAGATAGGACAAATGGACAAGCGACATGCAAGTGATGAGTGAGCGGTTAAGTCCAACTGGCAAAAATTGGAGAAGCGACTTTGGCAGGTGAAATAGTACCAGCGAATTGTTCATTTGGAATGATAGCAGCCAGCAGTGCAACCACTTCCCCTATTTCACATTAAATTAGAAGGCAAACCATGTAAGTCACACAAGCAAGAAATGCATATTTCAAGCAGACAAATGAACAACTCATTAATATTTTGAGCGACTTGTTTCCTTTCATGAAGGGACACGTATGCCACTTGTAAAAGAAGGAGCGCCAAATGGGCCTCTTTGCTTCTCATATATATTGTAGACTTGTTCATTTGTAATCATCTTTTCACAGTTTTAGCCAGGCGCAACCCTGCTAAAATTTCACTTGAATAAAATAAAATGCAATTTTTTACCTCCATTTGGATAGATGTTTCAGAGTATGCCTTGAGTGTTTGTCTATGTCTAGTCATTGTTTCTTGATGCTCTCACAGGTTCAACGCCAGCAAACCTGTTATCTACAAGGCGCCATCTCTGCCGCTAACAGGAGAAGAGCAGTATTTGAGAAGTGCAAAATAGAGGAAGTTACTACATAAGTGTGTGTCTCACAGCACCTTTGGTGATCTCTTTCTTTTTTTGTATCTTCCATTAAGGCCTCCCCGCCAGTTTCCAACAGCCTGGTCCTTTTGGCAAATGTGTAGTGTATGTATGTGTTTGTTTGGTTTCAGTGTGGGTGTGTGAAGGTCGCCTTTATTTTGGTGCATCACCTCTTTTAGAGTAGGTTTGTTTTTCTTGCATCTCTTTCCCTTTTCATCCCCCCCATATATATATATATATATATATATATATATATATATATATATATATATATATATATGTTAGCACTTGTTAGAAGAAACATGATGCATCAAAGGGAGCTAGCCCTTATCTAGAGACTTTCCTCTCCTGCTTCACCGTCCCATAGATGAGAGAGGAGTTTCCATGTTGCAAGGAGAAGGCAGGGGCTAGGCCTCCTTGCCCCGGGTGCAATCTTCTGCGTCAACAGTTTTGGCACGCCTGATGGGACCAACTGGGACAGGTTTTATTCAAAGAGTTGAATTTTTAGTGTGTTCTTCAACCGACCAGCCTTTGGAGGATTTGCATCAAACACCAATGGTGACTCCGAGTTGAATCTATTGGTTATGCACCCTGGTGCCATAAAAAATCTACTTTCTTTATGTATAATCCCTTTGCACAAAATCATGGGCCTTATATTCCTTCATATTGCCATGATCAGACTCAGCCTCTTTATGGTGTCCCCTCAAACAGCTCTCCTAGTTGCCCTGCAACGATAAGGGAGGTGGTGCTGGAGTTTGAGAGGTAGATAATGGAGATCAACAGACAGGAGGAGCAGTACAGATATTAGCAGGAGCTGATGTATAAAGAGGAGTGTTTGTTTAGGCAAGCACAGGCTTCGTAATCCATGGAGGAGGAAATAAAACGAAGAAATCCATTTGTCCAAGGTAGTTAGCCTTGCGCACCCCTTCCTAGTCTGAAGAAAGCACCTTCTTTTGCACCAAATCCTTTCTATCAAATAGCACTTTCTCACTCCAACTCACCAAATGCATCTGCTCCCAATCCCGTGCGCCTGGCTTTCCAACATCAAAGGGCATCAGAGTAACCCCCCATGGAGATCAATCTTCCCAATTCTTTGTATTGTGCATCTTCCATTGGGGGGAATACCACCAGCCAGCACGTCCCTCTTCTAGAGACTCTCCCAGTGCATCAACAGTCTCTTCCTTGCATTCCTCAACCTCCAAAAATCTTTCAGCATGATGTGCAGATTCCAAGTTGGAGGAAGGAATGCCATGAACTAGTTTAGAGCTTTGAAGAGGATAATGCTGGTGATCTCCAAGAAAGGCTCCTTCAAGAAAATATAGCCAGGAGAATTGTAGATTTGGAGTCCCAAATGAGATTCCTCAGCCAACGTGTGGTGGATCTGTCTGAACCCAGCCTGTCCACACACCTTCAAGAAAGCTATCAGGGCACACCTAATATTGATGAAGTGCTGACCAAGCGAAAGGAGGAGAATCATTCGATTCTAGCTCAAGGACTGCCTCCTCTTCCACATGTTTTCTCCACTTCACCCCTTCTCGAGGAGGAAGCTGTTCTGCAGGAGGCGAGTGAGGAGTAGAAGATCCAATCTGCAGTCCTTCAAGAGGCTGTCATGAGTGACAACGAAGAAGAAATCATCATTGATGATTCTTGCGAAGACATCATCAGCAGTGGAGAAGATGCAGGTCTTGCACATATGCAGATGTCCCAGAAATATGAGGAGGAACAAATGCATGGTGAGCTCTCTTCCCCTCTATTTGATGAACTTCCTCGATGTTTTGATGATGAGGACGACTACGCTGAGGAGCCTGAGTTGGAGGAGGATCAGGAGAATATCTTTGAACATCTAGAGATCTTTGAGGAGGAAAAGAAGAGGTCTGTCTTCCTTGAGGAAGGCCTTGAAAGAGCAAACGATGAGTCTAACAGAGCCTGCAATGAAGCAGAAGGAAACAGGTCAGACCATGACACACTGCAGAGGAGCTATACATATCAAAGGGCTAACGGTGATAAGCCAGCAGCCACATATTTCTTGGTGAAGAGCACCAATTTGAAGGGCCAGCATTCAACAGGCTTCCATGGACAAGCAGAGTATATATATGTCGGAAGCATGTTTGAATCTGATCCACTCAGATTCCAGCCAAACCAGGTGACCGACAAGAGGAGCAAGTCACCAAATCTCATTTTCCTTCAGCTACTTGCCTGGCACCATAAGTCTTCTTGCTAGGAAGGGGACTTAAGAAATTTTCCCTTTGATCTAGGAGGGAGGCAAATTTCCCTGGTTAGCTGTACATAATAGTTTGTTTTCAGTTTCTTTCCTGCTTTCCCTAAGTGCAATTTGCACAGGTAGTGTTTTTAGCCTTGTGTGTTTCCCTTTGCTTGGGGGTAAAAGCTTCATGTTTTATTCTCGAATCTTTCAGGCTGTTGTTAATTCTTTCATAGCTGCATTTGACTCCACGCCCAATGGATTTTAAGGCAACTGGTTCTAAGCATAGCAGGCATGCTTCCCCTGTGAGTCGCCAATTGTTGACCTATTTTGCCCACAGGCAAAATTTCGGTCACCTTCCTCCCCTGCTATTTAGTGCCAGTCATTTTCAGGTTCAACAAGTTTAATATGTTTGGTTCATGGCCTGGTTCAAGTGTTTCAACAACTTCTGGTTCAAAGTGTTAGGGTGTGGAGCTAAAAACTTCACCAAGGAGCATAGTTTATCAGGTTCGGGTCTACACAGACACCGGCGTCGGTCAGAGTGACCAACGTCGGTCACAGGCAGTTACAGAGACGCCGACGTCGACAGAGAATCGATCGACAACGGTCACAGACAAGCAGCAGGAACCGACGTCGGTTACCTGCGTGTCCAGAAAGCTATTTTCGTGGACATAAGCGAGTGCTTGCATGATAAGTTTGAGTTGTAGACTCAAGCTTGCGTCTCTATTATTAGCATTACTATTTTTAGAGCCCTTGTTTAAGTGGTTTAACTGTTTGTTGGAAGTACATGCTCAAGTCTCCTAATTTTATATGAAGAATTAGATCTTCCTAGCTTATTATGTAATGTAGAAGAATTGGTGTGAGAAGAACAGTACAGAATTGAATCAATCCAGGCTTGTTGGAGTTGATTGTTCTTGAGAGAGATAGCTCTTGAGGAATAGAGATCTATTGAGAGATCTATACATCTAGGAGAGGTGTGGAAGAAAGAAGCTTTCTTCAATTGTATTCCTTTGTAAAGAGTTTTGTTAATACAAGTTTTCAGGGTGTTTTCTTGTATCTCTTGTTCTTGCTATTATCATTCTAATTACTTGTCAATCTGATTTATTTTCGAGTTTATTGCTGTCACAATTGTAATCTATTGTTGGATTGATCCCCCAACAAGTGGTATCAGAGCCAGGTTACAGGTTCAGAGCTTGATAATTGGTATCAAAGTTCAGGTTCACTAACAGGTGGTTCAGATCTGTGTAGTGTGTATTGATTACAGGTTCTCACAGGAGTTTCTGCAGGGATTTCTGTTTGAGTGGGAGAAGCAATGGCAGATGAAAGTAAATTGAGAATGGAAAAGTTCAATGGCAAAAATTACCAACACTGGAGAATGCAGATAGAGGACTATCTGTATCAAAAAGATCTCTACTTACCGTTAGGAGGTATTGCAAAGAAGCCCAAAGACATGGAGGATGAAGAATGGGAAGTTCTTGACAGAAAGGCTCTGGGTTCTATAAGACTGAGTCTAGCATCCACTGTGATATCCAATTTATCACAGGCAAAGTCTACGGTAGAGTTGATGACTACGTTAGCAAATTTGTATGAAAAACCCTTTGCTTCCAATAAGGTATATCTTATGAAGCAGTTATTTAATTTGCATATGAATGAAGGTGGATTTGTTTCTACTCATCTGAATGATTTCAATGGTATTGTGAATCAATTAAGTTCAGTGAATTTAGTGTTTGATGATGAGATAAAAGCTCTTTTGATATTATGTTCTTTGCCTGAAAGCTGGCATGGCTTAGTAATGGCAGTAAGTAATACTGCATCTGCATCAAATATTTTGAAAGTAGAGGATGTTGTTAGTGTTATCTTGAATGAGAAAATACGCAGGAAAAGCACAGAAGAGGCATCCGGGAACGCTTTAAGTTTTGAGAGCAGGGGAAGGTAGAAAGAAAAGAGCAAGAAAGGCAGAGCAAGATCCAAATCAAAGGGGAAAGACAGATCTAAATCCAGAAATGGCAGAAGGCCACAATGCTGGAATTGTGGAAAGATGGGGCACATAAGCAGAGATTGTTGGTCAAAGCCTAAGGAGGACAACCAGCATGAAAGAAAGGAAGAAGCCAAGATTGCAGGTATTGCACAGGATGCTTTAATTTTCTCTCTACATAATAATATAGAATCTTGGGTATTAGATTCTGGTGCATCTTTTCATGCTACTCGTAACAGGGAATATTTCAGTGACTATATCCATGGAGATTTTGGAATAGTGTATCTAGGGGATGATGAGCCCTGTAAAATAATTGGCAAAGGTAAAGTGCAGCTGAAGATGCAGAATCGCAACACATGAGTGTTGAGAGATGTGATGCATGTTCCTAGCTTGAAGAGAAATTTGATTTCTGCAGAAAAGTTAGGGGACGAGGGTTGTACAGTAACTCTCACAGCGGAATCTTGGAAGGTGTCCAAGGGTGCACTTGTTATGGCCAGAGATAAGAGAGAAGGTACTCTCTATTTGTGTAATTGTGTTACTAACAAATCTCCTTCTGTATTATCTACTTCAGATGTGGATGCTAAATTGTGGCACTCAAGGCTTGGCCACATGAGTGAGAAGGGGATGTCAATTCTTAAGTCTAAAGGTATGCTTTCAGATTTAAAAGGCATAGATCTAGAGTTTTGTGAGCACTGTGTATTTGAAAAACAGAAAAGGGTTAGTTTTCTCAAAACTGGGTCTACTAAGAAGAGGCACAAGTTGGAGCTTGTTCACACAGACGTGTGGGGACCGGCTCAGGTTGCTTCCATTGGAGGATCACAGTACTATGTATCTTTCATAGATGATGCCACAAGGAAGGTATGGATCTACTGTATTAGAAGAAAATCTAATGTATTTGATACTTTTAAAGTTCGGAAAGCTATGGTTGAGAATGAAATAGGTAAAAGATTAAAGTGCCTGAGATCAGACAATGGCGGTGAGTTCTGCAGTCATAAGTTCAGAGATTATTGTTACATGCATGGAATCCGTAGGCAAAGAACGGTTCTAAGGACACCTCAGCAGAATGGTATTGCTGAAAGGATGAACATGACAATAATGGAGCATGTAAGATGTATGAGATTGCATGCCGGTTTGCCCTTACAGTTTTGGGCACAAGCTGTTGACACTGCAGTGTACCTGATTAACAGAGGACCCTCTACAGCTCTGGATGGTGGAATTCCAGAAGAGGCATGGACAGGTAAAAAGGTTGATCTCTCATATCTCAAAGTTTTTGGTTGTGAAGCCTTTGTGCATATAGATAAGGAAAATAGAAAGAAGCTTGATGCTAAGTCTATGAGATGCACGTTTATTGGCTATGGCTCAGATGATTTTGGTTATAGATTGTGGAATCTAGAAACTAACAAGGTAATCATGAGCTGTGATGTTGTTTTCAACGAAAGAGTGATGTATTGTGATCAGCTAAGGAAGTTGAATCAATCTGAGTAGAGCAATGGTGAATTGGATGAGGTAAAAGTCCAAGATGAGCTCGCGGGAAAAAGAAATAATCACTTACAGGAAAACACAGAGACCGACGTCAGCAGGTTAGGAATCGGCGTCGGCAGGACAGAAACCGGCGTCAGCCATACAGAGACCGACGTCGGCCGTACAGGTATCGAGGTCGGTCAGGAAGAACCGACGTTGGCCAGTAACAGGTCTGGAGGTGACCGAGGTCGGTCACTGTCAGAGAATTTGGGTGGACAACGTGTTGTGGACGAGTCTCAGACACCCATCAGGAGGTCAGAAAGGGTGAGTAAGCCTCTAATTAGATATTCTCCTTCTTTATTTTATTTATTGCTAACTGATGGTGGAGAACCAGAAAGTTTTGAAGAAGCAATACAGGTGGAGTCCAAGAGTGAGTGGGAGCGTGGCATGGTTGAGGAGTTGGAGTCCTTAAGAGAAAACCAAACATGGGATTTGGTTGAATTGCTAGCTGGTAAGAGAACACTTAAGAACAGATGGACCTACAGGTTGAAGGAAGGTGAGAATGGACAGATGAGATACAAGGCTAGATTAGTGGTAAAAGGATTTGCACAAAAGCCAGGTATTGACTTTGGTGAGATTTTTTCTCCTATTGTTAAAATGACTTCAATAAGGGTTGTATTGTCTTTGGTTGCTTTTGAGGATTTGCATCTTGAGCAGCTAGATGTTAAGACATCATTTCTTCATGG
This sequence comes from Torreya grandis, assembly GCA_037957365.1. Classification (NCBI taxonomy): domain Eukaryota; kingdom Viridiplantae; phylum Streptophyta; class Pinopsida; order Cupressales; family Taxaceae; genus Torreya; species Torreya grandis. The sequence goes on from JARHVA010001673.1 coordinate 541,468, forward strand.
AGATTTGGATGAGAAAATATATATGGAACAGCCAGAAGGATTCGAGGTCAAGGGTAAGGAGAAATTTGTGTGCAGGTTGAAGAAAAGCTTGTATGGCCTCAAGCAAGCTCCTAGGCAATGGTACTTAAAATTTGACAGGTTTATGACTGAGCATGGCTACAGTAGGTGTCAATCAGACCATTGTGTGTATTTCAAGAGATTTGATAACGGTAGATATATTATTCTATTGTTGTATGTAGATGACATGCTGGTTGTAGGGTCTCACATGCAGGATATCTCAGAGCTTAAGGTAAAATTAGCTCAAACGTTTGCTATGAAGGATTTGAGAGCAGCAAAAAAAATCCTTGGCATGAGCATTAAGAGAGACAGGAAAAATCACAGGTTGATATTGTCTCAAGAAGATTATGTGGACAAGGTGTTAAAACGGTTCAATATGCAGGATGCTAAACCGATAAGCACACCTTTGGCTGGACATTTTAAGTTGAGTAAAGAACAATGTCCTAATTCATATGATGAGGTAGAGTACATGAGTAAGGTTCCATATTCTTCCGCAGTAGGGAGTTTGATGTATGCAATGGTGTGTACTAGACCGGATATTGCCCAAGCAGTGGGAGTTGTAAGTATATGGCCAATCCAGGTAAGGAACATTGGAAAGCAGTTCAGTGGATCCTTAGATATCTGAGAGGAACCAGCAGTAGGCACTTGTGCTATGGAGGTTCAGATACTTCTCTACATGGCTATGTAGATTCAGATATGGCAGGTGATTTGGATGGTAGGAGGAGCACTACAGGTTATGTTTTCACTGTAGGTGGAACGGCAGTTAGCTGGATATCTAAGTTGCAGAAGGTTGTTGCCTTGTCAACTACAGAAGCAGAGTATATTGCAGCCACAGAAGCTAGCAAAGAAATGATATGGATGACACGGTTCATGGATGAGCTTGGTAGGGAGCATGAGAGTTGCAGATTGTACAGTGACAGTCAGAGTGCAATCCATTTGGCTAAGAATTCAGCCTTTCATTCAAGAACAAAGCACATACAGCTAAGGTATCACTTCATACGACAGGTATTGGAAGATGGTGAGTTGAAGCTGGAGAAAATCCATACAGATAGGAATCCTGCTGATATGCTAACAAAGCCGCTTACAAAGGAGAAGTTGAATCTTCATTCAACTTCTGTTGGTCTTCATGATTGAGTTGAAGATGGAGGAGCTAGAAGATGTTGCTGTACAGGTACTGGTGCAACGGTTTATCTCCAAGTGGGAGATTGTTAGGGTGTGGAGCTAAAAACTTCACCAAGGAGCATAGTTTATCAGGTTTGGGTCTACACAGACACCGGCATCAATCAGAGCGACCGACGTCGGTCACAGGTAGTTACAGAGACACCGACGTCGGCAGAGAATCGATCGACGGAGGTCACAGACAAGCAGCAAGAACCGACGTCGGTTACCTGCGTGTCCAGAAAGCTATTTTCGTGGACAGAAGCGAGTGTTTGCATGATAAGTTTGAGTTGTAGACTTAAGCTTGCGTCTCTATTATTAGCATTACTATTTTTACAGCCCTTGTTTAAGTGGTTTAACTGTTTGTTGGAAGTACATGCTCAAGTCTCCTAATTCTATATGAAGAATTAGATCTTCCTAGCTTATTATGTAATGTAGAAGAATTGGTGTGAGAAGAACAGTACAGAATTGAATCAATCCAGGCTTGTTGGAGTTGATTGTTCTTGAGAGAGATAGCTCTTGAGGAATAGAGATCTATTGAGAGATCTATACATCTAGGAGAGGTGTGGAAGAAAGAAGCTTTCTTCAATTGTATTCCTTTGTAAAGAGTTTTGTTAATACAAGTTTTCAGGGTGTTTTCTTGTATCTCTTGTTCTTGCTATTATCATTCTAATTACTTGTCAATCTGATTTAATTTCGCGTTTATTGCTGTCACAATTGTAATCTATTGTTGGATTGATCCCCCAACACAAAGGGGTTCAACGCTTTGGTTCGATGCCATGTGGACCCGACTGATGTGGCAATGGACCCGACGACGTCTCGGTGGACGTCAAAATTAACAAAGTGAAATAGCCGTTCCCTTTCAAACTGGTAGAGAGCTAACCATGGAAAAGAAGGAGCTCAAAACGCAGTGACCCACCAAGATGTTCGCCCCAGGGGCCGAATGAGTTAGATAGGACAAATGGACAAGCGACAAGCAGGTGATGAGTGAGCGGTTAAGTCCAACTGGCAAAAATTGGAGAAGCGACTTTGGCAGGTGAAATAGTGCCAGCGAATTGATCATTTGGAATGATAGCAGCCAACAGTGTAACCACTTCCCCTGTTTCACATTAAATTAGAAGGCAAACCGTGTAAGTCACCCAAGCAAGAAATGCAGATTTCGAGCAGACAAATGAACAGCTCATTAATATTTTGAGCGACTTGTTTCTTTTCATGAAGGGACACGTATGCCACTTGTAAAAGGAGTGCCAAATGGGCCTCTTTGCTTCTCATATATATTGTAGACTTGTTCATTTGTAATCATCTTTTCATGGTTTTAGCCAGGCGCAACCCTGCTAAAATTTTCCTTGAATAAAATAAAATGCAATTTTTTTACCTCCATTTGGATAGATGTTTCAGAGTATGCCTTGAGTGTTTGTCTGTGTCCAGTCATTGTTTCTTGATGCTCTCACAGGTTCAACACCAACAGACCTGTTATCTATAAGGCGCCATATCTGTAGCTGATAGGAGAAGAGCAGTATTTGAGAAGTGCAAAACAGAGGAAGTTACTACATAAGTGTGCGTCTCACAGCACCTTTGGTGATCTCTTTCTTTTTTGGTATCTTCCATTAAGGCCTCCCCGCCAGTTTCCAGCAGCCTGGTCCTTCTACCAAATGTGTAGTGTATGTATGTGTTTGTCTGGTTTCAATGTGGGTGTGTGAAGGTCACCTTTATTTTGGTGCATCACCTCTTTTAGAGTAGGTTTGTTTTTCCTGCATCTCTTTCCCTTTTCATCCCCCCCATTTTATATATATATATATATATATATGTATATGTTAGCACTTGTTGGAAGAAACATGATGCATCAAAGGGAGCTAGCTCTTATCTAGAGACTCTCATCTCCTACTTCACCGTCCCACAGGCGAGAGAGGAGTTTCCATGTTGCGAGGAGAAGGTAGGAGCTAGGCGTCCTTGCCCTGGGTGCAATCTTCTGCGTCAACAGATGGAATGCTACAACTGAGACAAATTTATTGAAGATTTCAAGGAAATAATAAATTTGCTAGCCGCTGCCATATTCAAATGATTTGGGGTGTGAGGAATTAAGAAGGAAGTCGCTGCCAATGGGATATTATTCCCTGTAGGCCGTACATTGTACCAACAGGTATAAAGAAACATTCGATACCTATTTTTGATAGATTAAAGTTTGTAGTAGTGAGTTAACTAGAGAAGGGTTCACAACCATCAAGGGTTCTACCGTTGCCCTTAGAAGGAAACTATAGTGCAGATTTGGAAGTCACATCAATGCATACTTGTTTCAGACATCTATAGCAGCAGTCTAGAGTTATCTTAGTCACTTATTGTAGTAGTCACAACACTCTTATTTCACGCTAAAACAATACACACTTGTATAGAAACAAACCTGGTATGTTGAAAGATGTTGATGTAATTCTCATATTCAAATCTTCAATTTGAATCAAACTTATTATGCAATCTTTCTCAGATTTGGGTATATCTTTCTATTTGTTCTTTCATGATAAATGCATGCAATACGTTTGTAAAAATGTCCATATGATTATGAGAACTGAAATTTCAAAGTAAACATTATAAACATCATTCAAACAAACATCCAATTAGCTGTCACACAAACAAACTCAGAAATTTAGAGTTACCCAACAACATGCAAAGTGTTTGATGAAATGTCAACACACTAAAGTCTGAAATTTTATGGGAATAAGTAGAAATTCAGACAAGGGACACTACATGTTTGGTATAAAAAACTGATATCACATTCTTTTTTGAAAATTTGTCATGCAATAAATGTAACATTTAAAAAATATTTGATCCAATCATTAACAAACAAATGTAATATTTTATAATAACACTTTAAGGAATATTCCAACATTTTTAGATGTAAACTTTATAATTGTTAGAATAGTATGTCAATTCAATTAGTATATGATTTGATTACAAAAAAAACATATTTTTATTTACTTTAAGTGAAATTTATATTACTCTAACTTGGCAGGGACTAATAACAGAACAAATTAAGAAACATATATTATGGTGAAATGGTTAAATAGTTGGTATATTAAATAAAATAAAAAGTGAAAAAATAAAAAAATCTTGTTAGCTATTCATTCATAGTTTGAAAAAGGAACAATAACTCTCACTAAAATGATTATGGAAACATATACTTTGAAGTAAAGGTCAAAAGGAGAGCCACAATTTAGTAAGATTTTAAATCCCACTGTAAGTAATTACAGACTTGATTTTGAGTGGGAAAAGGGCCTAGATGTAGGGAACATTTGTTGTAGTAATTAAAAAATTGTTTTGTTTTTATTATTAGAGTAAGCAATTGATTAACACACACACACACACACACACACACACACACACACACACACACACACACACACACACACACACACATATTTGGTGGGAAACATCTCTATAGAAATGCTACTACGTTCAGGTAAGATCCAAGAAGGTAGGGGTTCTTTTCTATCAAAAAAGTTTAGGGCTCCTACTTGACCTGTCCCCTTCGGCATGCTCAAAGAGCACACCTAACCAAAAGATAAACAGTCATTGGGCCGTGCATGTAGCGATCGTAAAAACCAAATAGATTGAAACCTTTTGGGTCATGCAAAATTGAGGTCAAAAGAAAACAAACACAATTCCAATCAAGACTAGAATTAAAAGCACACTTCAGTATCACAAGGAGCCATGGAGAGAGCCTCTAACTAATTGAGGAAAGCCAAACCCAGAAACAACTTTCTGAGGAAGAAAGGAAAGCCTCAAAAAGATTTCAACAATCAGTTTTGTCACTGTCTAGAGCTAAAATGCACAAGAGATCATTCCTTAGTTTAACCAACCACCATAGAGGAGGAAGGCCAAAACCTTTCACCTTCGATTGGTCAAAAGCCCAATTGGCAAGAGCATCTGCAACTTTATTGAAACCCCTAAGAGTGTGCAAATAATAGAGCATATTAAAATTCTTTTGAAGCCATTGGATTTTGTTGAGAGTTCTGCAAATTCTCCAATCCATGGAGATATTAGAGCTGGGATCCGAGAGCAACTTAATCCAAAACTTAGAATCAACAACCAATTGGACTTTCTTCCATCCCACCTTCCAGGTGTTCTTAAGACCTTCCACAATAGCTTGTCTTTTAGTGGAATTGTTGTTGGTAATCTCAATTATGTAAAAAAAAAAGCAATAGTATTGTCCAACTCCCTACCAATACCTCTAATGCCTGCATACCTAGGATTTTCTCTTAACGCACCATCTGTAAAAACTTTGTTGATCCCCGATATGGGAATCAAGGAACCACCCTTGGCTCTAGAATCTGTATGGAGTTGAGGGGGAGAAAGAACAATGTGAAGAGGTTGAATAATAAGCATCCAATGTTAAGAAAGACCCGAAGGAAGTTTCATCAAGTGCAAAATCAATTCTTTAATAGTACCAAGAGAATGTTGCTAGACCTAAATACTATCTGTGACCCTTTGCCTAAAGTTTATTACATTTTTATCCTTCCATGTATTATATAAAATGAAAGAAATCCTAACCCAAAGAATCTGAATAGAGAAGACATCAAAATGAAAAATATGATTCCAATCCTGAAGAGGTTAAATCAAGGATGAAAAAGAAGTCCATGGGATGCCCAAAAGATGTGTGAGTTGCTGCCATTGCTTGGAAATGAAAGGACAAGAAAAGAAGAGATGAGAAAAAAATTCCTCATGGTCTTTATAAAGCACACATCTAAAGGGCACATTAAAGCCCCTTTTCATAAGTTGATCTCTCGTAAGCACCCTGCCATGTTGGAAAAGCCAAAGGAAAAAATTGACTTTAGGCCATAAATTGTGATGCCATAGTTGTTTAAAAATCTTCTTAAGAGGTTGATCTGAATATTGGCAAAGATAATAATAGCCATTAGCCACTGTATAGTTTTCATTTCTCTAGCCTCCCCAAGTTAGTAAGTCATCCTCATCAGAATAAGAAAGATCTCTATTTTTAAAAATATGAAGAAGTTGGAATTTGTAATCCGAGGAAATTGGAATTGGCCAATCTCCACTCCCTTTCAAATGCCCACTCTCTACTAGGCTTAGTAGAATACTTATCCATTGTTATCCAACTTTTTTGATACATTTGTTCCATAAGAGTAAGAAAGTGGGGATATTGTTCAACAATAAGGGGATGACCATCCCAAGAATCAATCCAAAAATGGGCATGTTTACCATTCTTGATTATCCAAAATAGCTTATTTTTTAGGATTTAGGGTTTTAGGGTTTAGACTCACCAATTTTAAGAATTGCTAGCACTGGAGAGGCTTTTGAGGGAAGGGAGAAATAGACTCTTTGATCATGTAGCTTATTTTCTGCATATTTGGCTCACAAAGTTTACACCCAAAACTATGAAGAAAATTGAAGAAGACGTTAGAAAAACTAAACAACTAAAACTTGACCATTTAGTCGAGTTGAGAAAAAACCTAAACCCCCTTGATGCTTGGGGAGACACAACATGGTCCATTTCACTAGAGACCATTTTTCACTAAGCTAAGACCCTCTCCATAAAAACCTTTGGTAGATTTGGTCAATCTCTTTGAAGATAGATCTAGGAACATGTAGTGTGGAAGAGAAGAAAATAGGAATAACCTGCAAAACATTTTTGATCAAGGTGATTCTCCCTCCCATCAAATGCCATCTATTGGTCCATTTAGAAATCTTAGTTTTCAGTCTATTTAGTAACTAGTTATAGTTAGAAAGTCTAACATCTCTTAAGGGAACACCCAGATAGGTGACTAGTAAAGAAACTTTATGGAAATGAAGTCTATTAAGAATCATGGCTTCCTATCTAGAAGTTGTATGAAATAAATAAATTTTAGACTTGTCTTCGTTAATAATCTAAATAGTTTTAGCCCTAAAAAGTTGCAATTTCTTGTTAAAGTTTGATGCCTCTTTGTTCATAGCTCTGCCTATGAGGGATGAATCATCCACAAACTGTAGATGCATTAGTAGATTAAGACCTCTATGAAATGTAACACCTTCAATAATTTTGTTATTTCTATCACTGACAATAATTCTACCCAAACTTTCCACCAAAATGATAAACAAGTAGGAAGAAAGAAGATCTCCTTGCCAAATGCCTCTGAAAGCGCCAAAGGATCTGGTAGGACTTCCATCGTCCAGAATCAAAAAAGAGACCAAGGAAATAAAACCTTTCACCCAAAGAATCCAATCCTCATAAAAACAAAAATGCTTTAGCAAGTTTAAGAGGAAGGTCCAATCAACCCTATGATAGGCTTTAGAGAGGTCCAACCTTATAAACATAGATGGTATATTTTGATGTTGCATAGAGTGGAGAACTTCTTGAGCTAACACCATCTCATCAAGTATTTGTCTACCAACCACATACCCTCCTTGCTTAAGGGAAATAATTTTATGAAGGAGGGTTTATAATCTATTGGTCATAATTTTGGAGATGATTTTGTATAAAACATTACAGAGAGAAATGGGATGAAACACAAAAATATTCAAAACCTCTTGAGCCTTCGAAACCAAAGCAATGAAGGTATTGTTGATCTGCTTGAGAATAAATTTAACTGTTCTAGGTTTTTCCACAACTTTCAACAAGTCATCTTGAATGATATCCCAAAATTCCTGATAGAATTCAATAGGAAACCCATCTGGCCTAGGGGATTTGCCTTTACTCATTTCAAAGATAACATGTCTTTATTCTGCTAAGGAAATGCTAACAAGAAGAGAACGATTGTCATACACAGAAAAAACAATGAGAATATGTTGGAGAACCTACTATTGTGCTACCATATCCAAAGGAACAACTACAAAGAGCTAAGAAAACAAGTTGAGCACAATACTAGAAATGTCTTGTGAAGAAAACTCTAGATTGACATTATTTGATTCAAGGGGAAAAATGTGACTATAGGATTTCCACAATAACATGGACTTATGAAAAAACATCGAGTTTTTATCCCCTTCTTGTAGCCACTTGATTCTAGATTGTTGTTTCTTCATAATTTCCTCTCTAAGATTCTATCCCTCAAGATGATTAATTAAATCTAGGTCCTCATGCTTAAGATTCTTGTTAAAAGTGTTGAGGTGAATGGTTTCAACTACCTTTTCCAATCTATCCATTATCTCTTGCTTTTTAACTTTGATCTTCCCAAATTCATCCCAATTCCACTTCATAAGTTGAGATTTAACATATATGAACTTCTGCACAAAAAGTTACATATTAGTGCCATCATGAGGCCTACCTTTTATCCACCATTACTACATTTTGTTTCTCAGATCAACATTCTAAAGCCACATCAGTTGGAACCTAAAAGGAGATTTTTGGCATTGAGAATACCAGACTTCAATCATAACCGACTGATTATTTGAACCAACATTATTAAGAATAGTTGATTTGGGGATGTTCCCCCTATCCGAAAACCCCTCTGTCAACAAGAATCTATCCAAACTCTCTGCAATAAAAACATCGCTCAATCTTCTGTTGGTTCATGTCATTAGCCCATTACTAGGCCTAATGTCAATAAGATTCCAAGAAGAAATGTATTCCAACATAAGATTGGAATTAGCATCAAGCTTTCTATTGCCACCATTCTTTTCTTCTATGGAAATAATGGCATTGAAGTCACCTCCACTCATGACCAAGATCTTGGAAAGCGCTGAAGAATGTACTCAAGAGCCTTCCGTTATTATTTTTCCCATCCAAAGCAACATAGAAGTAAACATTGATGAACAAAACTTACTGATTAGAATGTCTAACTTGGGCTAAGATTGCTAAGATACCATGAGCAGTTAGAGCGCTAACTAGGATAATATCTCTAGGGTTTCATAAGCAAGCTACACCCCTAAATTCTCCTTGAGAGTCGTTGGACAAAACCTTAGTTGTTGGCCAAATATTATAAGCCATTGAAGTCATAATGCTATCATAAACTTTGGTTCCCTGAAGTAACAAAATATGAGGGCTATTAGGTTTCAACAATCTAATTATCTCGGTGCATTTAGAGGGGCAACCTTTAAGACCCTTTATGTTCCAAGAGATTCACTTCATGTCGGGGTAGGTTTGTACTTCTGAGATCCTTGTTTGGCCCTGCTTGAAGAAACTATTTTTTTCCCTCCCTTTGGATATGCATTTGCAAAGATTACCTTCTTGCTCTCTGATTAGTATCTATTTTCATCTTCTTATTTGATTCCTCATTGATTCCATTTGGCTATGGGAAAGAAGGAACATCTGAGGAAGAAGAATAGGGGATTAACGCTCAAAGGGGAGGATCATCCAAATCATCACCCATGTTAGTGTCTTTTACTATTATCCAATTTATGTTTTCTTACCAAGTTCATGTCATTCTGAGAATCTATGGTGAATGTCTAAGTCTAAAAAGAACTAGTGTTACCATATACTTGGTCTCTCTATTCAGGTGAGATGATTATATTTTTTGGTAATCTACGTTTATGGGATCTCATCATCCATGACCAATTCATCATCATCTGGGAGCTCCTCTATCTCTAATAAACCAAAATGATTTTCAGAGAAGGAAGACGCAAAATTGGGAGTCTTGGATTTGATCGTGTGCTTTTTTTAGACCCTGAAAGTTCCCTATTTGAGGCTTCCTTAGGGTTTTCATTAGTAACTAGTTTGCAATTCTTAACTAAATGCCCATATTTATGGCATATCCTACATCTGAAAGGGATGTTCTCATAATCAACTTCTTGTTCCCACAACCCATGACCAAATTGCAGAGAAATGTTTTTGGACAGAGGGTTGTCAAAGTTTATAAGAATGCACATTCTAGCATAAACAATGTGTTCAAATCGCGTGGAGCCATTCACAATCATCATGTAAGTTCCTAGGGTATTTCCTATAGTCATAAAAATAGAGGGGTTCTAGAATTTAGTCTGAAGCCCAAAAAGCCTTACCCACACCAACCCAACAGAAGGTAAATCTTCTTTTGCCTTGGAAAAGGAATGCCATGGTTTCATGAATAATCCAACCCATCCCATGAACCAAGGTCCTCCTTGGAAAATATGTTGCCTACCTCTTCATGAGTAAACACAATAAGAAAATATCCATTAGGGTAAACAAAAATTTGATATTCACCTGAAGTTACATAGGATTTTGAACCCTAGATTTTAAATTTTGTAGGGTAACCCTGAATCCCTTGAATCGACATATAAGAGCCCTTATTTCCAGATTATTAATGTTATTCTAAATTTCAGCGAGCTGAAAGTTGACCACTGGAGAGCTATTTGTCACTTTCATGTATCCTGAATCAGTCTTTTGAAGATCCATCTTTGGTATACGTAAGCGCTGGCATGAAAAACCCTTCCCTCCATTGACAATTGTAAAATTTTAAAGATTCTATAAAACAACTTTAAAATTCAAACTTCGAGAATTTTGATCCATTATTTCTTTCAAACCAGATTCACATCGAACCCTTTCATTAATTCTTCAAATCCAAAGACATGCACGAACAGTGCATGAACATAACTTTTACCAATGCATAAATCATCATTTTATCATTTCAAGACCGATGCATATTGATAATTATGCATAGAACAATGTTCATTTGCTAACCTAAGGGAGCACATCGCTAACTTACCTACAAAAGATATGGTATAGGAAATTATGCTTTCATATAATAGTAAACATTAAAGTATAATTATTGATTGATATGATTGATGTAGTCGTGATAACTAGCTATAGCATCTTAAAGAGAAAAGGATGCGATGCACTTACAGGATTATATACACGGATGTAAATTATTTAAGTTTTATTTTAAAAATATTTATATAGAAGTTTTTATATGATATTGTTTATATTCAATTCTTAATTTTATGTAAATGAAATAAAATTTATTCTTGAAGTGATTTGAAAAATAAAATAAGGATAATAATTTCAAAAATTTTAATTTTGTTTATATAAATTGTGAAAGTTTAAATTTTTTAAATAAAATTTAATTATTTTTATAAATCATTAAAATTTTATTATTAAAGAAATATCATATAACTTCTAAAATTAATATAATTATAATTTTAAATTATATGAAACACTCTTTAACAAAAAAACATTTACTTCAAATCAAATTTTACTAACAATAATACTTAATTCATGTTTTCGGAGTTACCATAATATTATATTTCTAGTTCATATTCTTTATGCCATTAAGATTATAATTGAACAATTACAAAAATACTAACCAAAACAATTATAGTTGCAAGTTGATATGTTTAAGACTCATCCATATTTTGAAAAATATGAAGCTAAATGGTATAATTTTGTTAGTGTTTGGGAATATTAGATCACCTTACCTTACATTTAAGAGGTTTTATAGGTTCTCTATAATTATTATTAGTTGCAGAATTATGCTACTATTTTAGAATATTAATTTGGTTTTTTAATTTTTAATAAGTTTTAAAATTAACTTAAAATTGATCATAAACCTCAACTTAACAAGTGCTATTTTCTTATGATTAATTTGACATTTATTTTTATATAATTATAATATAAAATTTATTTTATAAAAATATTTTAATAATTAAATTAATAATTATGAAATTTTATTAATATTTATTTAAGTCAGGTCAAAACAATCAAAATGACCACCATAAATAATTATGAAATTTTCTTAATAGTAAAAACAATACTTTCATGTGTCATGAACTTCCAAAGACCATTAAACCTTCCTCGATCTTCAGATATTTTATAAGAAAAATAATGTTTATGTGATCCTTAATAGAGCAAGAGAAACCAAGCTAGCATGTAAAAATCTCCATGTAGATAAATGAATTCCAATTAGTATGCAATACAAATATTTATATAGATCAATGGATCTCTTTTAAATTGTAATATAAATATTATAATATTTAATTAATAATGATAGTAATTGATTTAATTAATTTTGAATTTAAATAAAGGAGGTGATATATAAGGTTTAAAGGTGTATTTTAAATATTGTAAAAATTGAAAACAATTGTTAGGATTTGGTAGGAAAAATACACATTTCGATATGATTTTATAGTTGACTCAAAAATTTATGTTGAACAAAAATGTTTGTATGAGGACTATCGAGATATACCATAACCACAAAATTTAATTAGAACCGCACATCTGCTTTAGACAAAATTGCAAACATATCCAATCTAACTTGATGACTATGTTCCCTTGGTTGTGGTCCACACAACCTCATTCATATTTATATGCTTTTACTTTGATTACCTATAAAATAAAAATTCTCCTTGTCTTAATTGGGTAGCAATACCTAAAAATCATATAAGGAAAATTAAATATGTTTTATGTCCTACGATAAATAAGAGAATAATAGAATTATCTTGATATTTGTTAGGGAATTAGACAATAACAATATCAAAAATAACAAACTTCAATGATCAACAACATGCAAATCAAAGTAATGCGATTTGTCTAAATATAAGTTTTTTTTCAATTTAATGAATGCTCTTGAATACTTGATATTCTCTAGAATTCATGTGATTGCTAAATACATTAATATAAGTAAAATTAACTCTCTATATTTTCTCTTCCTCGATCCTAAACAAACTAAAAACCCTGTGTATTTAAAAAAAATAGAGTTGGAATTAGTATTATATTGGCACCCAAACGAACCTTCAATGGTCCAAAAACAAAAAAGTTGGGAACACTAGGAGTGTTTATAAACTCTTGATATGGTCTATGAGCATACAAACAATCCACTCAAAAGGGGATAGAATAGGGGAACTTGGAGGAGAGAAAAAAGTGAAGCTATAGGGAAGGGTCAAGGACCATCAAAAGCTAATAAAACATGCCAATAATGCCTAATTTTGATCAATAATTGACAAGCACATAAACATGCTAAAATCATGTAATTTAACAACTAATAAATTCTTAAGTGTCATTTTTAAGTGTCTACATTTTCTTCACTTTGATATGTGTGTGTGTTTATACATATCCAAGTAAAAGAAGACATAAATACAAAATTATGTATTTGGAACTCCGAACTAAAATCCAATATAATAGTGAATCTAGAAAAATATTATTATTTTTTTTATACATGCATGGGTGAGTGTAAATAAAAATGATCTAATGAAAAATGAAAATTTATGTTTGATTTAACAAGTGAGTATAATATCCATGTAGAGTCAAGCATCTCCAAATTTGTGTGAAACCCCAAACACAATTATGAGTACAACATTTAGCAATAAAAATAAAGCTAAACAATTTTTCGAGTACTATTTAAAGAATGTTAAATAATATCTTGAATATATATCATTACATTAATAGGTCGATTGTCCTCATTACATCCCCTTATAGAAACGAGTGAAATTTGGATACCTCCCTTTATAGAATTTTTCTGGTTCTAAGCGTCTCCTATTATAAGAGTAGCTAGAGTCTCAACAAATATAATGAGTGGGATATAAGCCTCACTTTTGAGATTTGGGATGAACATATGAAGCTCACATCTCAATAGAAAGGAGTTAAGCACACCATATGTATGTTAAAATATAAAATCATTGGGGTATAACATATAAATATAAAACCTTGGTATCATGTATGTTGTGAATAATTTTTCCCATATGGGACCACAATATAAGTAGTGTAAGATTGACAACAATATATCCCATTTTGGGCTCAAAATGTAAGCAATATAACATCATCATCATCAAAACATACAATAATGTAAAACATGATTATAATATTTTTTCTTGATGGATATATAATATGGATCATAGCGACATAGGCAAGCAATAAAACATTATATGTGATACATATAATCACAACATATACCACACCATACACTTGTGTAGGATAACATATAAACTATATGACCACGAGTAGAGTAAACATTTTAGGCATTGGGGTCAAAACATACACATAGAAAGCACATAAGATAATGAAGTCAATCAAACACATAACATACACATTGGACATGTTGGAGACACATCAATCATGATAAAGACAAGTTAAGACATAACATAATCACTTGAAACCGACATGTAAAAAGCATAACAAACACAATGAAAATATATTGAACAAACACATGAAATATAAAGCCATATAAAATATATATCAAAGACATGAATAAGGAAAATAAGCATTACAATTTATATGAAGCACATAAAACACATCAGGTAGCTTAAGACATGCTAGGCACTCAAAAATATGTTAACCACATGAATATACGCTAGACACTTAAAAACATATCAAGTGGATAATGTATACTAAACTACTGAGAATACATATCAAAGACATCAATAAATATACCCAATCAAATCGTATTGGCATAAAAAATAATAAACTCAAGAAGGACCTTTGTTAGGGAAAGGAGATGCCCTATTTAACGACCTTTATTAGGGAAAAGAGATGCTCTATATTGGCCTCAAGTTTTATTCCAAGTGAACATGGAAGTGCCCCACTCATCTAACCTACTGTGAAGCCACTAACATGATCCTGTACCATATTAAAAAATAAGACCTGCATTTGTCATGATAAACTCATCAATAGAATATATAAAAAATAATGAAATAAACATATATCTATAGGTATATAGTATAGATATGAATGTGTGCCCTAACATAGTTAAAATATTGTAATAAATTACAATTAATAATTAACAAGATAAAGGAAAAGAAGTTTAGAAGACATACATGATTTGAAAAAAAAGAAAAAAAACAAGCAAAAAGAAACAAGAGATGAGTTAGGATTTTACCCAAATTTTTTATTAAATTTCATTGGATTACTAACTTGTTGTAAAAATAAATTTTCCATCATCATTTAGATGTTATCATAGGAAAAAGAAAAAATATTTGGAGGAATAATAATAAAATATCATTGAAAAAAAAATAAACTTGCCATCATCAAATAAATGTCATCATGGGACAAAGCAAAAATAAAAGGGAATAATAATAAAATATTATAAAAAAGTAATTTGAGAAGAATAAAAAATAATTTAAAGCAAGATAAAAAAAAAAGAGTAGGTTCAAAAAGAAAGAAAATAATGAAGAATAATGTGAGAATAAATCAATGAAACAAAAGCCAATGATGAAATCAAGTGAAAATGGTGATTTTGGAGTAAGAGTGAAACTAAAGCAAAATAATAAACATCAATATTTTAGAGGCTAAGCACGTTAAGTAGGAATTAGAATTGGAAAGCATGAAAGTAAAAGTGAACCTAACTGGATGGGATAAAATAGAAGAGTCTTGAGTAGAAAAGGAAGCAAGTGCACAATATTAAGAAGTATGACATAGTAATGAAAGAAAAAAATAGTGTTTATTTACAAACAAAATAAATTAGTATGCAAAGCTAAATCATAATACCATCACAATCAACTGAGTCATAATAATCAACAATAGATATATAATATGAAGTATGAATATCATCATAAACCAAATCATGATGTTGAGGCACCCATAAATCAATAAATGATAAAACATTTTCATCGTCATTTTATTCATCTTCATCATTATATTTATATTCTTCCACCTGTTGGAGGATCAACCAACAATAGATTACAATTGTGAAAGCAATAAACGCGGAATTAAATCAGATAGACAAGTAATTAGAATGAGATAATAGCAAGAACAAGAGATACAAGAAACCACCCTAAAAACTTGTATTAACAAACTCTTTACAAAAGGAATACAACCGAAGAAAACTTGTTTCTTCCACACCTCTCCTAGATGTATAGATCTCTCAATAGATCTCTATTCCTCAAGAGGTCCCTCTCTCAAGAACAATCAACTCTAACAAACCTAGATTGATTCGATTCTGTATTGTTCTTCACATACAATGAATTACTCCAATAATTCACCCAACTACAAAACTACAATAAGCTAGGAAGATCTAATTCTACATATAGAATTAGGAGACTTGAGCATGCACTTCCAACAAGCAGTTAAGCCACTTGAACAAGGGCTCTAAAAATAGTATTGCCAATAATAGAGACGCGAGCTTGAGACTACAACTCAAACTCATCATGCAAACACTTGCTTCTGTCCACGAAAATAGCTCTCTGGACACGCAGGTAACCGACGTCGATTCCTGTTGCTTGTCTGTGACTGCCGTTAGCCGATCCTCTGCCGACGTCGGCGTCTCTGCAACTGATCCTGACCGACGCCGGTGTTTGTGTAGACCCGAAATTGATAATGTATGCTCCTTGGTGAAGCTTTTAGCTCCACACCCTAACAATCTCCCACTTGGAGATAAACCGCTGCACCAGTACCTGTACAACAACATCTTCTAGCTCCTCCATCTTCAACTCAATCATGAAGACCAACAGAAGTTGAATGAAGATTCAACTTCTCCTTTGTAACCAGCTTAGTTAACATATCAGTAGGATTCCTATCCGTATGGATCTTCTCCAGCTTCAACTCACCATCTTCCAATACCTGTCGTATGAAATGGTACCTTAGCTGTATGTGCTTTGTTCTTGAATGAAAGGCTGAATTCTTAGCCAAATGGATTGCACTCTGACTGTCACTATACAATCTGCAACTCTCATGCTCCCTACCAAGCTCATCCATGAACCGTGTCATCCATATCATCTCTTTGCTAGCCTCTGTGGCTGCAATATATTCTGCTTCTATAGTTGACAAGGCAACAACCTTCTGCAACTTAGATATCCAGCTAACCGCCGTTCCACCTACAATGAAAACATAACCTGTAGTGCTCCTCCTGCCATCCAAATCACCTGCCATATCTGAATCTACATAACCATGTAGAGAAGTATCTGAACCTCCATAGCATAAGTGCCTACTGCTGGTTCCTCTCAGATATCTAAGGATCCACTGAACTGCTTTCCAATGTTCCTTACCTGGATTGGCCATATACTTACTTACAACTCCCACTGCTTGGGCAATATCCGGTCTAGTACACACCATTGCATACATCAAACTCCCTACTGCGAAAGAATATGGAACCTTACTCATGTACTCTACCTCATCATATGAATTAGGACATTGTTCTTTACTCAACTTAAAATGTCCAGCCAAAGGTGTGCTTACCGGTTTAGCATCCTGCATATTGAACCGTTTCAACACCTTGTCCACATAATCTTCTTGAGACAATATCAACCTGTGATTTTTCCTGTCTCTCTTAATGCTCATGCCAAGGATTTTCTTTGCTGCTCCCAAATCCTTCATAGCAAATGTTTGAGCTAATTTCACCTTAAGCTCAGAGATATCCTGCATGTGAGATCTTGCAACCAGCATATCATCTACATACAACAATAGAATAATATATCTACCGTTATCAAATCTCTTGAAATACACGCAATGGTCAAATTGACACCTACTGTAGCCATGCTTAGTCATAAACCTGTCAAATTTTAAGTACCATTGCCTAGGAGCTTGCTTGAGGCCATACAAGCTTTTCTTTAATCTGCACACAAACTTCTCCTTACCCTTGACCTCGAATCCTTCTGGCTGTTCCATATAAATTTCCTCATCCAAATCTCCATGAAGAAACGCTGTCTTAACATCTAGCTGCTCAAGATGCAAATCCTCAAAAGCAACCAAAGAAAATACAACCCTTATAGAAGTCATTTTAACAACAGGAGAAAAAATCTCACCAAAGTCGATACCTGGCTTTTGTGCAAATCCTTTTACTACCAATCTGGCCTTATATCTCATCTGTCCATTCTCACCTTCTTTCAACCTGTAGGTCCATCTTTTCTTTAGTGTTCTCTTACTTGCTGGCAATTCAACTAAATCCCATGTTTGGTTCTCTCTTAAGGACTCCAACTCCTCAACCATGCCACGCTCCCACTGACTCTTGGACTCCACCTGTATTGCTTCTTCAAAACTCTCTGGTTCTCCACCATCAGTTAGAAATAGATAAAATAAAGAAGGAGAATATCTAATTGGAGGCTTACTCACCCTTTCTGACCTCCTGATGGGTGTCTGAGACTCGTTCACAACACGCTGTCCACCCAAATTCTCTGACAGTGACCGACCTCGGTCACCTGCAGACCTGTTACTGGCCGACGTTGGTTTTGCCTGACCGACCTTGGTTCCTGTTCTATCGACGTCGATCTCTGTACGGCCGACACCGATTTTTGTACTGTCGACGCCGATTCCTAACCTGCCGACGTCGGTCTCTATGTTTTCCTATAAGTGATTATTTATTTTTCCCGCGAGCTCATCTTGGACTTTCACCTCGTCCATTTCACCATTGCTCTGGTCAGATTGATTCAACTTCCTTAGCTGATCACAATACATCACTCTTTCGTTGAAAACAACATCACGGCTCCTGATTACCTTGTTAGTTTCTAGATTCCATAATCTGTAACCAAAATCATCTGAGCCATAGCCAATAAACGTGCACCTCGTAGACTTAGCATCAAGCTTCTTTCTGTTTTCCTTATCTATGTGCACAAAGGCTTCACAACCCAAAACTTTGAGATATGAGAGATCAACCTTTTTACCTGTCCATGACTCTTCTGGAATACCACCATCCAGAGCTGTAGAGGGTCCTCTGTTAATCAGGTACACTGCAATGTCAATAGCTTGTGCCCAAAATTGTAAGGGCAAATCGGCATGCAATCTCATACATCTTGCACGCTCCATTATTGTCCTATTCATCCTTTTAGCAATACCATTCTGCTGAGGTGTCCTTGGAACCATCCTTTGCCTGCAGATTCCATGCATGTAACAATAATCTCTGAACTTATGACTGCAGAACTCACTGCCATTGTCTGATCTCAGGCACTTTAATCTTTTACCTGTTTCATTCTCAACCATAGCTTTCCAAACTTTAAAAGTCTCAAATACATCAGATTTTCTTCTAATACAATAGATCCATACCTTCCTTGTAGCATCATCTATGAAAGATACATAGTACTGTGATCCTCCAATGGAAGTAACCTGAGCCAGTCCCCACACGTCTGTGTGAACAAGCTCCAACTTGTGCCTCTTCTTAGTAGACCCAGTCTTGAGAAAACTAACCCTTTTCTGTTTTCCAAATACACAGTGCTCACAAAACTCTAGATCTATGCCTTTTAAATCTGAAAGCATACCTTTGGACTTAAGAATTGACATCCCCTTCTCACTCATGTGGCCAAGCCTTGAGTGCCACAATTTAGCATCCACATCTGAAGTAGATAATACAGAAGGAGATTTGTTAGTAACACAATTACACAAATAGAGAGTACCTTCTCTCTTACCTCTGGCCATAACAAGTGCACCCTTGGTCACCTTCCAAGATTCTGCTGTGAGAGTTACTGTGCAACCCTCATCCCCTAACTTTCTTGCAGAAATCAAGTTTCTCTTCAAGCTAGGAACATGCATCACATCTCTCAACACCCATGTGTTGCTATTCTGCATCTTCAGCTACACTTTACCTTTGCCAATTATTTTATAGGGCTCATCATCCCCTAGATATACTATCCCAAAATCTCCATGGATATAGTCACTAAAATATTCTCTGTTAGGGATAGCATGAAAAGATGCACCAGAATCTAATACCCAAGATTCTATATTATTATGCAGAGAGAAAATTAAAGCATCTTGTGCAATACCTGCAACCTTGGCTTCTTCCTTTCCTTCATGCCGATTGTCCTCCTTAGGCTTTGACCAGCAATTTCTGCTTATGTGCCCCATCTTTCCACAATTCTAGCATTGTGGCCTTTTGCCATTTCTGGATTTAGATCTGCCTTTCCCCTTTGACTTGGATCTTGATCTGCCTTTCTTGATCTTATCTTTCTGCCTTCCCCTGCTCTCAAAACTTAAAGCGTTCCCAGATGCCTCTTCTGTGCTTTTCTTGTGAATTTCTTCATTCAAGATAACACTAACAACATCCTCTACTTTCAAAATATTTGATGCAGATGCAGTATTACTTACTGCCATTACTAAGCCGTGCCAGCTTTCAGGCAAAGAACATAATATTAAAAGAGCTTTTATTTCATCATCAAACACTATATTCACTGAACTTAATTGATTCACAATTCCATTGAAATCATTCAGATGAGTAGAAACAGATCCACCTTCATTCATATGCAAATTAAATAACTGCTTCATAAGATATACCTTATTAGAAGCTGAGGGTTTTTCATACAAATTTGCTAACATAGTCATCAACTCTACCGTAGACTTTGCCTGTGATAAATTAGATATCATAGTGGATGCTAGACTCAGTCTTATAGACCCCAGAGCCTTTCTGTCAAGAACTTCCCATTCTTCATCCTCCATGTCTTTGGGCTTCTTTGCAACCCCACCTAACGGTAAGTAGAGATCTTTCTGATACAGATAGTCCTCTATCTGCATTCTCCAATGTTGGTAATTTTTG
Source organism: Torreya grandis (assembly GCA_037957365.1). Classification (NCBI taxonomy): domain Eukaryota; kingdom Viridiplantae; phylum Streptophyta; class Pinopsida; order Cupressales; family Taxaceae; genus Torreya; species Torreya grandis. The sequence continues at coordinate 561,960 of JARHVA010001673.1, forward strand.
CCATTGAACTTCTCCATTCTCAATTTACTTTCATCTACCATTGCTTCTCCCACTCAAACAGAAATCCCTACAGAAACCCCTGTGAGAACTTGTAAACAATACACACTACACAGATCTGAACCACCTGTTAGTGAACTTGAGCTTTGATACCAATTATTGGATATCAAGCTCTGAACCTACAACCAAGGCTCTGATACCACTTGTTGGAGGATCAACCAACAATAGATTACAATTGTGAAAGCAATAAATGCAGAATTAAATCAGATAGACAAGTAATTAGAATGAGATAATAGCAAGAACAAGAGATACAAGAAACCACCCTGAAAACTTGTATTAACAAACTCTTTACAAAAGGAATACAACCGAAGAAAACTTGTTTTTTCCACACCTCTCCTAGATGTATAGATCTCTCAATAGATCTCTATTCCTCAAGAGCTCTCTCTCTCAAGAACAATCAACTCTAACAAACCTGAATTGATTCAATTCTGTACTGTTCTTCACATACAATGAATTACTCCAATAATTCACCCAACTACAAAACTACAATAAGCTAGGAAGATCTAATTCTACATATAGAATTAGGAGACTTGAGCATGCACTTCCAACAAGCAGTTAAGCCACTTGAACAAGGGCTCTAAAAATAGTATTGCCAATCATAGAGACGCGAGCTTGAGACTACAACTCAAACTCATCATGCAAACACTCACTTCTGTCCACGAAAATAGCTCTCTGGACACGTAGGTAACCGACGTCGATTCCTGCTGCTTGTCTGTGACCACCGTCGGCCGATCCTCTACCGACGTTGGCGTCTCTGCAACTGCTCCTGACCGACGTCGGTCACTCTTGACCGACGCCGGTTTTTGTGTAGACCCAAAACTGATAATGTATGCTCCTTGGTGAAGCTTTTAGCTCCACACCCTAACACCACCTTGACCATTAATTGATCATTCTCATTGATGTTATCTTGAATGATTGAATCCATTTTTAGTTATTTTATTTGTGCAACATCAATATATTCTAATAGGCATACTCTTGTTTAAATATATTTATGTACTTGAACCTTGTGTTCTCCTAACTTAGGTATAAATATTGGTTCTCTTTGTATTGCATTATGTAAAAATCTCTTTTTGAACTTATTGTTTTGGAAAGTTTATAACCCTCATGATTGTATTGACTTGGTCTTCGCGTATGAATTTCAAACATTAATATAAGGTAGAAGGGTTTTCCTTGATCTGGTGCACCCAAGGTCTACCGAGCAAAACAACGTAATATACATTATTGGGTACCACATGAAAGATGACTTAAACCATCTTAGGACCCAACTGGATAGGAAAGATAATACACCAAAGAGGCTCTCTAGATACCATCATATCCTATAATAAATGTTAGAGAATATGCTAAATATATTTTATAAATTAAAATACTATTAATTAATCCCTCTACATATATCGAGGTTTAAATTATTAAACCACGATTTCATATTTGTCTTGACCAAGTTCAGCTATGAAAACTCTAATGAATAAAGGTTAATTGTGTGCTATCATTTGGAATCTAACTATCATTAAACATAATCTGAGTAAATGCTTTCTTATGCATATTTGAACCAACTACATCAATAAAACCATCAATTGTATGAATATTAGTGACCTTAGGTTCTTCTATTTTATTTTATCTATTTATCATGTAGACATTTCCTTTACTATTTGTTTGGTTATTACGATTTGGAAGATGGTTGGTTAACATTTGTATGTGTTGATTTAGTTGAGCTACTGATTCATCCAATTTTTTGTTTGTTTCCTCTATTTGAGTTTGGTTATTGTCAATGAGATCTTGTATCTTATGCTTCAAAGTAATGCATCTATTTTAAAAATGCACTGGGATTACATGATACTCACAAAATGAATTTCATCAATTTTTTTAGGCAATGGTTTTGAACATCTAATTATCTTATGGGAGGCATGGTAATCATGTCACATTTGAGTAATATCTTAAAAAAATTATGTGGAGTTTTATTTAACATAGTGAATTGATTACATTCTCTTTGTTGAGGTAATATAAGTTTATTAGATGGTTACTCTATAGAATTTATGGCATTCGTAGCATAACTGACCTAGCGAAAAACATTCTAATTTATTTGAGCTTTAAAATTTGTCTTGTTTTGAAATTAAGACCATTATAATTTGGAGCATTTGATCCATACTCAAGCACATTTGCATTTAAAATCTTGACCTTAAAGTCTCTAATAACATGACACAGTTCATCAAAACATTGATAAGTATCAAAAACTAATTTGTCTTTGATGATCACAAGTAAACTATTTCAAAATATACTTTGAAGTTCATCATATGGTGGTCGATAATTCATCTTGGTAACCATAGTCTTAAAGCAAAGGACATACTCACCGACAATCTCATTTTATCATTGTTTTATTTGATTTAATTTTGAAACAATGACTTTTATACTAATATTGATTTAAAAATGACAAGGAAATCATCAATTAAAGTTGTAAATGTTGGTGCATTATTATACATGCACTAATATTAAGTTAAATTTTTCACTAAGATTAATTAGTTTATGCACATGTCTAGAGAAGCATGCATTTAATGCTTACTCACTTCACATGTGCTACGACCATTTATGGAAGCCACATTTAGTGGAACCAATAAGAAAATGAGGGATACCTCTTGTTTTAGCTATATATAACCTCTCCTCTATGTACATTATAATAATATAATACTTTTGAAATTCTATTATGAAGGCAATACATATTATTGTTTATTTGCATAGTGTTTAAGCTTGGAGTGAGTCATAACTTTGGAATAAGAATCCTAAGGTCTCCTTGTTTCTTTCATTGTACCAGAGCCCATATTTCCTAGTTTGAGTTATGGAATTATACATTTTTAATGGAAATAAAATTCCCACACTACTTAAAAACCCCATAATTAGTTTTTTGTCCAATCAAATTTATAAAAATTAGATTTTTTTGATGTTCTTGTGATTTTATGCAATTTTTTGAAGTTCTAAATCTATAGGACAAACAAGGAACAACAAAGAAAGTGGATTTTTTATTTTTATTTTTAAAAATTTAATTCAATATCTACATAATTAGATTATTCTCATTAAGAGATTTCTAAAAATTCCTATTTTACAGAAAACAGAGCATTGAGTAACCGGTGGTGAGCATTTGAAGATTACAATCTAGTTTAGAGGTTACATTTGGTGCAAGGATCATTGTTTGAGTTGAGTGGCACTAGATATACCACCCAAATCTATCAATCCTAGATCTACCACTATTAATACAACAACACCACTATTTTTGGGTTAAAAATCACATCCATGTGACCAACAACTAGGTTTTAGCCCCTACATACATTAATGCAACTCACTTTTTGAGCAACAAACTTTTAGGGGGCATAAATTTTGTTCTAGAAGGCCTAAGAGGGTGATTTTTTATTTCAATATCATTATTTTTTCATGATATATGTATTGGTGTAATTATTTTTTCATTATGCGTAACCAAATTTCTTGGATTTTTGCATGTTTTGCCTGACTACTTACATAATCCTAGTTTATGGTAACTTTTGAGGGTTATATCTTTTGATATGTTCATCAGATTTGAGAGCTATTTTTTGAAAGTGTATTTTTTTTTCACTTTAGGATGTTGGCAAGTTTAAATCACGTCTATTTGTTATAAAACTATAATTATTTTAGTTTTTATGAAATTAGAACTATAATATCTCATGTAATGACACTATTCATAAAGTTCCAATATTATTTATACCGAAGCAAATCATTGTAAAAAACTATATATTTATAAGTAGTTGGGGGGGCTCCTATTTCATATAGTTGAGTGTGTTTTTTGAGGAATTTATTTTACGTATTATAATGGATTGTTGCATGGATTTACACACACTAATGTTAGAAAATGAGATTTCATTTTTTGAGATTTGTTCACTTTAGGATGAGATAATATTTTTTTTATAAGAGCACAAGAGGACAAATAAACATAATTCCATTCTCCACTCCCTAATTACCAATAAGGACACCCTCATTCACTCTTTGCAACAAAAAATTGTAGATTTGCAACATCACCTTGATAGATTGGAACGGAATGTTCCTATGCTTGGTCCACCTAAAAACATTGCTCCTCCGCCTATTGACCTTAATTTCTCAGTATCTGAGCCATCTAATTTATCTGATTGTTATGTTGTGTCTAAGCTTGCTACTTATGTTGTTGCACATTCTCTTTGTCCCATTTCAGATCCACTTACTTATCTACCTAGTTGTTTTGAGAAGCATACTAATGCCTCCAGTTCTTGCATGCACCATTCAATGGGATTTATTAGCGGAAGTCTTCGTATACATTCACATGGTATTATTTCTCCCATTCAACATGTTAGCTAGAATTATCACCACAAAATTTATTTTTATGAAAGTAGTTCATTCAATCATTTGATGATAGAGTTTTAGTATTTATACATTTACTCTTCATGAGGATATTGAGCAAGATGAGTTTTGTTACACCTTAACTTAGGCATGAGAGTCCTAAGAATGATTTAGTCAAGCATGATCAACCTGACATACTTTTGGATGTTTCCTCATTTGCACCTTTTTTATCTTTTGCACCTACTCACATGTAGACATCATCATCCACCATCCATATTCATTTTTGATGGATTTATGATCACTTGTGGTGGCATCACCAGTGTTCTATATGGGAATTTTACCCACGTGGTTCCTCTATTATCTATATTTTTTAACCCACTCACTACTCCCTCAATTTAGGAGAAACTCCATTGTTACTAATGACATCTTATATAGATTGAAAATATTTTAGAGTTATAAAGTGCCATGAGGGTTTTTATGATTTAACCTTCATGTGTGGGTGCTCTATTCTTTGCATCATTTTCATGATTTTAGTTGCTTGACTATCCCATTACCACTAGATCCATCTTATTGAGAGACATTTTATCTATATCTTTGACACTTCTTCAACATGTTGACAGTCTCCTATAGCTTGAAGTAGAGCTATTTTGGTAAATTTGGTGTTAGCTTGTATTATTTGATAGTTAGACAATATCCTTCAATTTGATGTAGAAATACTTTAATAAATATAATTTCAGCTTGTCAGTGTTCAAGTAGTTGGCTTCATCTACTCATAAAAAGTTTTTGCATCACTCCATCCAGTCAATAATATGGGGGTGGTGGTGCAGGTATTGCTCATTCAGGTGTGGTGTTCATTGCTAACCCTTATGGCACCCCATATTCTATTTCAGGTAGTTGATCAAATTTAGTTTGGTGATTTTTTTTGCACTTTATACACCTTTTACAGTCTCCTTTTCGTAAGGAGATTTTATAATGAATATAATGCCTATTATTTTTTGTGATCGAGTAGTGGATTAAGACAACTCATGAATAATTGAGTTCTTGAGTGACTTTACATCCATAAAATACCTTTTTCAACATTATTTTGTTGTTGTTACTATTTTTTTGAGAGACCCTTGTGGCATATCTCATTTTTTCTAGTGTGTAATTATTGTGCATGGGTACCTCATCAGTCCTAGTTGTCAGGATCTATTCTTATAATATTATTAGCTTTATTTCTTTTTATAGACCTCCCTAAGTTGCAATTAATGTAGGAGAGGTGTTGGTGTATTATTCAAGATGCATTAATATTAAGATAACTTAGAAGTTAGCTTTTCCACCAACTATAATTAGTGTGTGCACATATTTAGAGAAGTGTACATTTAATTATTACTCACATCACATGTGCTACCAACCTTTGTGGAATCCCCCTTTAGTAGAACCAATAAGAAAAGGAGTGATAAATCTTATTTTATCTAGATATACTCTCTCCTCTATGTACATTATAATAATAAGATAATACTTTTGTAATTATGTTCTAAAGGTAATACACATTGTTGTCTATTTGCACAATGTTTCAGCTCGGAGTGAGTCATAACTATAGAAATATAATTTTCAGGTCTCCTTATTTTTTTCACTAAAATAATGCACAATCCTTCAGGGACATTTAGAATAACTTAGTCAATAATTTATCATCATCAAAAAATCTAACACAAGAGGCATAAAATTCCCTAATGTGATAATAAGGGTCTCCTTTTCCATTGAACAATTTAAACTTGGAGTACAAAAAACCTATTGAAAATAAATAAACAAGTATTTCATAAGCCAGTGGGTTTAGAAGAATTTCCTTAGAAGTAACCCTACTTTTTGGATTTTGGGACCTTTAAGAAAGAATATTTATTTAGTTTTTAAGTCACACAAAGTATGCATCATAGTTTTCATTTCAAGATTTGGAATAGAAACTTAGAAATATAATATGCTTAAATAAAATAATTATGAAAAATATTAAAATAAGATATAGTCATTTTTGTCCTAAGATGAAGTAAGATCTAACCATAGAAAGGGTGTAAGAGAACATGGGTTCACCAATATGTGGTATAAATAAATAGATTTCAATTAAATATCAATATAAAAATTCAAAATTTAACTAGTTTAAATAATATGTGTAAAACAATTACCTAATTAATTAATTCTCAACCCTAAGAAATTAGGTGACACGTAAAGTTTAGAGATGTATCTTGAATATCATGGAATTTGGTGATAATCTTTAAGATTTGATAGTGAAAATATGCATCTAAACATGATCCAAAAGTGACTTAGAAGATTCATGTCAAACATAATAGTTTTACTAGTACGATTAATATCTATCAGGACCATTGGGTTTCAATAGGATCATATGACCACTGTAAACAAAATTACATACAAGCTAATTTTTAATTACCAAATGTTTTCACCTAGTTATAGGCTTCAAAAATATCACTTATATTTCTTCACTTTTGTTTTGATCATTTCTAACACAAAAATTCTCCTTGTCCTAATTGGAAAATAATACCTAAAACCGTAAGGAGTCTGCAACCTAATGTTCTAGGAGTCTTTGAAACATTGGAACATTATCATTATCTTTGCTCAGTTCTTGAAGTATTATATACTTCTTAATCCCTTAGAACTCTAATTCTCATCAATATGACTATCAAGACCATTTCTCAAACTAACTGTAGGTGTCAATTTTAGGATTGTTTGACTGTGTATAGTACTTCAAGGTCTTAAAGGTTACCATGCCATGTTATAGTGACTAGAACTTATATAATCACTTATCTCATTTCCTTTCAATCTCAGTTAACCCTTCAAGACATTATTGTGCTCATTATTTATATAAATATAGTCCATTCATATAATCTAGTAGGTGATTATCTAGGAATTTTGAGTGTGTGATTTAGCATTTTGGATTTTATCACTTCACGATGGCACTCATAAAAGTGATTAATTCTCATTAGGGACTCTTTCCTGATGCATTACAAATACATTAGCATCTCAAGCCACCTTTAAATATTGTATTCTTGTCTACACAATCAGTTATGTAGGTGGCTCTTTTTAGGCATTTTTAGCTTAATTTTTGACTTTCAAACACTTGAATATCTTCATGTGATCCATAAACTCATCTTGAACTTGTCACAGTGTTTCATACCTATACAACATTCATGAGGTTTTAACTATGATATATTTTCCTGAGTTGTAGATCTACAGGCCTGTAGGTGATGGAGACTGGAACTTATATGTTGAAACTTTGAAAATGAGCAAATATACATGAAAATGCTCAAGGACAAAGTCTCTTAATTGGATCACACATTGGAAAACAAGAAAAACTCTCAAATCTTTTTTGAAATGCATATCCAAAATACTCAAAAGACCTCTGCTATATAAACATAAAATGTAGTCCATAAAGAGTGAATGAAGAAAAGGCCATGGTTGTGACTTGTACGGATTGACTGACTAAGTAGATGGATCCTAATGGATTGACAAGATATATTATAGGGTGATTAAGAATAATTCAAATGTATTAGACCATATGAGAACTTCTGCAACATAGAAAAATTGCCAGTTACTTCAAAACATATATAGGAGTCACTTTTCATGCCAAAAGGACATCCAAATGTACCACCATGAGGAATTAATGCATGGGAGGAATTTGTAGACATATTATAATTTATTTCAACTAATTTTATGCATATAATACTTAAAAATTTATTCTAGAAAGCTTAGAAAGATCCCTACCATGGTTGACTAATAGATTTTAGACCCTTAATTTATTAACAATTATTCATAAAGCTAAGAAGATGAATTTAAGAACCAATGCCCAAAGTTTGAATCTAAAAAATACTACAATCATTTCCCAAAGTTTTAGTCTCCCACCTTCTCTCTCCTGGCCATACCATCTACTCTAATTTTGTTTATGTGAGCTTGTAAATGAGTCGATGGAGTAGAGAAGTATTTTTATGTAATTTTTGGATCTGTAACTTCCTTCCAAGCCTTCTTTTGAATTGTAAAAGACCAAAGGACACATATGCAACATTTTCACTTACACATGACATGAACATGTCTATACAACTTCCTCTAACTCTTCAAAGTGGCATTAACTCCAAGAAACTGACCTTTTCTGACAAATTGATAGGTGTGGTAGTTGAGTAACTACTCTAAGATATTTGGAAAGGGCATAGTATGGATTTTGAAGTTTTTGAACTTTAGCAAACATCAAAATTAGCCAAAAATCACATTTTAGTACATTTTTAACCCTTTCAAGTTAGAAAATGGTCTTTAAATATTCCAAAACTTTATGAAACATTGTTAGAAGATATTTTAGACATGAAATGACATTTATTAACCCATAATCATCTATGACACAACTTGACCATGTTTTATCTCTCAATAACACCCCTAGACTACTATATGACCTCAAGATGACTTTACCTTAATTTATTCAAACTAACCTTAATAAATGCTAATAAGGTCAAATGAAGATTCCTAGGGACCATAAAAACATGACATGAACACATGACAAGTTAAAAATTTTAGGGGTTGGCCAAATTTGACTTGGGGTCAAATTTGGTCAACATTTTTGGTGATTCATAGGGATAACATGCCTGCAATGCTAATATGACCAGTAGCCTTGCATGTATATTGGGAAATGGGGTCTCTTGCACTTAGTTTAGACCTTAACATACCTTGAATAAGACACAAAAAAATGATTACCTTTATAATAGACAAAACAAATCAAACAAGACATAAACAAAGAAAGACACACATGTGCTCTCAAGCACTTAGGAAACACAAAGACAACTTAAACAAATTAGACTATATACAAACTAACTTGAAAGAGAAATCTTCCTCTTGGATCAAAGGGGAAGCTTGCACCATCTTTAGCTCCATGAGATGAAAGAAGGAATGATGCAAGTTTCCTCTTGGATCTAGGCCTTGAAGTCTTCATCTCCTTCATGTTTGCCAATATCCTTTGCATGTCTTCAAACACAATGATGATAGCTGCAAACATGTTACCTATGAAAGTGAACTCTTCTTGTACTTAACAACTATCTCATGAACTTTTTTGATGTTTGTGATTGTCTCAATCATGATCACTTCTTAACTTATAGGGGTAGCCTCTATCTTGGTATTTTAAAGATTATCATGTTGTCCTTCAAGATGTAAAGCATCTTCAAGAACATCTTCATACTTCTTATTAGCTAATATCTTATCAAAATCTTCAAGGAGCTTAGCATACTCAACCTAATCTTCATCATTTTCCTCCATGAAGACATCTTATTCAATATCTTTGTGCACATGACCTTCAACATTGCAAAGAGCTTCAAGCTCTCGGAGAAGATCAACATGTTGTTGCCAATCATCCTTATTTTCCTTCTCTTCAAGACACACAAATTTTTCAATTTCATCTTGATTGATTGAAGAATCTTCAACTTCAAGGTTGGATACAACTCCAACAAGTTTGAATGACATAATATCTTCTTTTGGGAGCACACCATCAAGAGGCAAGGCAACTTCGACAGTGTATTCTAACTAACCATTAGGGTATGTAGGATTTTGAAGACCTTCAAATTCTTCACAAATGTCATTGGAATTCTACCACATGTCATCTTGATTCATGGAGTCATCAAAAATTTCTTTTTCAATGGTATTTTCAGATTCAAACTCTTGATCATGCTCATGAATCTCACTCAACTCAGATGATATGATGTCCTTCTTCAAAGATCCTTCTTCTATGCCTTGATCACCCTCTTTGTGAGCAGATGCAACATCCTCAAAGTCTTCTCTATTTCCAGTCAAGAATATTGACTTATGCTTATCTTCACCAAAAGGAGTCCCTATGATGAACTCTTCTTCATAAATACTTATGTCATCTTCTTGATCAAATACAAATTTATCTTGTTTTTCTTTGCTTGCCTCCCATAGAATGGGTTATCCTTCAAGAAGGGATGTGGTGGAAGGGTGGTGAACAAGTTCATGGGTTGGAGAGGGAGTATGAAGTGTGATGGAGGGATGATGAATGGAATTGGGAATGAAGACTTCTTGAATGAATTCATGGGGAGATGACAAGTTGGATTGAGCAATGGGAGAGACATCTTTCTCAACAAGAGTTTCACTTTATTCATAGCCTTCTTAAGGATATTTAAAAACTACAAGCTCATAATCAACCTCTTGGTTTTCCCACCTTTCTAGTCTATCTATTGACCATTGGATATAGCATCTCATCTCATGCAGATCATCATTGATGACATAGTGAGCTTCTTTTTCAACCAGTCTCCACTTACTCATCAAGAATTGAACCAAATTTATCAACTTATCTATGAGATGAATAGGGATCAAATCAAGTTCCTTAATTCATTTTTACATCACTTTTTCTAATTTTAGCACATTTGGCATGAGTGCCAACAAGGATTTGGCTTAAGGTGGAATTGAAGCAGTAGGAGGAGGGTAATAGCGGGGATTATGGCGAGATTCAATTTATTGAGTTAGGTTCCTAACTTAAGCTTGTATGAATTTATATATTGCTTCCAAAGCAATGAAATCATTTGATTTCTCATGACAAGGGTGATAGGAATCATGTTGAAGTTGATATGCATCATGATAAGGCTGGTATGACTCATATTGGGGTTGATAGGAAGGTAATTATTGATACTCTTCTTGATAGCCTTCCTCATAGGATTCTTCATAGGGATAATAAATAACATCATGATCATATGAAGGAGGATTAGGATGACCATAGGACTATCATGACTCATAGGGTTGATGACAATCTTGATAGGACTGTTGAGAGACATAATGTGGGTCAAGACAAGGTTGGTAGGGGGTGTATAGTGGAGATTCTTATCATATCCAACCATACCAACTTTATTAGTTAAATAAAACACAAGATAACATCAAATTATTTTAAAATAAGTACCTGGGCTACTTATAACCAATTGATTGCATTCAGATTTTCCATTGGTGTTTGTTGAATGCTTCCCAAAGTTGATAAGTAAAAGAACACACCAAAAATTTATTCCACTCTTTGGACCTTAGTACCACTGGGTGCGCCAAAACTTTTATCACCCAATATTACACCCTAGAGAGGTTGTTCAAGCCTTATCTAGATTGAGTGAAACATTGGATTAATTTTAGGCCTATGGTTTACCTATAACAAAGGTAAACCTCTAGGTTTAAGGGCTATCTCCCTATATATGTCTTTGATAGCTTATCACCTACACTACTTGCTTTCTTGGGTGAAAAAAAAGAGAGAGAACATAAATAAAACCTATACTAATAAGGTTATGTACCAATTTAAACCTGATCACTACCAATCAACTATAAGTACACTTCAAACACAAGCCTAATCTGCATATGACACTACTCCAAAACTACCCTTGCATTAGTATTTATTATGGAGGTTTGTGAAGCTAACTTAAGCTAGGAGGACTAAAAAAAATGACATATAATGAAACTAAAATAGAGAAAACTCACTAAACTCATGGAAACTACATTATAACACTTCAAGAGACCTGTAACAAACTTTCAATGTTGAATATGGATGTAAGTAAGGATAACATGCTAAGGAAAAGAAGCTATTACTTAGCAAGATCAACTAAATTAACATACACATTGAAAAAAATCATGGATAAGGTAAAAGAGATCATTATTTATTGATTCAAGTCTAAAAATAATCAGGGATTTTCCATACTCAAGTGGAGGATCCATTTCTAAGCCAAAGTGGCTCAATATATAGCACAAGTGTGAGAGAAGTGTGAAAGAGAGAGAAGATAGACAAGTGTCATGTAAGTTATAAAAGTAAGAGGATTTATGAAAATTTCATAACATAATTCTAAATCCATATGTATCTCCTCTTCAGATGCTTCATCTCTCCAAGTGGCATGGGAGGTTGAATGCATGCTTGACACCTTGACTAGCTTCTTAAAACTCTCCTTCTTCTTGACATGTTGAAGGACAAGTGGCCTTCTTGGTGATCAGATAAATTTATCCTGCATGTTTCCTCTAATATTTACACCTTTAAATTAATCCCAATAGGTTATCCTTAACACATCACCTCTTTCTCTTGCAAGGTGTTTAGAGGGCTCTTCATCTCCTTAGGCCTACTTTGTAAACAAGTGTCAAAACTTGGTTTCAATTACTTCATCTCATCTAAACTTCATGGATGGCCTATTTACATCATATTATATATTTATAAATCCATTTTGAGGCCTCAAACTATCCCCAATAGGTCGATCTCTACCAAAAGCCTCAATTAAGCTTCATTCTTTATAGCCTTTTTTCCTTGTGTAGAAATTTTAAGGACTATATTGACAATATAAGGGCATATTTTATGAACCTATATTGCCTTATAGTTCCATGTCAAGTTTCATGAGCTGAATCCAATTGGAAATTAACCTTTTTTCCCCATCTCTTCTGCCAATTAGGCCTAATTAGGCCTCTAGTCCTAGAAAGTTATTTTTGGCTCTAAAATCCTCCTACACTTGTGAAACCTCTAGTAAGTGTGTGATTAACTTTAAATATTACAAAAATAACCTCCATGTCAAGTTTTAGGTTTTGTAATAATGTGCTTATAGACAAACCATGAAATGGTAAAAAAATAAGCCTTCAACAAGCCTGTTTGGAATGCCTTGTAAAATAGAGTTTGTTTGGTCACTTTCAGGGGTTATTGAGAAAATTTATTAATTTTAATAGTTATGAAAAGTCCAAATTCACCTCATTTCATGATTAATAATCTCTCACCTTCTTTTAACACCTACAAAACACAAAAAAACATGCAAGAATAAGGTATTTTGGGTAGTCTGTACAACTCAAGTACAAGTGGGTGAGACACTTGGAGTATATAAAAACATCCAATAGGTTTTAAGAGAAATTTTTGGCATTGTATGTGATTTAGGAGTCAATCTCTATAAACTGGTCACTATTGATCTCTTACACAGCATGGAGGTGCTTCAAATTATTAGTGATGATTCATAAAGTTGGATATATGAATACTCCAACCAATTATAAAAATTTGAAGTAAATTAGGGTTCTAATCTTTCCCTAGGAGAATAGGGTTATATGAAAGACATGTGATCTGTACCAAGTGAAGTAGTTTGGCCTCTCAATTGGAAATAAGCATTCTGAGAGAGGTGAGCAAGTTTTGCAATTTATAGGTGGTTGATCTAGATTGGTTTGACTTCAAATGACCTTGATGAGGTCTGAGAAACTTTCCCTGACCTATTTCAATTGTTATCCAACTTCCTTATTTCATCAAACCTCTGCTATATCTCAATGTTCAATCCTAGGGTTTGTGAAATAAATTATCCATTCTACCCTAACTCACTGTATCCTTCTATTTCTCTCACTTTCAGATGTATGTGACTTAATATAATGTATATATAGGTTCTTAATTATCTCATCAAGGTTTTCAATGACTCATCTGAGTTCAACTGACTTCATTTTCTTAGTTGACTGCCTAAACAAGCCTATATATGCTCTTAAGACTGACTGAACATGGTTGTTTATGCTTGTTTGTCAACTATGTCTGAGGATGATGGAACAAGGTTGAAACATATCAAAAACCTTATATCTTCTTACTCTCCCTCAAAGTTATCCAAGGCTCATTCAACTCTACTGATCTCTTTAGGTTGTCATCTCTTCAAGATTGCCTAATAGGCATGTGCCTATAATTAGGTCTCTACCAGTTGAACATGGGTTTGAATCTCCATTCATTGCTTTAGGTTATTATAGAGTGGTGTTATAATTATTAAATTCATCATGAAAACACTTTGTTCTTGATTCAAATCCTCTGACCTTCTCACAGACCTTTCAAACAACTAGTGTTTTATTTGAGTAAGCAGGTTGTATGAGTAGGCAGAGTGTTTGGTGTTTGTTCTTGATTTAAATGAATCAGAGACTCATGTGAGGCTTTTGAAGTCATTTTGAAACTTATCCCCAAATTATTTACTTCCCTTTCAAGTCTCTTCCAACTCCTCCATACAAACAACCTTCTTGAGAGCTCAAGCAAGACTATGTGTAGGTAATTAGACTCGTGACCCTATTTTAGTCCTTTACTCTGTAGTTATTGGCTTATTACTTATTTTAATTCACTATCCTAGCTCATTTATAATATTATGATCACAAACAAACACCATTGTATCAAGCTTGAGAGGGTCTTTGAGTTACCCAAATGGACCTACAGGTGGCTATGTATTCATTAGGACCATGTTTACTCATTTTATATAGTCTACAACCTAATGTTCTAGGAGTATTTTAAACATTGGAACCTTATCATTGGATTTTCTCATATTTTTAAGTATTATATACTTACTAATCCCTTGGAAATCTAATTCTCATCAATATAACTATCAAGACCATTTCTCAAACTGACTGTAGGTGTCAATTTTAGGACTGTCTGACTGTGTATAGTACTTCAAGGTCTTTAAGTTTACCATGTCATATTACAATTACCATAAATTATACTTTCACTTTATTATTTCCTTTCAATCTCAATTAACCTTTCAAGACATTCTTATACTCATTGTTCATACAAATATAATCCACTCAAAAAATCTAGTAGGTGACTGTCTAGGAATTCTGAGTGTGTGATTTTGCATTTTGGATTTTCTCACTTCACCATGGAACTCATAATAGTGATTAGTTATCATTAGAGACTCTTTACTAATGTGTTCCAAATCCATTAGCATATCAAAACACCTTTAAATCTTGTGTTCCTGTCTACACAGTCAGTTCTATAGATGGATCTTTTTAGGCATTTTTAGCTTAGCTTTTGACTTTCAAACACTTGGAGATCTTCATGTGATCCATGACCTCATCTTGAAATTTTCATAGTGTTTTATACCTATAAAACCTTCATGAGGTATTAAAAATGCTATATTTTCCTAAACTGTAGACATATAGGCATGTAGGTGATAAAGATTGCAACTTATATGTTAGAAATTGGAAAAGGAGCCAATATGAATGACAGTGATAAGGACAAAGTATCTTAATTGGATCACACATTTAAAAATAAGCAAAAATATCAAATACCTTTTGAAATGCATATCCAAAATATTCAAAACATCTCTACTATACAAATAAATAACGGAGTCTATAAAGAGTGAATGAAGAACCAAAAAAAACAAAACCCATCATACAACTTGGGAGTTTCCCCTCCCAAATGTAAAGGAAAATCACACTTTAACTTGAAATTTATCCAATGTTGTAAGTTTCATGTCTCATCCAATTAGGCATTTCATAGAAATAATTTGAAAAAGCATTGCGACATAAAATATTGACAACACCTACATAGTTTGATTCTTTTCCATAGGAGAAACATAATTTATGAGATTCCTTGGAGGAGTTTGTTCTTAACTATGCAAGCCATACACTAATTTTCTAGCCATTTGGCACATGTGCACTATTATGAGGTATCATCCTTGAGAATACATGAGGATAATAGTGCAAGGGTTTCCATTTCAATTGATAGATTGTGAAGTATTGTGACTTCATGTGACTTATTTATTTGAAATTGGCACATATTTTTTCGATGCATTATGAAAGGATCTATTTCTATTTGTTTGGTATTTAATTCCACATGTCATGGGAATCTTATTATGATGTATTTTTTTTTATTTCTTATGATTATCATTTTTGATGTATTATGATGTAATGTGTTCATTCCTTGGAATTGTGAGAGACATTTAATATTTGTAGCACACTACAGTGTGTTAAAAAAATTTAGTGGGTGTAAAGTAATTGATTTAAGTAGATGGTTATTACACCTATATAATCACCCATACACTTTTCTAAGAGAGGGAGAAGAGTGTAGGATGGTTGAGGCTACTTCCAAAGTATTGGAGCTTGAAGAATAATATTGAGTGATTGTTTTGAGACTTAATCTACAGTTACAAAGGTTGTGAGTTAACAAACATATATCTATGGATTGATGTTGTAACACATCTAATTATGATATTTTAGTGTCCTTGTTATTATTATGCATATTTTATTTCTTTGATATTAAAAAATAATAAATATTTGTGTGTGTTTTTAGCCTTTTATGACATATTTCATTATATATTTTTATGGCTATGTGGTCTAAGGCATATCTTAATTGATAACCTTAACTTTAGTTGCATCATATGTTATCAAATCAAGGTTTTTAATCCTTGTTGTCTATTTTTATTTCTGCATTTATGAGTTTGGATATAAATTAGTTGTAGACATATTATGGGGAGAGTGTTGGGGAGAAGGTGTAATAGAGTTTTTAAATTTGAATCTTTAAAATTAACATTTTGTATCTAGATATAGATTTATAAGTAAAATGGCACACATAAGAGGTTTAGGTGGTATAAGGGAGAGAGTGGATAGAACACAAACACTTACAGATATAGATGAAATGATGAAAGACAAGCAAGCCTAAGTGGAGGCTATAGAGTCAACGCAATGCTGAGGTGTTGTGGTTGTAGATGATGAGATCAAAAATGAAGTTATGGTAGAATTTCCTAAAGACCAAAATGAATAAGAGTTTGATTAACCTTAATATAAATTCTTATGATTTGTTAAGAGAATAAATAGTAAACCAAATTTGCACCCCAAAAGTTTTTCTAGAAGCTTGAGTCCTGTAGAGCTCATTGACTAGATTAACGAGTTAGATAAATACTTTGAGTATAAAAGTATGGAATATCCCAAGCATGTTAAGTTTTTCAATGAAAAAATTTGAGATGTCCCATGCCTTTATGGTGGGATCATGTTCAAGCTGAAACATTATGTAAATAAATAGATAAGATAAACACTTAGAATAGATTTATTGTGAAGTTAGAGGCTATTAGGATTTAATCCAGTTGAGTGAAAAAGCCAAAGGCTCAAATATGTGGAACACACAAATTTTTAGTCAATCATCTTCAATAATTTTATTAATTGAGATATTAAAATATATAAGAAAATGCTTCTAATAACACTTCCACCAATAGGTTAGTTGTTAAAAAATAACAATTAATAAACAAACTTAATGCTAATTTAGGATTGGTTGTTCTAACAACCAATATCCTATATTATTTTATGCTATGTGATTTTCACAACCAAATCACTAATAATAAATATAAATAATATGTCCATGTTAGAAATAATTCCTAACACTCCCCTTTTAGTTCTAACATAGAGCAAGAAACTCGAATGTCAATTTCAACCGATAATGCATTCGATTACAAACACATGATTTTATTTTACATTGAAAATCCATTTTATTGAAAGCTACCTTTCAAGACTTATTTGAAGACTTGAAAAAAGAACTTGACTCACAAACAAATCTAAACTTAGATATGAAAAATATATTTTATTATATTTGACACAAAATGTTAAAGACAACTCAGAGCACTTACAATACTAAAACAAACGACTTAAAATAATAATAATAATAATAAAAAAATAAATGACCACTTATTTTTGACAATATAAAAATGACTTCAAACTTTTAAAATAAAAAACTAATACTCCCAACCTAACAAATTAAACACACACCAAATCAAATCAATTAAAAAAATATCTTTTATACAAATGAAATAATAATATTAAATAAATAAGTAAAATGATAATATATAAAATCATACATCTAATATCTTGACAATGGCATATTAACGTGTAACAACTAAATCCTAAAAGAAATGAAATTTTCATAAAAACTTTAGACTTTAGATTATAGATTGAAAGAAAACTTAAACTCAATCTTGTCAGGGGATCTACAGCTCTACCAATTAGAGCACAATTGATTACTTTCTTATATGCAATTAAACACGGAATTATACCAGAATGATAAAGTAGCTAGAAACTTGAGACAACAAAGAATTTGAGAGACAATACACACTCTTGTATTAAATACTACTAGAAGAAAATACAATAAGGAAGATGCCACTTCTTCCTCCACCTCAAAGGCTTGCCACACCTCAAGAACTTCTTCTCTCTCTCACTTGCTCAACACAACAACTCTAAAGCCTGAGTTGCTATCCCTCCTTGAATGCTTCAGCTGATCTCCTTGACCTTACACCTGTAGATCTCCTTGACCTTGCTAGCTTCAATGCTTTTACTTGCCTTAGAATAATTACAATACATGCCTTATGGGTCTATAAATAAGATCCCATGCTTACAAAAAATAGAAATATAACTACTAAAATTAGACACACAGCTCGCGATTTAAATTAGCCCCTTAGCATGCAAACACTCGATTCAACTAACTGACTGTTCGTCAACAACAGTTTCAAAAATACACAGGCGACCGATGCCGGTCCCTGCTGGTCTGGTGCTGCCGACGTTGGCCGACTTCCTACCGTCGCCGGTCTCCTTCTCCACTGCACTTGACCGACGTCGGTCATACTGCCGATGCCGGTGGCTCTGGTTCTTCAGCATCCTTCCTTCTAGTGTCTGCAAATAGTTGAAGCTTTTAGCTCCACACCACAACAATCTCCCACTTGGAGATAAACAACTGCAACTTGTACCTATACCTGTACACCATCTATTTTGTTCCTTAGGCTCTGTATCCCTCTTCAATGTCACTCTTGAAGACCAACCACCACGCAAACCTGTGATGCAATACCTGTATCTTATGCCACAAGAATTTTGCTGCTCCCAAATTCTCCATGACATACTTCTGAACCAACTCTACCCTTAGCTCAGAAAACTCCCTGTATATGAAACCCTGCAACAAGTAACACAATACAGTAACAGGGTAATGTAGCTAATATTATCTAACCTGGTAAAGATAAAATACAATGGTCAAACCTCCATTGTTCTGCAGCATAATCAAGACCATATACCATAGCCTTCTGTCTCAAGTGTCCATCCACTCTCTTCTCTAAAACGGGAATCCATCCCTCTATCTAGTGCTTCTTTCCAGCTGACAACACTACCAACAAATACCTGTTTGGTTCTCTAAGGACTCACACTCCTCATCCATGCCAAGCTCCCACTATTTTTGGATTCTACCTGCATTGCTTCTTCCATCTTCCTAGTTCATGACTATCAGTAAGCAATATAAAGAAGGTGAACAAAGAATATGAGGTTCACATACCTTTCCTGACCTCTACATGGGTGTTTGAGACTTATTAATTCACCCAACATCCGTTCCAGTGACCGATCTAGGCCATCTCCCAGTCTACTTCTGATCGATGTCAGTTCCCTACACTGATCCTAACTACCGACATCGTTTCCCTGGCCGAGGCTGGTGTCCCTCCTGCCGATGTCGGTCCTTATGACCGACGTCAGACTTCTCCTGTCTGACCTACTGACCCTGCTGGTCTGCACATGACCGATGTCGGTATTTGGATGACTGACGTCGATGCCAAGCAACTGACATCGGCATCTGTGTGTTCCTGTAAGTGATGAAATTTTCATCCGCGAGCTCTTCTTGGATCATACCTCTGTCCATGCTGCCCTGCTCAGATTTATTCAGCTCCTGTGACTGATCTCTGTCCTTCATCTCCTCCATAAACACCAAGGCTTCTTTGTTCCTGTCAAAAGCATCAAATTTCCTCTTTCTGCAATGAACTGTATTTATGCTTTCCAAATTTGAATGCATACCTTTTGAATCAAGAACTTTCATTCCCTTCCTATTCTTGTGACCAAGCCTATTAGGCCACATCTTCGAATCTACACCAGAAGTGGAATCAGTAATACAAGTAGACAGATAAAGATTATCTACTTTCTTACCTCTTGCTAGAACAAGTGCTCCCTTGGTAACCTTCCAATAATCCGCTGTGAGGGTTATTGTGCATCCCTCATCTCCCAACTTTCCTATAGAAATCAGACTCTGCTTCAGAATTGGAACATGCATGACCTCTTTCAACACCCACGTGTTGTCAATCTGCAATCTCAGCTGCACTTTCCCTTTGCCAACTATCCGACAAGGCGTACCATCCCCTAAATAGAGCACTCCAAAATCTCCCTATTCATACTCATAGAACAAATCTCTGTTTGGGGATGCATGAAAAGATGAACCAGAATCTAAAATCCATGATCCTACCTGACTATCTGAAGAAAGTATGAGAGCATCCTGCATCACGATATTTGCATCCTTTGCTTCTTCAATACCTGAATGTTGATTCTCTTTATCTCTCAACCAACACTCCTTTGTATGTCCTTTCTTTCCACAAAACCAGCAGGTAATACCTTTGGACTCGGATCTCCTTCCCGACCTTGATTTCCCTTGCTCAACCTTCTCCCTTTGCCTTTCCCTGCTTTTTGCACTTAGAGCATTCCCTGATGATTCACCTGTGCTTCTCCTGCGTATTTCTTCATTCAAGATCACACTCACAACATCATCAACTTTTAAGATTTTAGAAGCAGATGCAGAATTACTTACTGCCATAACCATACCGTCCCAACTTTCAGGCAAAGAACATAAAATCAAGAGAGCCTTTACCTCATCATCAAAAACAATATTGACTGAAGCTAATTGGTTTACCAAACCATGGAAATCACTGAGATGAGTATGTACCGATCCACCTTCCTGCATTTGCAAAGTAAATAGCTGCTTCATAAGATATACCTTATTAGAAGCTGAGGGCTTTTCGTATAAATTCGCCAAAGACTTTATCAACTCTTCCGTTGTCTTGCACTGTGATAAGCTGGAAATCACAGATGATGCAAGGCTCAACCTTATGGAACCTGGAGCCTTTCGATCAAGAACGTTCCATTCTTCATCCTTCATATCTGTGGGCTTGCATGCAACCCCACCCAATGGTAAGTACAAATCCATCTGATATAGATAGTCCTCAATCTGCATCCTCCAATGTTGATAATTCTTTCCATTAAACTTCTCCATTCGTAGCCTGCTTTCTTCTGCCATTGCTGAACTCCCACTCAATCAGAAAACCCTGTGAATGACCTGTAATAAAAAACAATACCCTGCTTCCTGCAAACTGTAGCTCTGATACCACTTGTCAGGGGATCTACAGCTCTACCAATTAGAGCACAATTGATTACTTTCTTATATGCAATTAAACACGGAATTATACCAGAATGATAAAGTAACTAGAAACTTGAGACAACAAAGAATTTGAGAGACAATACACACTCTTGTATTAAATACTACTAGAAGAAAATACAATAAGGAAGATGCCACTTCTTCCTCCACCTCAAAGGCTTGCCACACCTCAAGAACTTCTTCTCTCTCTCACTTGCTCAACACAACAACTCTAAAGCCTGAGTTGCTATCCCTCCTTGAATGCTTCAGCTGATCTCCTTGACCTTACACCTGTAGATCTCCTTGACCTTGCTAGCTTCAATGCTTTTACTTGCCTTAGAATAATTACAATACATGCCTTATGGGTCTATAAATAAGATCCCATGCTTACAAAAAATAGAAATCTAACTACTAAAATTAGACACACAGCTCGCGACTTAAATTAGCCCCTTAGCATGCAAACACTCGATTCAACTAACTGACTGTTCGTCAATAGCAGTTCCAAAAATACACAGGCGATCGACGCCGGTCCCTGCTGGTCTGGTGCTGCCAACGTCGGTCGACTTCCTGCCGTCGCCGGTCTCCTTCTCCACTGCACTTGACTGACGTTGGTCATACTGCCGACGTCGGTGGCTCTGGTTCTTCAGCATCCTTCCTTCTAGTGTCTGCAAACAGTTGAAGCTTTTAGCTCCACACCACAACAAATCTAAAATCGAACACAAACTTAATAAATAAAAATCAAGTCTAAAAAGAATCGACTATAACAAACCTAAATAGAAAATACAACCAAACCTAGATAAACCATAAAAAGACTCCTTTATCTTTATCTTGAAGACTTAAATGGATTTGATGATTTATCACAATCGTAATTGTTCAACCACTATGTAACTGTCTAATAGCCAATTAACATAACAATGTAATAAACTATGCTAACATATAACAATGTAATAAACTATGTTAATATTACCACCTTTATTACATTGTTTTTACAAATGTACCCCTAAAACAAATCAAATTACACCTTGCCAAGTGACTTGGTGAGTATATCTACAATCTATGAATTTGTTGGGTAGTACTAGAGCTGAATGTGGTGGTTCAAGACTTGTTATCGAATGTAATGGCATTGGACCTCAATATGTTTGGTCTTTCATGAAATACTGGATTCTTGGCAAGCTTCAACACACCCTAAATGTCACAGAAAAGGATTGGTGGATGATCTTTAGGAATGGATATGTTAGACAAAATACAACGTAACCAAATTACTTCGCACAAATCTCTTCATGCATCATGATATTTTGACTTTATGGATAAGAGAGAAACTACTGATTACTTCTTACTAATCCATGAAATCAGTCTAGATCTGAGATGAAAGATATAACCTGAAGTTGATTTCCTATCATCAATAGATCTAGCATAGTCTGAGTTTGTGTAACCCTACAAGAAGAAATGTGAGTTGTTATTGTATTCTAGAGCATAATCTACTATACCTTGAACATATCTCAAAACATGTTTTGCTGCAATCTAACGACACTTTTTTTGTTCCTACATGAATCTCTAAAGATAGTTGACAACAAAGCATACATTTGGTCTAGTATATGTCAAGTAAATGAGACTCCCAACAAGTTACATGTAGTAAGTTTCATCTACTTGAGGTGAATCCTAAAATTGAGATAGTTGTAAACCTTTCTCCATTGAATTTGACATTGGTTTACAATATGTCATCCCATATTTCTCAAGTAACGTCTTGGCATATTTCATATGTGAGATAAAAATGTGATTCTTGTTTTGCCATATCTCCAAGCCAAGATAATAATGAAGTAACCCCAAGTACGTCATATCGAAGGGTTTCTTCGGGTCATTCTTTACTTCTTCAATGAGATCATTTATACTTCCTATGATCATAAGATCATCCACATACAAAACAAGAATGATAATTTATGTGCCTACCTTCTTGATATACAAATTTGAATATGAGGCGCTACGAATGAATCCATGCTACAATAGATGATCATCTATCTTAATGTACCATGCCCTTGTTGCTTGCTTAAGACCATAAAGTGACTTAATTAGATGACATACCTTCTATGGAAGTTGTTCATCAATGAAGCCTTCTGGGTGTGTCATGTACACTTCTTTGAGATCTCCATTCAAGAATGCACTTTTAACATCCATCTGTTGAAGCTTCCATCCCTTTTGTGCTACAAGTGCACAAACAACTCTGATGGTATTGATATTAGTAGTGGGTGCAAAGGTCTCCTCATAATTAATTCCTTCTTGTTGAGCATACCCCTTTCCAAAAAATCATGCTTTGTATTTTTTGATGAATCCATCTGCCTATATTTTGTCTTGAAAATTCACTTTCAGCCAATAGATTTCTTTCCTATAGGCAGATCGACAAGTTCCAACGTCCCATTTTTTATGAGGGCTTCATATTCAACATCCACAACCTTCTTCCATTGAGGTTGACATAAAGCCTATTAAACTGTCTCTAGTTCGGTGCTTTCAACTACTAAACTCATCAATGCAAGATTAACTTCGTTTCTTGCATATCTTCTTGTCTAAACTCTTGATGAAGTATCTAGATTAGACTTTAGGTGTGAGTCCCTGATGGTGCTTTCTATCCATTTTGGACATTGATGCTGCTATTGATTTGATGAAAAATTATCTTCCAAATTTTCAAGGTCAATGAACAATTCTCCTTGTAGCTCACCTTCTTTGTGACAAGATTCTTCATTCTCATCATCTAATTTTAAGGAACAGTCTATGAGAGGTGGTATGTTCTAACTCCTTTTGTGGAAATTATTTGAATGATGACTCATCACAAACCATGTCTTGACTCTCATAAATATTCTATGCATTAGGATCCATGAGACAATATGCTTTTGACGTAGTATTATACGTCAATAGAAGGCACTGGAGTGTCTTTGGTTTGATATTTTTCTTTTTTAGATGAGACATGCATATATGATGTACAACCAAATACTCTTATATGGGAGATTGAAGGTTTATGACCACTCCATACCTCTTCTAGTGTCTTATCTTTTAATATCTTTGTAGGTGCCCTACTGAGAAGATATACAACTTTCTAAATTGCTTATGCTAAGAATGACACCTCTAACTTTGTAGTGGAAAGCATGCAACGAGCCATCTCCATGACTAAATGATTGTGTCACCCAACAATTCCATTCTATTGGGGTGTATAGGGAGCATCCAGGTGTTGTTTGATGCTGTGTTGCTTCAATAATGCCAAAAAATCCTTTGATGTGAATTCCCCCCTCGATCTAAGCAGAGGAGATGAAGAGGTCTCCCTGACTGGGTGAAAATAATCTAGTAGAAAACATTAAAATGAGTAAAGGCTTCACTCTTCTTATTGAGAAAGAACATCTATGTATTTTGAGAGAAATCACCAATGAACAATTGGAAGTACTTGAATGTTGTTTATCGGTAAGGCATCCAAGGCATAGAGGCAAAGAATGGGACAACTAAGGAAGTCCATGTACTATGACCTTAGAGCTAAGTTGGTACAAGGAGCCAACATAAAGGTGCCCATATCGATAATTATAGAGAACAATGGATTTTGCCATAGAGGTAGAGAGTAACTGCATCTAGGGTAAATAATCGATCCTTCAAAAAAGCTCTAGAAATGATCTTACCTTCCCATGAGAGGAGATAGGATTTGGTGCCATTCTTGATCAGGAACTCCACCTTAACCTTATGATTCAAGATCTGACTTATAGACAAGAGATTTGTTGTCAAGCTGAGGATATACAATACCTTTGTGAGAGTACAGGATCTCATCTTGAGATGAATGGTGATGGTTTCAATTTCTTTTGTAACATACTCCTTATTGTCTATAATTTGAACTCGATCTCTAATGGGTTGATTTGTCAGTGAATTAAAGAGCTCCTTGCATCCCGTCATATGTTTGCTAGCGCCAGAGTCGATCAACCAAACATTGCTCATTGGTGATGAGGTTTGGGAGACAAGATCTACGTTCTTATATGCATTGTAATATACTCTTATTGGAGCCTCTTATTCAAATGCTTCATCCTGTTGTGGGTGTTGTTGTGTCACTACATGTCCATGTTGCTTCTATCATCGAGTACATCTTTTTTATTTATGTGAATCATCTCCACTAGATGTGCCCTCTTGACTGGATGTGTTTTGTGTCAAGGCATTATACCAACAACGATCAGTGTCATGCATATTGGGTGCAACAAATATGACACCATATTTTTGCCTTCTCAAATTTATGTTGTTGTGACTGCTTTGGTTGTCCTTTTAGGAACTTTGAACCATCTTGTTTGGAAATCAGGGATTTACCCTTTAACTCATCTTGCATGGACTGAATGACTTTTTCTTATTGAACCAAATTCACCAGTTCTTTGAAAAACATTGCTTGCTTTGTAATGTTCAGTGCCATAATGAATATACAAAATTGAGATGGGAGAGCTCTCAATGTGATCAAAACCAATAGCTTGTCCTTGATTGTTTCTCCAAATGCAACAAGTTTTGCTAGAAGTTCTACCCCCTGGCATAAGAACTCCTCAACTTTCTCACCATCTTTCATACTGAGAGTATGAAGCTTGGACTAGAGATGGAGGATCTTAGTTTGATTCTTCACCTCGTAAATAGTAAACAAAATGTCTCAAGCTCCTTCAATGTTGACGCATCTTGAATATGAGGTTGAATCTCATCAGTGACACTGAGTGTGATCAACATCAGGGCTTTGGCATTTGACTTGTCATATTTTATTCTTTCATCAACTCTAGTATGATGGGTCATTGTACCAGTGACAATACCCCATAATTATTTGAATTAAAAAATCATTCATATCTTCATCTTCCATACGGAAAAATTTAACCCTTTTAAAAATTGAGCATCAAACAAAAATAATTTTGATGCAAACATTTTATTTTATGCAATATTTCACAAAGCTAACAAAATAGTATTTTATTGGTTCGAAATTTTGTATTATAAAAAGAACCTTATTGAAAGGTGACTTTACAAGTGCGGTCGCTGAAGATGTTTCTCGACCTCAAACTGTTGTACATAATTTTTGGGATTGATGGAACTCTGGATTTTATCATTTATCCGCTTCTATATCTCAAGTACTCGCATTCGTTAAAACTTGGTTGTTTCCACCTGCGGAAGTCTTGGCTCTCAGACCCGATGTAGAGCAGGCCGTCTAGAGATGAAGTAGTGATGGCGTATACATGGTCGCCAAGGTTCACGCCCAACGATACACTTTTTCCTACCTTTGTAGTGAGCAAGAGGAGACCATTAATCCCCTTCTATTGCATAGTTCCTTCACCAGGAAGTGTTAGGATTTACTGTGCGCCAAACTACACCTGAGATAGGCTATGATTCATGAACTAAAAAATGCAGGTAACGATCCACAATGGGCGTCAGCAAATTCACGGCCTTTTACTTCCACATGAACCTGGTGCTCATCAACACTTGTCTGCGCTCGGCTGTGATGCGTCTATTTCAGACTTCTCGGCATTTTGATGCTCGGCGGCTCCTGTCTCTTCGTGCTGGCATTTCGAACAGTTCTTCTTCAAACTTTAATCACCTAACCGAGTTCTTCAAGATTACGTTGAAGCTTTGATACCAGATGAAGACTTAAATTGGCTTCGATAATTTATTCAAATACTGGTTATCACAACCGTAATTGTTCAACCGCTACATAATTGTCTAACAGCTAACTAACATAACAATGTAATAAAATATAGCTAACATATAACAATGTAATAAACTACGCTAACATATCTTCCAGTTGCAATCGTCGTATGAAAGAGAAATCTGCCATTGGAAGTGAGGACTGGCAGAGTCTGTAAGGTACGTAGAGATAACTACTATTGAATGGCAATGACGGTGAAGGCTTAATCGACGGTGGAAAACACCAGGACCGGCAGTGGAAGTGCATTGACTGGCTGAGAGTGGAGGACGACAATTGGAGACTGCATGTTCACTGTACATTTTCCGAAAACAGAATTGTAGAAAGTCTTCACATTCAACCTCATGCTTGTAAAATTTATTTTGATGATCTTGCATTCTAGATCCTCCAAAACCAGGCTATATGTTCCAATCGCCTCACAAAAATTTGGATTTCCTTGACCAGGATGAGCTTGTAGGAAGTAGATCGGAGATCTCAGGAGAATTTTGTAGAGAGGAAGCCAAGCTGTCGACGTGGGTGAGCTTGCAGCCGAGTAGAGCTACACATAGAGGAGTCGAGGTGTCGAGCTGAGTGATGTAGGGTCAAGTGCTGATACATAGCTAAGCCTAATGTAAATTTCTGAGAAAAAAACTCCGAATAAATAAAATACAAGAAAATAAAAACCATAAGCTAATATATATATATATACAAGAAAATAAAAACCATAAGCTATTATATATATAATTTTTTTAATTTTTAATGTACACAAAGAACAAGATGGGTGGGCAAATTGCAAAAAGACATGAACATGATGAAGCTAAAAAATGTGCATGTGGTCTTCACTGCACTTTGTGGACAACATGTAAGTAGGGATGAAAAATAAATGAATAGTAGTTGTATGTAGTCATTAAAACAATGCAACTCAAAAATTTATTGTGATGAAAAAATAAATGAATGTTGTATAGAGAAGTTCAAGACTCTTATTCTGATATCACTATAAATATTTAACCCATTTGAGTGAAAGAGTCGAAGGCTCGAATGTGAGATTATAATATATAAGAAAATATTTATAACAACACTTTTAACAATAGATTAGTTGTTAAAAACAAATAAACAACAAACAATCTTAACATTAATTTAGGATTGGTTGTTCTAATAATCAATATCTTATATTATTTTATGTTACATGATTTACACAACCAAATCAATAATAATAAAATTAAATAATATATTCATGTTAAAACTAATTCCTAACATAAGTTAAATTCATTCTTATAAATAATAACATGAATATGTTGAAAAAGTTTCAAAACTAAAATAAAAAAATGAACATCATTAAATATATAGTGAAATAATTCTCATCGTAAAATTATAATTATAATTTGTAACTATGAATTAATTTATAATAGATAGATTTTTGAATTGATTTGTAAGGAGAAAATGTTTTAAATTTATGAATAGAGTTTTTATTATAAGGTGCTATGAAATATTTATCTTTTCATTAAGCATATGATGGGAGTAATTATGTATTTAGATTGTTTTTGAAAGTTCACACTTATAGCAAACCTTACAATAAAACAACAACTAAGTTCATTTAAACACAAAGAATGTGCACATTACAAGATGAGTTCAAAAGTAATTAGTAGGCATTGTAGACTAGTTTACTCGTTGGTCGTTTCCTGCTTCATTCTACATTGCTTAAAATATGTATGAATGTTGTATGATCCTTCACATTCTACAAATAATTGAGAAAATGGTCTAATAATCTAATTCTTTAGATCTACTAGGATTACCTATGTTATTCTAAGATCGCTGCATTTATTGTTCCTTTGCACGTAACTACTTTTAAGTAATGACGATTAAGGTTTATTTGTGTAATGTTATATAGGCAGGGTGTGCAATACTAGTAGGGGGATTACCTATGTTATTCTAAAATCACCACATTCATTGTTCCTTTATACGTAACTACTCAAAGTAATGATGATTACGGTTTATTTTTTTAATACTATATAAAGAGGTTGTGCAATATTAATAGGGATGCACAAAATTGGGAGGACTCACAACACTAAATAAGGTGCACAAAATTAGAAATGTTGTGGATTATTGGAAGAGTGTGCAATATTATAAAATGGACTGAAAAAACCTTATAATATTATATTACTTTATTCTTTTTGTATCAATTGAATGTGAAGTCTTAAAACATAATATCACCTAAACATAAATTTTAAGTAATATAAAAATAATTTTTTTTCATTGTTTAATAATTATGTTTAATATAATTTTAATTAGAAAATTACTATACATATCTTAGATAAGTCTATATGTATACTAGTTATATTGTATTGTATCATTTTTAATATCAAACATTTGTTATCTTAAAATTTAAGTTACTATAATTTTAATTATGTTAGTTATATTCTATTGTATCATTTTTAATGTCAAATATTTGTTAAAATTTAAGTCTTTAATTATTATTAATTTTATATTTTCATCACATTTTAGAAATTAAATCCAACATTATTCAATTAATAAAGAAAAAAGACAAAACATTAATATAAAATAAGTGTTAGATAAAAAGAAGTTCATTATTGATTGTGATTGTGATTGTATTTAGCGTTTGAAAATGCTGTACAATTTTATAAATTATTTTAGACCTCTCTATCTTCTTTGATTTTTTTTTTTATAATATCGACTTTACATTAATTAAATAATTATAAATTTAAATAAATAAATAAATAATTATTACCCACAATAATAAATATAAAATAAATAAATAAATTCTTTTATTTTAAATTAAATAAAATTACCACGATAACAAATATAATTCATCTATTGTATATTCCAAGATAATAAATAAATAATTTTTTAAAATTTAAAGTAAATAAAATTACCACAATAACAAATATAAAATAAATAATTTTTTTTTTAAATTTTAAAAGTAAATAAAATTACCACAATAATAAATAACAAATATAATTCACATATCATATATTCTAATATGCTAAATATATAATTATTTTTATTTATTTTATAAATAAAATTATTATAAAAAAATTATAATTCAACTATTTACGAGTTAGTGGATTCTAAAATAGTTAAATGTTAACAAACTCATGTTATTACATGAAATTATTTAATTATATATATATTTTTTAGTAAACAAATAACATTTATGTACAAATAACATTTACATGGAATAACTGAATTACATTAAATATTAACATCTCAATCCATATTTTAGAAATAAATATATAACAAATTATAATAATTTCACATCTAAATTATGTAAAGGGCTGAAAGAATTTATATTTAAAAACATTAGATTAATGAGATTTTACTGGATGTTTGGGAAGAGGAATGGTTGCAAGACTCTACCAGAGGAGATTCATCACTTAACTAATTCATTGAAGATTTTGATATTGGATGACTTTTGTGAAATTCGGGAGTTGCCTAAGTATGTATGTGGATTACCTTATTTGAGTAAACTGAGTATTATGCAGTGGGATTCTTTAAAGCGTCTGCGCAAATCAGTTCGAAAGCTTACCACCTTGACACACTTGCATTTGCCATCTTGTGGTAATGTGAAAAAATTACCTAAAATACTTAGTTTGAAGTTATTGTGAAGGTTTAAATTTGTTTAGTTGTGAGAATTTGAAAGAATTGCGTTTCAGCTTTGGCCAATTCAACTCTTTGAAGAGGTTGGATTTAACAATTTACTTTCAATTTAAAGAATTGACTTCCAGCTTCGGGCAACTCACTGTTATAGATTTACTCTTTGAAGAGGTTTAGATTTGACTCTTTGTCCAGAGTTAGAGAATTTGCCTTCCACGTTTGTTCACCTCAAAGATCTAAAGAATTTGGATTTACATGAGTGCAAAAATTTTAAAGAATTGGGTTTCCCGTTAGAATAACTTACATCTTTGGAGCATTTAGATTTGAGAGGTTGTACACAATTGAGCTGATTCGTTTTAGTTTCGATGAAATAATTTATATGTTTACTTTCTTCTTCTTTAAATAGGCTACGGTTTGTTTTGTTTTATATAAAATATATCATTTAATCATATGTATTTACATGTATATTAATTTAGGTATTATAATTGTCATTTAATAGTTTCAGACTCAAGACTCATTTGAACTGATACATGTTGCATTCATGCTATTTTTAACTTTAAAATAGTTACATTTTTATTTAACATATTGTTTTTATATGTAAAATATTAGATTATAGTTAGAGTTTTCAATAATTTATTATTTTATTTTTTCTTCATGATCATTACATATATCCAGGGGAAGTGAACAAGAAAATAAAACAGTTTATTTAAGAGCATCTCTGGGTGTTATTAATAAACACCGTCATGCTCTCAAATAGAATATATTTAATCGTGCTATTAATAAATTGCAATGTTTGACGGTGTGTATATAATACAAATTCCTTAGGCAATAAGTAATGCCTCCACTTCTTTAGTGCTTGCACAATTTCATAGAGTCTTGATAATACACTAAATATTTGTGCTTCACGTCATTCAAATTATTATTAAAATATGTGATAGGTTTTCCTTCTTGAAATAATTCTCTTATTATTGTGCCACTCACATTGCAATATGCTTGGAATACCTTACAAAAATCAAGCAATGCCAACATTAGTTGCTCTATTATCTTCTTCTTGAATTCATGAAAACTATGTCCAGATTATGCTATCCACACAATCATTCTTTTATCCTTACACATCACATCATTGATTGATGCACATGTTCCACTAAAGGTTTTGACAAAATTCATATAAAAAGTTGTTAGTCCATGAAAACTACATACCTAAAATGTATTTTGTGGTGACGACCAATCCAATATAGCTCCCACATTCTGTAGATCCATCTTGAGAAATCACAAATCCTAATGATACTAGTTATTTCTAATTGAAAATGTATTTCTTCAAATTATGAGTAATTTTTCATCTTGCAATTTCTCTAGCACTTTGTGCAAATGTTACAAGTGTTCTTTTTTTAAATTGAATAAGTCCTCAAGATACACAACTACAAACTTACCTAAAAATGGCTTAAGCAACTCATTCATCAATATCATTAATGTACTTGATGCGTTAGTTAACCCAAATGGCATAAAAAACCACTCATTTAACGTTTTTTGTGTCTTGAATGCTATTTTCCATTCATCACCTTCCCCAATATGAATCTGGCGATACCACTCTTCAAGTCAATTTTTTAGAAGGATCTTTCTCTAGTTAATAAATTCATCAAATCATCTATACATGGCAATGAGAATTTACACTTTATGGTTATCTTATTGATGGCTCTAGAATCAATGCAATTCTCCATTCTTCATTATTTTTATGTTCTTAAATTGCTTGTAATGCACATAGGCTCAAAATTTCTCTAATTAACCTTTTGTCTAATAGTTCTTAAACTTGTATTTGCACCTTTGCATTCTCTTTTATAATCAATCTATGTGTTGCATTGTTTGAGTAAATCAAATATAGAATCAAATCCATGTGATGACTTATACTTCTCATCAATGACAACCCATCTGGTAGATCATTAGACACAATTTCCTCAAACTCAATATCTCTTTTAATTCATGTATAACTTTATCTTATACTACTATGTTTGCACTCACCTCTTGTACTAGCTTTGAAATCAATACATAATATGTGCTCTATTATTTCACCTCTTATAGGAATTCCTTACGTGAAATCATCAACACCTTTGGACTCTTGTCCACCTCTTCTCACTTATCCTTTAAAGGATTTAGTGGATGTGTTACTCCATCTTTCCACACTGTATATGTATTTGCATGACCATCATGCTTCGCCTTATGCTCAAACTTCCTATGCCTTCCAAGAGAAATATGACAAACATTCATAAGCATTGTCACATAATACCTCATCTTTTTATGTTCAACTATGAAAACTTATCATACATTGTTCATTCAATAGAGCTTGATGTCCCTTTAACAACGACATAACCTTATATAGATTCAAATGCATAATCCTTCTCAAACCCACTTTCTCTACAATTTATTACATTAATATTATCTACGATGCCACTATCAATAATCAATTTACATAACTTACCTCCCGACTTATAAACATTTCTGAACAAATTCTTTCTTTGTGCATGACTATTTTCCTCTTTTGCATGTTAAATCAATACCCTTGTGATATCTTCTTGAGTTTATGATTCATTTATGTTATGAATAATTATAACACAGTCTTCAATACACTATGTGATATGAGCACTTGCATAAATTCTCCTATTACCTTCATTTTGTATATGAGGACACGCAAATGTTCTATGGCTAGTCTTACCATATCTAAAACATATACCACAAACTCCATGACCTATACCTCATCCATAGGATCTTATACCCCTAAAATTTTCTCTACCTCCTTGGGTATTAACGTCATTGAATTGTGAAGTAATTGCCTTAGCTTCTTGTATTTACGTAGAATATCCTCTACCATTTCCACCTTATCTGTGCATCTACATGTGAATCTTCCTTTCCCTCGTGTCAAACCTTGTTATTTGTACAATGAAATTTCTTTCACCTTCAATGCACATTAATAAGCCTCTTCAATAGATCTTCTCAACATCATCTTAAACATGTCCCACTCTAATGGTAAGTCCATAATAATCCTTGATGTAATCTCTCACACTCATTTCTCTTTGTCGCAAGTTTTGAATATTCTTGAATAAAATCATGTTATATTCCATAGGGATGAGTTTAGCCTTGAAATTTAGAAAAAAAATATTCCCAGTCATTATCTTATACTGGACTCTATGCAATATTATAGCTTGAATATGCTCCCAGGTCATAACTATGGATGACCTTTCAACTATATGCTAATGAACTTAACACACATTGGATCTTTCATATTTTCATACTTGAAGTAATTTGCTCAACTTGATTGATATTTGGGATGGCTTGGTATATAGGGATATCTTGGACATAACATATGCTAAGGGTGATGATGGAAAAGTGCAATATGTGAAATAAAAGGTATGGGAAATCAGGGTAAGGTGGAAGGACCTAGAAAAATACCAACGGTCCATTGACTCCATATATCATGGTAGAACTAGTAGTTCGCATGTAACTACTAAATCTAGCCTTGGAGAGACAAATGTCTAGATCGAGGGTAAGTAACTAAAAACATAGATAAGGAAGGCTCAAACAATGAAATGGATAAATGTTGAATAAATTTAAGGGCTCAAAAACCAAAGAAAAACTATGTGAGGTTATGAAATGTTTGAAAAAGAACCAAATCTATGAAAGTGGACCAACCTGTGTGCAAAAATAGGAAAAATATACTATGAAAATAAGTCTTATACAAAAATTAAGCATCTATTAAACTGTTAGTAAACAATTTAAAAGAATAATAGTTTGAAGTTGTTTTCATATATATAATTGTGATTCTAAAACTGATATTCAGTAAATGACATTGGAAACAAAACAAAATAAAAACCATGCTGTAATAAATGATATAATTACAATAAATTTTCAACTTAATTTATTGAATAAAGAAGTAGTATGAAATGATAGTTGTGGTTATTTCTGTGTGAATAGAGTGCATGGGCAATACCTATTATTATAATACTTGTACTCTATAGATTTGGATGGAAAATTTAGTATGAAAGTTGTGTGAGAAAACAGAGTGGAAATTGTTATTATAATTTGTGTATTTCTATAACTCAATCACATCACATGGGTTTATTTATTTTTAATAAATATTTATTCATAATTGATATATGATTTTATGGCCTGAATCTATGTATCACAATGTTTGACTTAAAAAAATCTTTCTACGACAAAAATGATGTTGCAATCTATCACTATTGATGTCATTAATATAATTTAAAAAACTTTAATATCTAATTTGATGATGATGCATTATAACTTTAATACATACATATGTCACTTTTCAATACTATTGAAAATAAAATGACAAAATAGTTAAATTTAGATATATTATCCGTCTGCTAGAAGTTTCCAATCAATTTACTTCATTTCAAGTCGCGTTGATCTCTTCTTGTAAAATTGTATTGTATTTTGGCCAATTTAGATTTTTGAGTTTATGAGATGAAATGGTTTAGATTAAAACTATTTTCCTAAGGGAAATTGTATTATATATATGTATATATATTTTGATATAGGTAATCATTTTTGGATTAGAGTTTTGAATTAGTATGGGATATAATTATGTTGTTTAGATTTCCCTTACAAAAATCATCAATGGTAATTGTCGGTCTCACTAACATCACTTGACGTGATGCTATCACCAACAACACCAACATTGTCAATGGCTCCAACCGTCGGAACATTTTCAACAACCACCATGTGTTTAGCATGTCCTTTGAGATTTGAGCCTGGGTGGGGCTGGACACAACCAAGCCTCTTAACCACTCCACCCTTGCTTTAGTATTGAATTTGCCAAACGTTGTAAAATATTATTGTGGATAATTATATCTTCTAATTTTTTTTATGTTAAATATGAATGTGAATATATATTAATGTTTAATAATAATTATATTAAAAATATATTTTAAATAATAATGTAAAAGAGAAAATGAGATAAAAAATTTAAACACAAGAGTTAAGTTGTTGAGATACATCTTTTAAAAATTCATAATTGCTAGATGAAATGATATGTTTATTTGTGCCTCTAAAATTGAGATTCAAGAAAGGATTATGGATTTGAACTATGCAATATAAGGTTGTGTTGATGACACTTAAAGATGCCAATCTGTATTGAGTCATCTCTTTGATAAATAGAGCTACACATATTTTATTTTCATAATGAATAAGATTTTGTAGAGAGCCTTGATTTCATTTATGTTAGGTTGTGGAGCTAAAAGCTTCACCAAGATGCAAACAGGAGGAGTTGTTGAAGTGTCACAGACACCAGCGTCGATCAGGTCAACCAACGTCGATCATATATAGTGAAGACAACAACTGACATCGGTCAGGTATCGACCAACGTCGGTCATCTCCAGCCTGATAGGGACCAACGTCGGTCGCCTGTGTGGTTCCACAATTGCTTGTTCACGGATAGTTAGTTAACGAATCGGTTGTTTGCATGTCAAAGGCCAATTTTAGACTTGAGCTACGGATCTAATTATTGTAATTAGATGTCTAATTATTATCTGCATGAGATCTATATAATAGACTCATGGTCTGTACTGTAAAATTATACTAGAGTGAGAGAGCAAAGATTAGCTCCTTCAGAAGAGAGAGAGCAAGAGTGCTAGATAGCCAAGAGGGCTTGTAGAAGAGAGCATGGATTAGCTCCTCCTATTTCCAAAGGGGTGCTGAGTGTGTATGATCAGGGAGAGTTGCAAGTTGTGCAAGTTCTGGTAGAAGATCCATCGGGGTATTGGTTAAAGAATCATAAGGACTTGGTGAGGCAAGGACAAGGGTTCTTCAGGGTGTAGAGATATCTACATGGTAAGTAAGGTCTGTTGATTTGTAGGTTGTTGCAAGAGAAGGGAGATCTACTTGGAGTATGATTGTGTACTTGGTGTACTGGCAGTGTTGTTACTGACTGGTGGAGGTGAACAACAACTCTGTGTTTGAGTTGATTGTTGTGACCATAATTGAGAGAGTTAAATGTTGGAGGAGAATTACTGGTGAACCCTAGAAGTGTGGGAGCTTTAGAGGTGTGTAAGGAAGAAGACTGTGGCATCTTCTTTGTTGTATTTCCTTCTGGAAGAGTATTAATACGATTGGGCATTGTCTCTCATATTCTGTGTTATTTTTGAATTCTAGATACTTGTGATTCTGGTTAATTTTGCATATTTAAGTTGCTTGTACATGGTAATCAATGGTGCTTCCTAGGTCCTAACAGTGGAGTCAGAGCATGTTTGTTATTCCAGATTACTGACAAGTGGTATCAGAGCTAAGGTTGCAGGAGCAGGTGGACCAGGTTAATACCAATCTTGATAAGTTGGTATCAGAGGGTGGTTAAGTTACTAACAAGTTGTATCAGATCTGGTTAGTGTTTGTTGATTACAGGTCACTCACAAGGGTTTCAAATTGAGTGGGAGTATAGCAATGGCAAAAGAAAGTAAGCTACGAATGGAGAAATTGAATAACATGAATGGTCAATTACTGTTTGATGGAAAGAAAGAGCAGGTAAAGAAAGATTGTTGGTTGGTAGCAGATCATCATGAAGACGTAGATGTTGCAAGTGTTGTTGCACAGGATGCTCTGGATAAAGTAGAATCTTGTTCTATAGATTATGTTGCCTCTTTCCATGCAACCCGAAATAGAGCATCTTTTCATGAGTATGTCCAGGGAGACTTTGGAGAGATTTATTTAGGGGTTGGTGAGCCTTGTCACATGGTTGGCAAAGGGGAAGTGAAGCTAAAATTGTAGACAGGTAACACACAGGTGTTGAATGAGGTCATGCAGGTACCAGTCTTGGAGATGAGTTTAATTTCTTCAAGAAAGTTGGGTGATGAGAGATGCATAGTAACTCTCACAGTGGATGCACTTGAATTAGACAGTGGTAAGAAAGTAGGTATCCTTTATCTATCTACTTATATTACTGATTCACCTTCTGTTGCAGAGATGTGGCTTTGTAGGCTTGGTCACATATGTAAGAAGGGAATGCATGTTCTTAAGCAGAAGATAGATATCTTTGACAAACTTAAGAACTGGAAAGCTTTGGTGTTTATGGAGGAGATGACAGATAGAGATCAGCTGAGGAGACTTAATTATTTTGAGCAGGGCTATTTTAATTTGGATAGGGTTTTGATCCAAGGTGAGCTCACGGGTAAAAAGTCATCACTCACAGGAAAACACAGTTATCGACATCGATCAGGTGGAATCGACGTCAAACAGACAGGCACCGATGTCAGTCATGTGCAGATCAACAGAGTCAGTGATGTTGGGCAGGTGGAGATTGACGTTGATCAAGGAGAACTGACGTCAGCAGTAAGGGTTAGCCACAGGGAATCGACGTCGATCGGGTGCAGATTGGGAGATGGCTGAGATCAGTCACTGGAACAGATGTTGGGTGGATAGCAAGCTGTTAAGGAGTCTCAAATGCCCATATGGAGGACTAAAAGGGTAAGTGAACCTCATATTCATTGTTCACCTTCTTACTTGTTGCTCACTGATGGTCAAGAACTAGGAAGACGTGAAGAGGCAATACAGGTAGAATCCATGAAACAATGGGAGTAGGGCATGAATTCTTTAGAAGAAAACCAAGTGGGAGATTTGGTAGAGTTGCCAGTCGGGATGAAAGCACTGAAAGACGAATGGATTCCCAGGTTAAATAAGAGAGTGGATGGATACGTGAGATGAAAGGCCAGGGTATATGGTCTTGAGGAAGCTGCAAGATAGTGGTACAGGTTTTGACAGGTGGATGACAAAGCAGGGCTTCAGTCAATGTCAGTGTCACCATTGTGTTTGTCTTTACTGAGTTGGATGATGATTGCAACATTATCCTATTACTGTTGTGTGGTTGCTTGTTGCAGGGTTACACATGCAGGGAGTTTCTGAGCTAAAGGTAAAGTTAGTTTAGAGGTATGCCATGAAGAATTTGGGAGCAGCAAAATTCTTTGGTATAAGAGACATAGAAGATCATAGGTTGATTTTGTCTCCAATGGGAGCTGATGTGAATAAGGTGTTAGCGGGGTTCAATACGCAAGATGCAAAATCGGTAAGCACACCAAGGGCTGGACAGTTCAAGCTGAGCTTAGAACAGTATTCAAAATCACATGAGGTCTAGTGTAGACCTGAGTTTTCCCAAGTAGTGGGAGTTGTCAGAGAGTTTGGAGCCAATTCGAGGAAGGTGGATTCTCAGGTATCTGAGAGGGACTAGCAGCAGGTTAACATGCTATGCAGGATCAAGTACTTCGGATGTGGCAGGTTACTTGGATGACAGGTGTTGCACCATAGGATGTGTGGTGGTTGGTCTTCAAGATTGATCTTGAAGAGGGATACAAGCTAAGAAATGAATTAGATGAAGGTACAGGTACAGGTACAACTATTTATCTCCAAGTAGGAGATTGTTAGGTTGTAGAGCTAAAAGCTTCACCAAGATACGAACAGGAGGAGTTGCTGAAGTGTCACAGACACCGGCATCGGTTAGGTCAACTGACATCGGTCATATATAGTGAAGACAACAACTGACATCGGTCAGGTATCGATCGATGTCGGTCATCTCCAGCGTGACAAGGACCGACGTTGGTCGCCTGTGCGGTTCCAGAACTGCTTGTTCACAGATAGTTAGTTAACGAATCGATTATTTACATGTCAAAGGCCAATTTTAGACTTGAGTTACGGATCTAATTATTGTAATTAAATGTCTAATTATTGTTTGCATGAGATCTATATAATAGACTCATGGGTTGTATTGTAAAATTATACTAGAGTGAGAGAGCAAAGATTAGCTCCTTCAGAAGAGAGAGAGCAAGAGTGCTAGATAGCCAAGAGGGCTTGTAGAAGAGAGCAAGGATTAGCTCCTCCTAGTTCCAAAGGGGTGCTGAGTGTGTATGATCAGGGAGAGTTGCAGGTTGTGCAAGTTCTGGTAGAAGATCCACCAGGGTACTGGTTGAAGAATCATAAGGACTTGGTGAGGCAAGGACAAGGGTTCTTCAGGGTGTAGAGATATCTACATGGTAAGTAAGGTCTATTGATTTGCAGGTTGTTGCAAGAGAAGGGAGATCTACTTGGAGTATGGTTGTGTACTTGGTGTATTGGTAGCGTTGTTACTGACTGGTGGAGGTGAACAACAACTCTGTGTTTGAGTTGATTGTTGTGACCGTAATTGAGAGAGTTAAATGTTGGAGGAGAATTACTGGTGAACCCTAGAAGTGTGGGAGCTCTAGAGGTGTGTAAGGAAGAAGACTGTGGCATCTTCTTTGTTGTATTTCCTTCTGGAAGAGTATTAATACAATTGGGTATTGTCTCTCATATTCTGTGTTATTTCTGAATTCTAGTTACTTGTGATTCTAGTTAATTCCGCATATTTAAGTTGCTTGTACATGGTAATCAATGGTGCTTCCTAGGTCCTAACAGTGGATTCAGAGCATGTTTGTTGTTCTAGATTCCTGATAATTCAAAGAGGCAATAAACTCTACCATAGATCTCATAATACACTTGAGTACAAAATTCTCATCTAATTTTAGTTCATTATTGTAAATTTTACATTTGCATTGATATGGCAAAAGAAATTTCTTTGACTCATTGTAATGGTGATGAGAGGATACCTATAATATAACAAGGGAACTCTCAAACCAAAAGAGAGCTTGGAATTCTTGAGAGTAGTAATATGCCCATCTTCTATTTGCATAAAGTGCTCCAAGTAGTGGTTCATTTTTTTTTACTATGGTTCTGAAGGTTTTGTCCAAGATAATTGATAATCAATTTATTAATTTACTTTAAGAAATACATACATTGAGTATACTAAGTGTTCTTGATCCCTTGTTCACATAAATCTAAATATAATTGAAGAGTCTTGAATGAATATCTATTATACACAATTATTTTATCTCCCATACATATTAACTTTTGAAACCACATAAATACATGAAAAATAATTGAAATATGAAGGGATGGATACCAAATTAAGAAAAAATAATTTCATGTAGACTTGACCATTTTACAAGTGTAAGCAAGGTAAATTTTAGTGGCCCATATAGAAATGAACTTGGATTTTTTTTTGGTAAATTTTTAAGTACATGTTTCAAAATATTGGTAAAATTTAACAAATGATGTTTAGACATGTATATGAATTGACATGCAAAACGTAACTTGCCATAAAAGGTGTGTTGACATGTGACTATATGGGAAAATCATAGACAGATGGTAGCCATTTTATTGGATGATAGGCCTTTGCAGTTAAATGACAAGAATGCCATCTCATGATAACCATAATGTTGAATGATAGGTTTTATATTGTTTGATAGCTATGTTGTCACTTGACAGTGTTATTTTCGTTCGATGGTATTGTTATCGCTCAACATCATTATTGTCCCTCGATAACAATATTGTCACTCAAAAAAATTATTATCGCTCAACAACATTTATCTTGATAACATTGTTGTTACTTAATAACATAAGTGTCACTTGATAACATAGCTATTGCATGACACAATAGTTGTCCTATAAAAGTTACACTATTGAATGACAATTTTACTTCCAAACAACATTTGTGTTATCTAACAAGTGATAATGTTATGAGTAAGTGACAACTATGTTGGTGAGTGACACAAGCACCTCTAGATGGTATCTATGCTTATATGCTTGAAAAATTTGGTCCTTAAATGATTATATATTACATATAATGATGAACAAGATCATATTGACTTTTGATAGATTGACAAATTATATTTATATGTATGAAATTTATTTTAAACAATAGTTGAGTCAACCTAGAAAACTAAATTACACCCAAATAATTTACATAAATCCACATTGTTCACCATCCAATAAAATAGCCAAATGCCAATTTTTAAATTGAAATATTCATGAATTAATGAATAATACCCATTAAAATGTACCCTACCTACAAGTTTTTGGATAACATTGAAATTATAACTCTATCAACCCAATCTGTCACATCCTAAATTCTAAGATAAAACTATTTGTTGTTTTATGTTCTAATAAGTGGATTTTATGTGCCACG
Source organism: Torreya grandis (assembly GCA_037957365.1). Lineage (NCBI taxonomy): Eukaryota > Viridiplantae > Streptophyta > Pinopsida > Cupressales > Taxaceae > Torreya > Torreya grandis. Next base: position 603,594 of record JARHVA010001673.1, read on the forward strand.
TAGATTTGACCTTGGTTGTTATGGAATGTTGTGGTTTTTATTAGATAACTATGGGTTGTTTTAAACAATTAAGGAATTAATGATAATACAATTATGTAAATGCGTTTATTATTATGATAATCAAATTAAATTTATGTATGATATTGATTATTGTGATTTACTGCACTTATAATGATTAATAAATAAATTCATTTTTTAGTATTAAAATTTGAATTAATGACATTAGATGGATTTTATGTTAAATTTCTACATATAACTAGCATGTAATTTAATTTCCATAACTAGGACTAATTCACTTATGTTATCATGGCAAGTGTGTGATTACAACACAGATGGAACTCCCTAAGTAGAGGAATGACATCATTGAGGAGAGTTGAATAGATGCTCAACTATTGAAACATGATATAATAATGTGCATAAAAGTCTTCGAAAATAATTTTGATAGTAGATTAGAACTAGAAATGTATGTTGCCTTGGGGTGGGTAAATAAAATGTTGTTTAATATTCAACTTTTATTGGTATATCAGGATGTGTGCTTTGATATTTTTATTTATAATTGCATGATTCTTATTTTAATATGTTTAATGAGTTGTATGATGAGTGTTTATAGTTATAGATTGATTATTATTTCACATTTATTTCACTTTAGTTGGACATGCTGATGAGTATGTAGTATAACAATAAATGGAGGTATTGGTGTGGATAGCTAAAGATTATCACATCAATTATGATACTAATATCAATGACAAAACCTATTTTGAGTTTATCTTTCAATAAGTTGACGCCAATCAACATGTCAAACTAATATCCCATGTCAACTTATCATCACTATCGAGATCTAAGTTCCATTATTCCCTTTCTTAACATTGATTTTAAGTATTAGATTAAGTCACTAGACTTGAATTTGACTTCTTACCATTATTGTGAATCATCCCACTTAACATTAGTTTTAAGTTGTAAACCGAGTCTATAATTAGAAATTGCACTTTAGTCACAATCTTACTTAATTGATGACCAACCTTGATCCTAAACTTAAGACTTCAAATTTGAACTTACGACTTGAAATTAAGGTCTAAACCCAACCTTGACCTTACCTAAACACCTAAGATTGGATCTAATAATATAATTTGACTATATTGATTAAGGGATCCAATCAAGTTTCATACCTTAATTAGATTCTACTCTGGTCATTATATTAGATGAAGCACATTCTAATAAAAATTTATGTTATATACAATATAAAGTAATACTTATAAATTAATACTCAAACGTGCACTTTTAACTTACACATAACACTTGAGACTATACTCTTCATTTTTAGTTAATTAAATAGTAGTGTATGACCTATATCTAATATTATGACCTAAAGGGTTGATGCCAAGCTTATGCATAAATGTGACATTTCAAAGAATGTGCACACACAAACCACCCCCCAGCCCTGCCTGCTTCCCCCCCGCCCCTCCCCACACACACACACACACAATGTTGTTATAGCTAACTATGGTGTAAACTTATAAAATTATTGAATGCATTTAACATGTTATAAATAAAAACTATGGATTATGACTTAAACTTAGACTTGAAAAACACAAAATTAGATTTGATCTTGATATGTCACCTTACCCTAATGATTATCGATTAGAAGTTAAAATAGGTTGAAATTTGATTGTAAAGGTTAAGGTTAATTATTGACTTTTCCTTTTGTGATGATGATTGGGACTGGATGCTACCTCAACAAATCCCTAGCCAAATCAAGAACTCAATTTCACATGCAAATAATGATGATTAAATATCTTCATGAAAAAATGATATGAAATAATCTACATGCAAAAAACTGAAGTTGTATTTTTAGAATCGCTGGTCATATTAGTTTGAGTTATTTTTGGGTCTTTGTCATTTTATCTTGGGCAAAAATATAAAAGGAATATGAGGGTTGAAGGAAGAACATATAGAAACACAAATAAAGTGGAATGATAAGAGGGGGCATGATAGAGAGTCAAAATAGAAAGAAAGAAATAATAATGAGGTTTGAATTAGGGTTGCATAGATGATGATACAATGAAGATCTTACTCTTTTTTTATTTTATTTTCACTAAATAGGCATAGATGTTGCATGTATCATATGTATCTTAATAAAAAATGATTAAGATGCACATTAGTGTGCAATGGAACACTAATATGCATCTGATTTTAAATTGGATTCTAACTTGGATTCCTCTCATATCATTTTATTGGAATGAGTCATCCATTTGAAATCATTTGTGGTTTTAATTTTAGATATGTATAAATATAATGTGTGATCAATTATTTTTTTTACTTCTATGTAACTATTATAATTAATGGAAATGTACACTACTATTAAACCCTAAGGAATTATTTAAGATGTGTTTTGTAGTGGTGATCTTTCAAATATAGGTTGTGAGCATGATGACATAATATAGTGTGAATGAGTCAAATTTTACACCATACAAATTATGGTGGTAAAAAAAATACATACATACAAGTTATTGATCTAAAAAAGAGGCCAGTTGCTTGTTAACAATAACTTTTGTGCACAATGAGTAACCAAAATGGTTATGCTGGCTCAACTACTCAATATTGACATTACCCTGTGCATAAATTTTATAATTAGGATTGGAACCTACATTATTTTTTTTTGGTGACTGTGACTTTAAATTAAGGTTAGAATTAGGCCCATGTCATTTTTAATTTTAAAATCATCTTAATGGTTGTTGCTTGCTTTTTTGGAGACATGTACATCCTGGGTGGATGCACAAAGTTGGGGGACAAAAATAGTGACACAATAAAAAACACAAATTTTTTAATGTAAATGGAGTACAACCCTATAATAAAAAATAATGCAAATACAATAAGGGTTGATCCTAACCCTAAAGTGTGTATTCCCTTTTGAGAAAAGGGCGTACGCCCTTTGACCTGTAGTTTTTTTAAAATTGTGTGTTTGTTTTCTATGTGTAATTTGAGCTATTTTATTTTGTTGCATTGTTTTGTTTTTGTGTGTGCAAGGATATATTTAATAAAATAAATGTAAGGTGTACACCCTTTGACTTGTAGTTTTTTTTATTTTTTGCTTTTATTTTTGTGTGTAATTTGAGCTATTTTGTTTTGTTTTGTTGTTTTATTTTTGTGTGTGTAAGGATATATTTAGTATAAGTTTAATTTTGATTTTACATTCTTATAATATAAATTTATTTTACTAAATATAATGAATTAGGTCCACTTTACATCTAAAATTGATTATAGAGCTGTAGGAGTTACTATTTAGAAGTTAGTTTTTAAAAACTCATTTTGGTCAATACGTAGTTTTCAAAATTTCAAGATCAGAAGATAGAATGATAAATGAAATTTTGAATCATGTTACATATGTAAATGATCTATACCATTGATTATTACATGCCTACTTTACCTACTTGAGTATTCCCTACCTATTTGAGCTACTTGAGTATGCCCTACCTGATTGAATAACCAAGCCATATCTTGATCTCAATGATTATGCCCTACCTAAATACACAAGCCATATCTTGATCTTTACTATTAATTGTTGGTGTCAAAGTAAGTGCTCCACTTACTCAACCTAGTCTACTTCAAGGTCTTCTAGAAACTTTCTTGCAATTAGGTCTCTTCCTAGCCATAAACTATTTCTTGGTCTATCACAAAATGTCTTCTAAGTACTGGTATTAAAAGACTAATGAACTTATTCTTTATTATTATATCTTTACTTCTTAGTCTATGTATTCAGATCAAAACACACTTTCAATGACTTAAAATAGGGTACAAAGTCCCAAGATAGTAATCTACCTTCAAGCAAAACCCTTCTTTGACTTGTAAAGCACTCAATTATACATCCTCACTTCTTTGAACAAGACTATGAGGGTTTCACTAATGATTTGATTCAATATTATTAGTGCATGAATAAATTCAACTCAAAACTCATATGACAATAAATATAACCTTTATAGGCCTATTAGGCCAAATTCTTCCTCTAAAGGACTTGATATAAAGAGGTTTACAACTACCTTGTTTTGTGGAATCATTCACTTCACAAACTCAATGAAAATCTCAAGACAATTATACAAGACTCATAGGTGTCTTTACACAAGCTCAAAATACTAATTAGATCACCAAAGTGCCCAAAAAGTTAACTCAGTCCTAAGAACTATTACAATACTATATATAGGCCTGTTTGGTCTTGAAAAGGTGTTATTAATCTAAGCTCATCAAAGGATTCTTATAAAATTTTATTAATATTTTTGGAGACTATCTCTGAGGATGAGAAACTAATTTACTTTATTGGTTTCTTAAGAATTGGACTTCAATGGAAACTTTGCTCTTTAGGTTCAGATGGCCTAATCTGCCTACTTGGAAGGATATTGACTTGGATTAAATACCAAATGTTTTGAATCACTTTAAATAAGTATTCTATAGTATTTACATAATAATAATGGACCTTCATAAGAGGTTTAGACTCAATCAACAAAGTAAAACACTTGAAGTTTCTCTTGACTGAGCTTTCATGTGACTATCTATAGGCAAATCAAAAAATAGTCCTATGTATTTGTAAGCACAAGGTGAGTTTGAGTATGTTGTCTATTATAATACCTTATAAACCTTCTCTAGTAACTTACCTAAGAGTTTTAAGATATTCCACTTGTTCAAATTCAAGTTATGGTTATTTTTGTATCAAAAACCCTATTTTAGGATTTGAGTATGTACACAGTACCCAATAGCTTCAAATTGATTGTTAATACAACTTAAAGACTATTTTCAAGAACCAAAAATTGGAATAGAGTATTTACTACCTCCCTCAACTTCTCCAATTTCTAAACAAACTCATGCAGCTTTTTATACGTTATATAAGAGACTGCAAGTGATTATAGATGCATATAAAATAGGGTTTAGAAGGTTTCAATGACATGGACCTTGGATCAAGTATAAATTCCATTCAAATGAAGTTGGATTTCATTCACACATGCAAATTTTTTTTGAATATAATAAAAAAGTAATAACACACCTTTTATTCACAAGAAAATGATTCTTTTTACTATATAGACCCCTATTTAATCTTGATAAACTATCAACTTTGCTTGCAGTCATGAAGTTTTTAACTTTTTAAGCTTGTTTCAACCTTTAATTACTTGTTTTTTTCAAGTTTTAAGTTGATCAAGTTGTTGGAGATTTACTAGACTTGGAATTTGCTATCTTTGCCTCAAAATATTTTTAACAACCTTATTCTCAACTTAGAAAATGAACTTTAATTAATGAGTCTATCAATATGCATAAATGAATAGCTTATAACATGCAACTTATAACTGATATATGGTAATGATATAGTCATTCATACATTACATATACTATATGTAGGTATGCGGTCACTCATACATGACATATAAATGTGGTTATGATACATTCATTCATACTAGACATGAATGCATTTAATCATCCTAGTACACTCCATGTCAACCCAAACCCTGAACACTAAATATTAAACCCTAAACATTGAAACTTATAACCTAAACCCAAAACCCTAAGCCATAAACCCTGAACCATGAACACTAAATAATATACCTAAACCCTAAACACTAAGACTTACCACTTGTCAGGATCTTGCTCCACCAAAAGAGCACAATATGATTACCAAACCAAGCAACTTAATATGCGGAAATTAACCAGAATCACAAGTAACTAGAATTCAGAATAACACATGATATGAGAGACAATACACAACTTGTATTAACACTTTTACAGAAAAGAATACAATAAAGAAGATGCCACTTCTTCTCCACCACCTTACAGAGGTTTCCCACACCTCAAGTGAACAGTAATTCTCTCCTCAAAGCTCTCCCTCTACTAGGTCCCAACACCCAACTCAAACACAGAGTTGGTGTTCACCTTACACCTGTGCTCCACGCACTCCACAAGTGCTCCACGCACTCCACAAGTACTCAAAGTACTTCAAGTAGATCTCCCATGAACCTGCAATAACCTGCAATTCAACAGACCATACTTATGGAAGGAACTGCCTTGCCTTCCTCTTAGCTCTCCATGTACTCCACGCACATACCAATGAGTACACACCGTACTCCAAGTAGATCCTGCCTGATTCTGCTCCCTGTTGTGTTGCTGTCTTATCTGATCTCCAACCTACAGATCAATAAATGGTTTTGCACACCTATGAACCTCGACCTTGCACACACACACACCTGCAAATCAACGATCTTACTTACCATGTAGATCTCCTATAAGGGCCATGCTCACCTGATGACCAAGATCATACATACCTAAAGAATCCAGCTGACTCTCCAAACCAGCACCCACACACCTGGTACTATGGCACTAGGAGGAACGCACCATTGTTCTACCTCACACACTGAAGGAGCTTATAATTATGCTCTCTTACTCCTTAGCACTTGTTTACAATACAACCATGAGTATAATATATAGAATTCATCCAAACAATAATTAGACATCCAATTACAATAATTAGATCCGCAGCTCTCAGTCTAAAATTAGCACTTGACATGCAAACACTTGGTTCATCAACCCACTACCCGTAATATACTCACAGTCGAACCACACAGGTGACCGACGTCGGTCCCTGTCTGCCTAGAGGTGACCGACGTCGGCCGATCCCTGACCGACGCTGGTTGCTTCTCTTCATAATCCTGTCGACGTCGACTGATCAGACCGACGCTGGTTGCTCTGCAACTCAGCAACCCTCAGCAACCTCCTCTCCTGTTTGCATCAGTGAAGCTTTTATCTCCACAACCTAACAACCTTGAACACTAAATATTAAACCCTAAACATTGAAACTTATAACCTAAACCCAAAACCCTGAGCCATAAACCCTAAACCATGAACACTAAATAATATACCTAAACCCTAAACACTAAGACTTAAACCTTGAACCCTTAACCCTAATACACTATCCCTAAAACCAAAACAATAATCCTTAGACCCTAAACTATAGACCTTAAACATAGAACCTTAAAACATTAAACTCTAGACTTTATACACTAGACCCTAAAACCTAAAACATGAACTATAAGCCCTTAACCCTAAAACCCAAACCATAAACCTAAAATCCTAAATCTTAAACACTAAACCATTAACCCTTAACCTTATACCCTCAATTTAAACACTAAACCCTTAAAAAAATTCAAAATCGTGAATCTTAAACCCTAACCACTGAACCCCAAACCCTAAACCTTGACCCTTAAACTCTCAACCCTAAACTCTAATCCTAAAACCTTAAACACTAAAACCTAAAACTTGAAAGTTGAACCCTAAACCACAAACCCATAACCATAAAACCTCAAACTCAAAACCATAAACCATAAATCCTAAAACCATAAACCCTAAACTTTAAAACCTAAATGTTAAGACCCAAAAAACCAACCCCTAACACTAAAATATAAACCTTGAACCCTAAACCCTTCACCCTAAACCATGATCACTAAACCTCAACACTACACCCTAAACCCTAAATCTTAAACCTTAAAATCTAAATCCCAAATCCTAAATTCTAAGCCTCAATCCATTAAACCCTAAACATAAAAACTTGACACCAAACCCAAAACCCTAAATCATAATATGTAAACCCTAAACCTTGAATAATAAACCCTAAATTAATAACCTAGGCCCTACACCTTAAACCATAAATCCTTATCCTTAAACTCAAAACCCCAAAAACTAAGCCCTAAACCTTTAACCCCCAACCCTAAATGCCAAAATGCAAGCCCTAAACTCCAAATCCTAATCCCAAACTCCAAACCTAAACCCTAAACCTTTACACTTAATCCCTAAACACTTAACCCTAAGCTTAAAACCATAAACCACAAGTCATAAACATTAACTCTTAAACTAAAAATTCTAAACTCAAACCCAAAACCAAAAACCTTAAATACTAAAGCTAAATCCCTAAACCCTTAACCCTTAACCTTAAACCTTGAACCTAAAACCATAAGCCCCAAACCATAAACTCTAAACTATAAACACTAAACCCCAAATCCTAAACCCTAAGCCCTAATCCACAAACACTAAATCCTAAACCTTAAATACTAAACACTATGTTCTAAACCCTAAACCCTTAACCATAACCCCCAAGATCAAAATGTAGAACCTTATACCCTAAACCCTAAACCTTAAGTGTGAAACCAGAAACCTAAAACCCTAACCCCAAACACCAAACCCCAAACCCCAAACCCTAAAATCTAAACCCTTGACCTTGAGCCAAAAACCATAAATCCCAAACTTTTAACCATAAAATATAAATTATAAGCCCTAAATTATAATCCTTAAGACATAACACTAAAACTTGAACCCTAAATTCTATTCTCTATACCGTAAACCCTAAACTATGAATCTTGAACCATCAACCATATACCTTAAACCCTAAATTTATAAATCCTAAACCTCTAACCATAAACCATAATCTTGATTTATCACCTATATAGAGAAAAGATAGGGGGCATTAGCTAATCCATATTTTGAAAGGATAAGGGGCATTCTCACCTATATAGAAAAAGGAGTGACTAGGGACATTTGTGTAAAAGGCTTGAAGGTGGATTTAAGATAAATTCTTAAATAATTTATGGGATTTTTAATTAGTGGGTCTATAAATATGCATAAATGACTAAATTATATCATGTAAACTATAACATACATATAGTAATGATATAACCATTCATACATTGCATCTACCCCATACTTAGTATTACATGTAGGTATGTTGTCACTCATACATGACATATTCCTATAGTCATGATATAGTCACTCTTACTATAAATAAATGTAGTTGATCACCCTAGTACACTCCATTTTAACCTAAACCCCAAACCCCAAACCCTAAACATCAAACCTTAAACTTTAAACATTGAACCCTAAACCCTAAACCCCAAACCTTAAGCCATAAACCCTAGCCATAAACACTAAATCATCAACCTAAACCCTAAATGCCATAAAAATTTAATGCTTAAACATAAAACATTATCCCTAAACCCAAAACAATAAACCCTAGACCCTAAACATAGAACCTTAAAATTTTAAACCCTAAACTTTATACCTTAAAACTTAAACTTTAAGCCCTTAACCCTAAAACCTAAACCATAAGCCTAAAATCCTAAATCCTAAACACTAAACCATAAAACTTTAGCCATATACGCTAAATCATAAAAACTAAACCCTAAACACAAAATTCAAAATTCAAAATCATGAAACTTAAACCCTAAACACTAAACCCCAAACCCAAAACCTTGACCCTTAAACTCTTAAATCAAAAACCTAATCCTAAAACCCTAAGAAATAAACCCTAAACCTCAAAATTAGAACCATAATACCTTAAACCCAAAACCATAGACCCTAAATCTTAAAACCATAAACCTTAAACCTTAAAACATAAATGGTAGAACCTAAAAAATTAACTGCAAACACTAACCTATAAACTTTTAACCCTAAACCCTTAACTTGAAACCCTAAAAATGAAACCTAAATGACCAAAATTAAACTTAAATGACAAATACTAAAAATACATTGTGGAGATCACACCATAGAGGTACGATGCAAGCATTGGTAGTTATGCTCAACCCCCTCTCCAATTTCCTATCATATTTCCCACATAAGTGCAAATATTTAAATGTAAGGAGAAAACATGCCATAACAAAGTCAGTGGCACAAATGCTAATAATTTATACTCATGACCCACATCATTCTTTGAGAATAACTTGGAAACATGAGAAGATCCAAAACGATTCATCCCTTTCGCTCAACATTTGTTACCCAAATAGAAAAACAATAACTATGTTTAGAAGAAGGATTTCATCTCTTCATCAAAATATGAATACCAATGATGAACTGACACAAGCACTACACTCATCAACATCTATAGATCAAAGGTGATAAAAGGGCTGAGATCCAACAGTTCTGAATGACAAATCTATGAAACCATCAGGAAATGCCAAAACACATGTCATCAAGTATATGACTAGGTTGGTGAGTTGGCAATGAGGTATCGACAGACCTTACAATGGCCTAAGGCCAAAGCTCACACCAAATCTAAACACCCAAACATCAACTTGCATTTCTTCCCAGAGTAATAAAAGATCCAAGCTAGAATAAACCATTATATGCAAGTCCAAGGCAAAAATAAAGTTCAAGCCAACATTCATTCCTGCATTAAAGATGAAAGATAGTTTATTTCATACATTTACTATTTATTTCTAAACTTGAGTATGCGTAGCATTCTAACATTAATTTTATAACAAGGGGGAATTACAAAGTTTCCCTTGTTGTAACTTATTTTCCCACATAGGAATTCAAATAACATCCTCCTCCCATAGTAGTTATAAATTAAAATCCATGTCATGATTATCATAAGGATCCCATGATAATTACACTTATTTTTAAAAATGCATCATTAGCAATGAAACTCATGTTCTTAATGAAAATCATGATTCTAATGTAACTTGGGATTCCAAAACAACTCAAACTAGAAATACAAATTGGGAACATGATGCAACTCAATCTCACAATGCAACTCAGGATGAAAATACAACCCAAACTCTCAATATAACTCAGGCTCCCAATGTAACTTGGGATGGAAATGCAACTTGGGATCCTAATTAAAATCAAGCTTGAAATGCAACTTGGGATAGAAATGTAACTCAGGGTCATAATGCAATACGGGCTTACAATACAATGCAGGCTTACAATGTAACTTAGGCACCAAATGCAAGTCGGGCTCACAATACATTCCATTTTCACTTACCAACATCTTATCAATTTAACATTGATGAAGAACATAGTTTGCATCATATTAACTCATTTTCTAAGCCACACATACATCCCCACATCCAAAGATCATACCAACATCATTTTTTTGCCCTGAGGAGGAAACATAGTTTCCTTTTTTATAACTCATTTTCCAAATCATTGTATATGAAGCAAGTGTAAAGAGGCAATTTTTGATCTATCATCATTTATCATCATCCCTCATCATTCAAAATGAATTTCCACCATGCAAGTGCAAAGAGGATATTATCTTATTTCCACCATGTAAATCATTCAACAATCTCCCTAGAGTAATCCATCATGACCCTACCTAATCTACCAAACATGAATGAGAATAATCACCCTAGTACACTCCAATCAAAACAAAAGGAATCGAGACACAATTAAATATTCATATGAAAAAGATATTATTCAATCTGAAACAAATTTCTAGTGACTACTAGATTGGAACACACTCTACCAGATGAGGGAGTGATTAAGAATGATGAGGGAGTGATTAGGTATGATGAGGGCCAATGATCGAATGGTTAGGGACAATGAGGGATGGGGATGAAAGAGGGAATGATTAGGGATGATTAATGATGGTGATATTTGATGAGGGAGTGATTAGGGATGATGACGGACAATGAAATATGATGAAGGATTGATTAGGGACAATAAAAAATGATGATGGTTTATGAGGGAGTTATTAGGGATGATGAGGGATGATGAGAATATGACTAAGGATGATGGGGGATGATGAGAGAGTGATTAGGTATGATTAGGGATAGTGATGGTTGATAAGGGAGTATTTATGGATGATTAGGGACAATGAGGGACGATGAGGGATGATGAGGGTTGATGAGGGAGTGAATAGCGATAATGAGGGATGATGATAGCCATTGAGGGAGTGATTAGGAATAATGAGGGATAATGAGATCCAATGAGGGAGTGACTATGGATGATAAATGAATATGAGGGTCAATGAGGGAGTGTTTAGGGATGATGACGGTTGATGAGGGAGTGCCCTATGTGAATTTGGAATGCTATGATATGACTTTATTCTATGTGACTTTGGAATAATGCATGAGATTATAATTGAAGAATGCATGGATTGACCATTTGTCTAACATTTATTTTAGAGTGAATGGTATCTTTTTAGAATGACTTTGGAATGGTGTTTCGATTCATTATATTCTAAATGTAGTGTATTAGGGTGACTAGTTACATTCATGTCTAGTATAAGTTATTGTATCATGACTACAAATAGATGTCATGTATGAGTGACTTCATACTTACATGTTGTAATAGGTATTTGGTAAATGTTATGTATTACTGATCATATCATTACTATAGGTATGTTATAAGTTACATGCTACAGGGTATTCATTTGTTCATATTGATAGACCCATTGATTGAAAATACCATTAGTTATTTAGGAATCTACCTTCAAGCTCGGGTATTCAATTGGGTAGGGAATACTCAAGTAGGCAAAGTAGGTACGGTATACTCAATTAGGTAAAATGGAGAACATAATAAATGATATATATATATATATATATATATATTACATATGTAACATGATTTGAAACCTCATTTCTCATTCTATTCCAATCCTAAAATTATGAAAACTAAGTTCTGACCATATTGGATTTTGAAAAACTAACTTCTAAATGATAACTCCTACAACACTAGAATCGATTTCATAAGATGCAAAGTGGCCCTAATTTGTTATATTTAGTAAAATAAATTTAAAGTATAAGAATATAAAATTTAATACAAATTAAATGTAACTTATAATTATTTTACTAAATATATCTTTACACAAATTAAAAAATAACACAACAAAAACAACTAGCTCAAATTGCACACAGAAATAAAAACACAATAAAAAAACATACTTGTCTTTAAAAGCAAAAAAAAGGGGTTCAAGCTTCACACAAAAGCAAAAACACAACAAAAAAAATAATGTCTTTAAAAGGGCATACACCCTTTGTAAAGGGTGTATGCCCTTTCAAAATTTTAGTATTTTAATTTTGCACTTTCCCTCCAAAATGACTTTGGATATAGGCTTGGGGAGTTCTAAACCTAGCCTAAAATCAACCATGGAGCAGCCCACATGGTTTTAAGGAAATTTAAGAGTATTTTTCATCTTTGTCGACACATCTGATCAGGCATACTTTATTATTTAAAAAAATATATATGGGTTTGTAGAGAAGAAAGCATAGTTTTTGAAAAAAATAAAAATAAATAAAATATATATATATATATATATATATATATATATATATATATATATATACTATTAAACTATTTTTATAATTATTACTTAATTTATACCCAACATATCTCATTATGGACTATATACATATTGTTACAAATACTTTTATAATTTTTTGACCATTAATCAAAATTTTATAAAACTTATACCTGACTGATCTATGCATCATTGGTTATGATTTTAAAAAAATTATTTTCATGAAGTTAATGCCAAAAAGTTGTTTTCATACACTTGCAGTTCTAATTTTCCAGCTATTTTGACTTATAAATTTATTTAATAAAAATACAATTATTAAAAAAATAATTAAAAATCCTGACTGGTCGTTGACATTTCATCTATGTATATATTAATTTTCATACATTAATTCATTCATTTACTCAAAAAAGTGTGTCCATACACATGCAGTCTCCTTATGTTTTCAAAAATAGGATCAAGTTATTTTCATAAATGTATATATTTCACATAATTTTATCATTTGAGTATGAAAAAAATTTATAAATCTAGAAACTAAATTCAAAATGACACAATTCATATTCTTACATCATTGTCAAATTCTTTTTCCATGTGTCTCTAACATCCTTTCCAAGTTTAACTACTGTAATTTTCAAAAAAAAAAGTGTTACTTAATACCCCTCTTTTGTCCCCCATTATCCTGCATCTGCCCTCCTATTTCAAAGTTAATATAGATTGGAAAATTTCAGTTATACTTATGTAATGGTTGTCAATTAATGTAAGTACTTACCTTTTTTAAGGGATTAAATTCCTTTTCTTTGTTGATCATGTTTTCATTTTGTCATGAAATTCAGTAAATGAACAAGGAATATAATTCCATTTTAAAACTGTGGCAGCCTATGAAAATAAAATTAAGATTAACAAATAAAACTTACTATATACTAGATATAATTTTCAAATCTGAATTGATTTGTACAAATTATACATGTGTGTGTAATTTGTACAAATCAATTCATATTTGAAAAAACATATCTACTACATAGTAAGTTTTGTTTGTCAATCTTAATTTTGAAATCCAATTAGATGCCATAAGTTTATTATTTTCCTCAGTAGAACATGACACATCACACATGTGGTATAGGACACTTGTGTAATAGATTACCATCCAAGCATTATGTTTATGAATGAACTCATGTTATTTTGTGTATGGTTTGGAAAATATTTGATGAAGTGAAAGTATGATGATGCATTACATGGGTGGTATGGGACACTGACACAACACATCATCATTTTTTCTCTTTTCAAATATTTTCATCTTGATAAAACATGATTATTTTTTTTAGAGTCAATATATTGCTTATTTTTATTAGGATAAATGGGATGTGTATGGTTGTGAACTTAGGAATGTGAAAGCTAAAAGTTATGGAGATCCATAGTGTCATCATGACTATAATATTATGAATTGATTTTAGTCTAGATGAAAAGAGGTGGAATTATTCTCTTAAGTCTTATGGCTAAAATCATACATACTTAGTATGTATTAGGAATAAATTATATTTCTTATTTTGATTCACCGAGGAGATTTACTTTGTGTTACATGGAGCTAGCTGTTGTATGAATTGTATAAACATTATTCTCTCTCCTAGTAACAATTATAAATTTATCTTTCTCATGAAGGTTAAATCCACTCTCATAAATAAGAGGTATGTGAGGGATCTAAAAGACTTTATGTTTAAGGTAAAGCCTTTAATGATGCTCTCCCTCTTACTATTTGGTTTTCAACAACAATGATGATCTTAGGTGTTTTGTGAATTTATTTATGAATACTTCCTCTTATATTATCATTACAAATGACATGATATAAATAAGTTGTAATACCATTGAAATAACAAAATCATGTATGATGTAATAAATCTTGTATTTATGAGATAAAGAATGACTTATATTGTAAACATTGAAATATGAAATCTGATTTAACTATGAGATTAGTTTTAAATATCATATTCATGTTCATTAGATTGTGAATAAAAGGTTAAATTATTATGTTGGAAAAAAGTTAGATATTGTTTTATATGTGCTTTGAAATTAAATATAAATTCCAGTTTTAGTTTCTATACTTAATCACCTCATTTATAAACACATATTTGATTTAGAAAAAGAATATGCACTCTGGGTGGTAAGTAAATAAATTAAGAAAGCATGAGATAATATTATTAAGACAAAATTGGATTAACCAATTGAAATTACATTTGTTACATATATAATTGGTATGACTACCATGTTATGTTTTTGTTACTTAATACATAATAGTCACGTTAATTTAATTATCGAACAAATAGTTTTAGGATCAATTAATAATTATTTTTGAAAATATTTCTTAATGTTATACAAATTTTTTTAGGAGTGTACTACAAATTACAAGTCATCAAATCTCAAATCCATACAATATTATTGGTCAAACTAAAGTTTGAAAGATACATAATTTTTCTTTGGCATTTTAAAAGTAAACTTGAAAATTTTAGACACCTAATTTTTGTATAAGGATTATTATTGTAATATTTTTAATAATGTTTTATGCATATAAGTTATTGGTTTAAATTGGAGTCATATTATAGCTTATTTGTGTGTATTAGTCTCTCTTTTTCTTCTATGTGCAATCTCGTGGTATTTTCTTCCTTGGTTTTTATTTGTCTTATTTGTTTTGTGCATGAATGCCTTTTTTATTTGCTTGCCATTATTTCTTATAGAATAGATTTGTTGGTTCTACCAATTCTAACCTGGAAGATTTGTAGGCCCACCTATTATATACTCTTTGGGTTTGTAGGCCCTTGGTCTCATTGTCACATCTCTTCAATGTTCAAATCCATGTGTTTGTATTTTTTAGTTTCTTGATTAGCTTTTGTGTGCCAATAGGTCATTAATTCAAATAAGAGAAGTTTATACCTAAACATAAATAAGTTTAGGTGGTATAAAAATAAGTTTTTCCTCGTTGTTCAATAATTATTTTTAATCCATCTGCAACTAAAAAATAATATTAGGATAAATATATTAAATACATCTATTTGAAAAATAT
Organism: Torreya grandis; assembly: GCA_037957365.1. Taxonomy (NCBI): domain Eukaryota; kingdom Viridiplantae; phylum Streptophyta; class Pinopsida; order Cupressales; family Taxaceae; genus Torreya; species Torreya grandis. Next base: position 619,682 of record JARHVA010001673.1, read on the forward strand.
CGAGAAAAGTCAATCATAAGGCCATTATCTTAGATTTTTCACATACTAATTTTTTTAATAAATTTATTAAATTCTTCAAAAATGTTGTACCAAATAGTGACAAATTATGCCAATCACAATGTGTTAAGTTAAAAAAAAAAAAAAATAGAGCTTCAGACACCATCATATGACCAAAATATTACAATTTTTTGATTCAATTCTCCAAGATAAAAATAAAAAAATCTAAGTTACAATTAAATAGACATCAAATTTAAATTTAAAATAAAAATGGAACTCACTCATGAACATTAAAATCCACCAACACCTTCTATCACTACCATTGTATAACGTCTCTCAGCATAATAGATATATATGTTAATAAAAAATGCGAGGATTTTTTTTAATATTTTAAAAATATATTTAAAATAATATAAAGATAAGTTAACTATAAGAAGAAACATCTATAAATTTTTTTTACATACATACATATATACACATATGTTTATATCCTATCTTAGATGTCATAAGTTTGTTGTCATTCCTCAGTAGAATGAATGGATAATGATGCATCACACAGGTGATATGGGACACCTGCACGATAATTAACATCCAAGAATTATATTGGTGAATGAACTCAATATTTTTTGTATGGTTCAAAAAAAATTCATTGAAGTAAAAATATGATGATGTATTACATGGGTGGTATGGGACACCAACACAACACATAATAATTCTCACACTTCTCAAATATTTTAATCATGCTCAGACATGATTATTAGTTTGAGAATCAATACTTTGTTTATTTTTTTTAGGATAGATGAGATGGGTATAGTTATGAACTTAATAATGTGAATACTAAAAATTATGAAGATACGTAGTTTCACCATGACTTTGAAATTAGAAAATTATTTATGAGTATGGATGAAAAGAGATGGAATTCTTCTCCTAAGTCTTATGGATATAAGAATACAAAATTAGTATATGTTAAGAATACTATATTTCCTATTCTGGTTCACTAAAGAGACTTACTTTGTGTTACATGGAGCTAGTCATTGTACAACTTATATAAATTTTATTCTCTCTCCTGCTGATGTTTCCACATCTACCTTTCTCATAAAGGGTAAGGCCACACTCATATATGAGAGGTATGTAGTGGATCTAAAAGGGTCTTTGGTTTGAGGTAAAGCCTTTAATGACGCTTTCCCTCTTCTGATATGGTTTTTAGAAGTAATGATGATCTTAAGTGTTTGTGTGGATTTATTTACGAAGACTTCTCTTTTATGATTATTTCAAACAACATGATGTAAATAAGTTGTAATACTATTGAAATGACAAAATCATGTATCATATATATTTGAAAGATAAATGATAACTCATATTATAAACATTGAAAGACTGGTAAAATTATTATGTTGAAAAAAAAAAAACATTGAAAAATGAAATCTGATTTAGCATGAGATTAGTTTTGAATATCATATTCATTATATTGTGCATGATTGGTAAAATTATTACATTGGCAAAAATTCAGATATTGTTAAATATGTGATTTGAAAATAAAGATAAATATTAGTTTCAATTTTTTAATTAATTGCCTCATTTATAAACATATGTTGATCTAGAAAAAGATTGTGTACTTTGAGTAGGAGTGAATAAATTAAGAAAGTTGTTAAATAATATTAAAAAAATAGATTAATCAATTGAGTTTATACTTGTTACATGTATAATTTGATTTGACAAGCATGTTTTGTTTTCATTACTAAACACATGAGGAGTGATTTTATGGTATTTGACTTAAGGGGTTATTACATGATCCCAATAAGTATTGTGAATTCTAAGTCTCCAATTCTCAAAACCATACAATATTTTTGGGAAAACTAAAGTTTGAAAGATATATATATATATATATATTTTGGCATCTTAGAAGTAAACTTAAAAAGTGGGTGGATGCATAAAGTTGGGGGATAAAAAAATTGACATAATAGAAAACACAACTTTTTTTGTAAAGGTTGTATGCCCTTTTAAAATTAAAAATATGATCTAGGTTGGTCCCGAGCCTAAAGGGCATATGCCCTTTTGAGAAAAGGGCTTACACCCTTTACAAAGCATGTACACTCTTTGCACTACAAAGGGCATATTACCTTTAAGTTACAATAGGTTATTGTTTGTTCAGTTTGAGCTGTATATATTTAGGTAAATATTTAGTAAAATAAATTTAAAGTATATGAATATAAATATTTATTAAAATAAATTTAAAGTATAAGGATATAAAATGTAATATAAAATTAAATATAAACTTATTAAATTAATAAGTTTACATTTAATTTTATATTACATTTAATATGCTTATACTTTAAATTTATTTTATTAAATATAATAAATTAGGGCCACTCTGCATATTTGAAAATGATTATAGAAATGTAGGAGTTACCATTTAGAAGTTAGTTTTTCAAAATCCACTATGATAAATACTTAGTTTTTAGAATTTCAATATTAGAAGATAGAATTATTTAAATGAAGTTTAAGATCATGCTATGTATGTAATAAATCTATACCATTGATGATTATATGTCTACTTTACCAGCTTGAGTATTCCTTCCTACTTTATCTACTTGAGTGTGCCTTACCTACTTTAGCTACTTAAGTATGCCCTACCTGATTGAATAATTGAGCCATATGTTGATCTCAATGAGTATGCCCTATCTAAATAATTGAACCATATCTTGATCTTGACTATTCCTTACCTACCTTCTTGTATTTTAGTATACCCTACCTATTTTAACTACTTCAGTATACCCTGTATACTTTACCTACTTGAGTACATGTCTTTCCTGATTGAATACTAGATCCATATCTTGATCTTGAGTATGCCATACCTAAATACCTAAGACATATCTTGATCTTAACTATGACCTTCCTACCTTATTATACTTGAGTATGCCCTACCTACTTTGTCTACTTGAGTATGACCAACCTACCTATCTTTATTTCCCTTCCTATTTGAGTATGCCCCACATAATTAAGTATGCCCTACCCAATTGAATACTTGAGACATATCATGATCTTGAATACCCATATATAATCCTTACCATATTTATTTTATATGAGATATATCTTTAATACCTGATATATGATTGAATACTCGATCTATATATTTAAATGAGTGGGGGCATTATCATGCTTAAAAATCATTAGAGGGGGCATTATCGGATCAAGGGATAAAGGAGAGGGGTTACTATCAAGGGATGAGTGAAAACTAGGAGAGAGGTAACTATAACCTATATATATAAATAACAGGGGGTGTTGGATAAGCCATATATCAAAGGAGAGGGTGCATGCTCACCTATATAGAGAAAGGAGTGACTAAGGAAATCATATAAAAGGCTTGAAGGTGGATTCGAGCTGAAATCCTAAATAATTTGTAGGTTTTTTAAGAAATGGGTCTATATATATGCATAAATGAATAACATGTAGCATATGAACTATAACATATATATAATAATGATACAATCATTCATACATTATGTGTACCACATACCTAGTACTACATGTAGGTATGCAGTCACTCATACATGAGGTCTACCCGTATTCATGATATGGTCACTCATACCAGACTCAAATGCATCTAATCACCCTAATATACTCAATTTAAACCTAAACCATTAACTTTATACCCCAAACACTAAATAATAAACTAAGAACCCTGAACATTAAACCCTAGACCTTAAACCCCAAACCCTAAACCATAAACCTTGAGCCATGAACACTAAATCATATACCCTAAAACCCTAAACTCTAAACCAAAAACCCTAAACCTTAAACCTCAAAACCTAAAACCTAAACCTTAAAAACTAAAAGTAAACCTGAACCCTAAATAATGAACCCTAAGTCCTAAACCTAAAATCTAAAAACTAAATTCCAAACCCTAAACCTTAACCACACCCAAAACCATAAACCCAAAACCATAAAATAATAAACACTAAACCCCAAACCTAAAATCCTAAGCTCTACACCTTAAATGTTAAACCCTAAATCTTAAAACCTTAACCATAAACCCAAAACCCTAAATCCCACACCCTAAACCCTAAACCTTAAAAATTAAACCCAAAATAAAAAAAATTAAACCCTTAATCCTTACCTCAAAACCCAAAACTCTAGCCATACTCCCCAAACCTTAAACTCAAACATAAAACCTTAAAAATAAAACCTAAACCCAAATCCCTAAAATCAAACCGTAGAACCTAAAAAGAAAACCCTAAATTATAAACACTAATCTCCAAACTATAATTTCCTTAACCTAAGTCTTAAGCTCTAAAACCTAAAACCTAAACTCTAAAACTAAAACCCTAAACCCTATACTTCAAACCTTGATCCCTAAGCACCAAACCTAAAGATTAAAACTTAAACCTTAAGCTCTAAACCTTGAAACCTAAAACCTAATAAATTATACCTAAACCCTATTTCCTAAACCCTATACCCTAAACATAGAACCTTAAACCCTAAATCCCAGACCCTAAATCCTAAACCCTAAACCCCTAACCCTAAACCCCAAACCATAAATCTAAAATCTTAAAATTTAAACACTAAACCATTAAGCATTAACCTTAAATTCTTAGTCTTAAACACTAAACCCTAAACATAAAATTCAAAAACATGAACCTTAAAACCTAAACACTTAACCCCAAACCCTAAACCCTAAACTTGAAACCCAAAAAATTGATTCCTAAATGTTTAACCCTAAACCCTAATTCTAAAACCCTTAGCACTAAACCCTAAACCTTTAAAGTTAAAAACTAAACCCTAAACCCAAAACCATAAAACCTCAAACCCAAAACCATAGACCCTAAATCCTAAAACCATAAACCCTAAAAATTAAGACCTAAATAATAGAACTGAAAACCTAGAATCATAAAACCTCAAACCCAAAACCATAGACCCTAAATCCTAAAATCATAAACCCTAAACCTTAAAACCTAAAATCTAAGCCCCAATCCATAAAACCTAAACCCCAAACCCTAAATAGTAAAACTTGACACCAAACCCAAAACCCTAAATCACAAGATGCAAACCCCAAACCCTAAAAAATAAACCCTAAATTATAAAACCTAAGACCTATGCCCAAACTCTAATATCTAAATCCTAAACCCCTAACCCTAGCCCAAAAACCCTAAAAACTAAGCCTAAACCCATAGCCCCTAACCCTAAATACCAAAACACAATCCCTAAACTCTAACTCCTAAATCCTAAACTCCAAACCTAAACCCTAATCCATAAACCCTAACACCAAACCCCTAAACCCTTAACCCTAAGACTAAAAACATAAACCATAAGTCATGAACCCTAAAAATTAACTCTTAAACCCTAAATTCTAAACCTTAAACATTAAACCTAAATCCCTAAACATCAAACCCTAAACCTTAAACCTAAAACCACAAACCCAAACCTTAAACTCTAAATCATAAACACTAAATCCCAAGTTCTAAACCCTAATCCCCAAGCCCCAAACACTAAATCCCAAACCCTAATTTCCAAACCTTAAACCCTCAATAATAACCCTAATCCATAACACTAAAACTTGAACCCTAAACTTTAATTCCCAAACCATAAACCATGAACCTTGAACCATAAACCCTAAATCCAAAATTTTAAACACTAAACCCTAACACCTAATCTCAAAACCCCAAACCCCAAATCTTGAACCCTAAACCATAAAACCTACACCTTGAATACTAAACCCAATCTATAAATCCTAAACCCAAAACCCTATATGTTAAACCTAAAACCCTAAACCCTAAAATCTAAACCCTCAATAATAATTCCCAAACATAGATCAAAACCTAAAATTATAAACTTTCAACCAAACTCTGAACTGTAAATTCCATACCTAAACCTTAAACACTAAACCCTAACCTCAAATCCTAAACACTAAAATCTAAACCATAAATGATAAGCCTTAAACCCTAAACCCTAAAACATAAACCTTAAACCCCAAACCATGGACCCTAGATCATAAACCCTAAACCCTAAATTTTAAACTCTAAATCATAAACCCAAAACTTTAAACCCTTAACATCAAACCCCAAATGCTAATCATTAAATAATAAATCTTGAAGCCTAAACCCAACCGTAAACCCTAAACCTTGAATAATGAACATTAAACCTAAACCCTGAACACTAAACCCTAAACTAACCCTAAACCCTAAACCTTGAATAATGAACATTAAACTTAAACCTTTAACACTAAACCCTAAACCCCAATCCAAAAAGCCTAAACACTAAACCCTAAATCTAAAACCCTAAGCCTAAACCCTAATCCCAAAACCATAAAACCCTAAAATTTGAGCCCTAAACCCAAAATTATAAACCCTAAACACTAAAACTTGACACTAAACTATTAAACCCTAAATCATAATTTATAAACACCAAACCATGAAAAATAAACCCTAAATTGTAAACATTAAGCCTTACACCCCAAAATTTAAATCCCAAACCTTAAACACTAAACCTTAAACCCTAAACCTAAATTACTAAACCCTAAACACTAACCCCAAACCCTAAACCCTAACCATGAAATACCAAATCCTAAACTTGAAACCCTCAATCTCAAAACCTTAACTCAAAATTTCAAATCCTAAATCACAAACACCAAACCATAAACCCTAAACCATGAGCCCTAAACACTAAACTTTTTACCTTATACCATAAACCCCAAACCCTAAACATAAAAACTAAACCCTAAGCCATGAACCTTAAACCCTAAATTTTTAAATCCTAAACCTCTAACCCTAAACCCTAACTATAATACCTAAACCATAAACCCCAAACCCCAAAACCTTAACCATAAACCCTAAACCTAGAACCCTAAATGCTAACCTGAAACACTAAACCTCTAACCTATAAACCCTAATCCCTAAAACCAAAATATTGAACCCTAAAAACTAACATATAAGAAATAAACCCCAAATTATCCATAATTGTCACTAGTCACTCTCTCATTATCCCTTGCTATCCCTCAGCATCCCTAATTATCCATAATCATCCCTATTCACTCTATCATCATCCTTCATTGTCACCCATCATCCCTAGTCATTCCCTAATCACTCTCTCATCAACCCTCATCATCCCTCATCATCCTTAGTCACACCCTCATTGGCCATCATTATCTTTCATCATCATTAATTAGTCTTTGTCTTATATCTTTATTATTTGGTAATAGGAATCCTACAAGAAATATAGTAAGGTTTTTTATAACTCATTTTTTGAGTCTTAGTATTCACAAGAGATGTTTGGCCTACAGTGGAATTAGTATATGTGAGAATCATAATTCTAGTAAACATATACTATTCTAATAAATGAAACCAAACTTGAAAGATGTATATAATATTATAGAGGGAAAAAAATTTAGTTATAATGGGTAGAGGGTTTGTGTTTTTTCATTTATTTTATCCCACTACTACATCTTCATGTTTAGAAACCAAATCAATGATAAACTTACTTTTCATTAGTGGATGAAAACATTTCAACCTAGTAGTAGGGCATCTCTTCCCTAAGTAAGATTTTTTCATCTTAAAATCAAAATTAGTAATGTGTTTCTCAAATCCACTTATTCCAAATATGAAAACCTTGAAATATGACCTAGAGATATAGTTAAAAACCAAAAAATATCCAAACTCTAATTTTTAATGATGCACAAATTGTTCCCAGTCTTGTAGAAATTTGATTTGAGTAGATGTACCCTCTAATTTTACAACCCATTTGGGCCTTGCATAACCATATTTTCATCAGTTCAGTTTATGATATTTAGAGAAATTGTAAGAGGAATAGGCTACAAATAACATAATTCCAAATGAGTTTTAGCTAATTTTAATAATACACCTAAATCAAAAGAATGAATAAGAATAATTAAGTATCAAAGTTACCATTATTTTTGAGAAGTGTTCAAGCATTACTTAGGTGAGAGATCAAAAGTTTTAATATTTAGATTAATCTCATCATGATCATCATCATTAGAATCTAAGAGGTTAGGAATAATGTTCCCAATGAGTTTAGGATGCCCATTATAGCCTCAGTTTGAATTAATGAGAAAATTAAGACATTATGACTCACAAAGTGGAATGCTAGGCAAAAGTTCAAGAGTAAGAATCTTGAAGACACCACAGTCTTGGAATTTTTTTAACTTCCAAGGGTTAGTGTCACCTTGAATCCTATAAATGGATCCATTATGAGGGAATTTAATTCAGTGGTAGGTGGAAGAAGCAACAACTCTCATATGATGAGTCTATGGCCTACCAAGTAAGATGTTATATGAAAGGGGAAATTTAAGGATCATCACCTTTATGTGAACTGTGATAGGTGGGATCGTAATGGGAAGCCACACACAACCTAGAGGAGGCATTTTACTTCTATCATATCCTTGGTAGGTGATGTGTGTAGACTTGAGATTGTCTTCTGAATATCTAAGGGTTTTAATGAAGTTGAGATAGGCAACGTGGGTGCCATAACCCTCATCAATCAATGCATGCCTAAGTTGGATATCAGTTATTTGAACACTAATGAATAAAGGAGGATCATCTACATGAAGCAAAATCTCATCAGGAATCATATAAGCTATGGGAAATTTTAAGGAAGGAGAAGTGTCTATAGTTTCATAAATGTTGATAGACATCTCTTCACATTATTGTAATATACTATTTTTGGATCTAGATAAGATTGCCTCTCATCTTGCTAGGGGAGGATGAGGGACATTCATATTGAATAATAATTGCATAAAATGGTTTTTATGACTTGGAGAAGTCCTCATAATCTCAAGGAACATAATTTCAGATGGGAGATTAGTGAGTTCCGCAATAGGAACCCACTCATCATAACCCATAAGAAGGTTGTTAGATATAGGTGCATAATGACTAAGGAGGTCCTTAGAAGGAGGAGCCAAAGTGCATTGGAATTTATATTGATAAGAAGAAGAAGGTTTAGAACAAGGTTGTAAATCATGTTGTAATGATGAAGTAGCTAGTTCAAGTTGATTTTGAGAATTGGTGAAGGAAGTGATAGTATAAATTAGAGTATCATTAGTGTTAGAAGATGATGTAAAAGTGGTAGAAATAATAAAATAAGTGTTATCCAAGGGAGAATCAAAAATTAGATCATCAAAAATAAGGTCATCTTTCCCCAACTCATTTAAATGAGCTGGAGAAGAATCCTGGATAACATGATATGTTCTAGATGAAGGAGGAGTGTAGATAGGTTGAGAATTAATAAAAGAAACCACCCTTTACATATTAGTTATGCTAACCATATTCTCTTCAGAAGTTAGTTCAACAAGACTTTCTACATTATTGGTGGAAGGGGTGGCTTTATCTTGATTGTCTTGAATAGTTGATGATTAGGAAGAGGGTCTTTATAAATAGCCAAATGATCATTGGCTTGGTTCAAGGCTTAAGATTTATCACATGATTTATAATATTTAAAAGCAATTTCATAAGCTTGTTGATGCTTTTGAATGATGGAATCATGATAAAAATTAGGACCAAGAAGAAATTCCATAGCTAAATTATGAAGTTGTCTAAAAGTCTCATGAGAATGATCCCAACTAGCATGAAATCAATAAAACTTGTTAGGATCATATCATGATTTCATAGGATGGGTATGATAAAGATATTATGGAGGAGGCCTAGGTAGATGCTTAATAAATTTAACTAAGGATAGAGGCTTATGAACATTAATGCTTTTTGGTGATGATAAGTGAGGATTGGTCTATTGTTGATAAGGGAGAGTTGGTTCCAATGAAGGGGTAGGAATGATAGCTTGAACATTGTGAATGGTGTCATAAGAATCTGTAACACCATTATTGGTAACATTGAAATTTTTGTTCTTAAGTAGGAGATGAGGACCTATAGAAGGTTGGGGTGGCTCGAATTGATGCATAAGGAAATCTTGTCATTTAGCTTGGTCAATAGCCTCCTCTAATGTATATGGAAAGAGAGTGTAGACTTGATATTAAAGTTTAGGAAAAAGGGCATTGGTAAAGAGATAGAAAATATTGTAATCAGTCATGTTATGTTCACATTTGTTTGACAAAATTTTCCACCTTTTAACAAAGGCTTGAGTAGTTTCATTTTTAAGTTGTTTACAATTTATGAAGTGGGCCAAAGTGTTTTCAGGAAGATCACTAGTTTGGAATGCTTGGACTAAAGCATTCACTAAATCCTCCAAACTAGTAATATAATGAGTTATAAGTTGGTTGTACCAATCCAAGGCATCACCTGTGAGAGTTTTGGCTAAGAGTTTGGTAACAACAAAGGTGTTTAATTTGACCCAATCCTTATAAATATTTCCAAATGTTTTAAGATGAAGGGTGGGATCGGTTAATCCATTATAAGAAATTGTAGGTGTGATACCTCCAATATTAATGTTAGTAATTTAAGTAGTGAGAAGTTGATTTTTGATATGCTTAATGGTTTTATTATCCAAAAGAGGTTGAGGAATGATATTGGCTTGAGAATAGAGAATAGGAGGAGGGGAACATTCTGGTTATGTGTGCCCCAAGCCATTGGTTGAGGATGAGATTGAAGATGAAGAAGGTGGTTTTGCATTCTCATCATTTGAATTGTGTTATGATCTTTAAATGTATTCATTTGATTAAGTGTTTGTAACAATAGTTGATGTGTTTGATTAGCATTGTTAGAAGCATTAGAGGTGGTATTAGTGGTTTGGGTACCACTATTGGTGTTAATAAGAGCTTGAGAAGAACTATGAGAATGTGAGGCACTAGTGGAGAAATTTTCTTGGGTAATAAAAGATGGACTAGTGACTGGTTGAGAAGAAGCACTAGTAACATGATTACCTTGGTTAGCTAACAATGCACTAGTGGAAGGATTAAGGATAATGGATCTTATGAGAGGCCCACTATATGTAGAACCTACCATGTTAGTGGATATACTATGCATAGACGTGGAAGAAGTTAGAGAAGAAGAGGTCATGGTATGAGAAGGGGTCATAATCAAAGGAAGAGGTTGAGAATTAAAGAAAGTAGTACCCCAAATCTAGTTGAGAATGTAGGAGTAGGCGAATAAGGATCTTCAGCTTGACCACTAATCATGAGATTGTAAATGGTAGAAGGATATTTTCCTTAATGTTGAGGAATTTTAGAGATAAAGAAGAACATTTTGGGGGTATACTCTAATTCAGGTTGGTCTTCTAATTGGAAAAGAGGATTACATTGTGAAGAGGTATTAGGTGTTGAGTTGTGGAGATAAAAGCTTCACTGAATGTGCTAATGTGGAGGTTACTGGGTTACACAGTAATCGACATCGGTCAGAGCCAACCGACATCGGTTAGGGCTCGATCGACATCAGTTATCTCCAGCTACATAGTAACTGGCATCAGTTAGGGTTGGCCGGCATCGGTCACCTTCAGACTGACATCGATCATCTGTGCATTTCCAAAACTGTTCTAATTTTAGGAGAATAGTTAGTTTGCATGTAAAGACTAAAATTAGTCTTGAGTCTGCTTTTCTAATTATTGTTTGCTTTGGGTTCTATTTAAGAGACCCATGGGGCTATATTGTAATGTGAGCAAGATCAATTAGATCTGCAAGGTGTAAGATCAAGAAGATCTACAAGGTGCAAGATCAAGAAGATCTGCAAGAGAAGGAGGCAACAACAATTGGGTTGATTATCACTGGAGGGAATAACAACTCAGTTATTTAGTTGATTGTGATTGTAATTGATTGAGAGAGAGAGAGAACTCTTGAGGGAGAATTACTATACATCCAAGAGGTGTGAGAAGAAGAGAGATTTCTTCATTGTATTTCCTTCTGAAAGAGTTTAATACAGATTGTATTATTTCTCGTATCTCATATTCTTTGATGTTTCTAATTTCTAGTTACTTATTGCTTCTGGTTTAATTCCATGTTTATTTGATTATACAAAATTAATCAATTGTACTCTAAGGAGGTCCTAACATTCGGAGGGGCCCCATAGTTCATTATGCGAGTGGTAATATGAACACTACTAACATCCAAAAGAGGAACCCTACTTTGTCTATGGGAGACCCTATGAGGGTTGGTAAATTTCATCATGTCTATTGACTACAACTCAGTGTTGTCATCAAGCAAAAATTCCATGATGAAGGAAAGGAAAGAGATGAAAAACAAGAAAATTAGAAATGATAAAAATAATACAGGGTTGATTGGGTTGACCTAGCATAAAAATAGGGTTGACAAAATATACAGGGTCAATTGGGTCAATATAGTACAATTAACAAAGGATGGAAAAAGAGGAAACATGGTCTACAAACTATACAAGGTCGACTGGGTCAATCCAGTATAGTGAATAGCGGCTAGAAAATGGTATAGGGTCGACTGGGTTGACCCAGTACAATAAAGAAGGAAAATTAAGAAGCCTTTGATAGATTTTGAATTGAAACAAGATAAATTTTGTAAGTAATTTAGAAAAGAAATGATAAAAAGGAAATAAATAGTCAATTGGATTAACGCTGGCCAATCCAATTGAAGCACACAACACAAAACCTTGCCCCAACACTGGCTAATGTAAGTTTTTGCAATACAAAATATAATTAAGAAAAAAATAAGCAATCAACTTAGAAAGTAAAGAGATAACTAATTTGTCAACCTGAATATTTATTAGATTATTAAGATATGATTTTAAATGTGATGGGAAGTTGGCTATAAGCAAGGACTTAGAATGGCAATCTAAGGATGGTTTTAGGTAGTTTGGGATAAAAGGGACTGTAGTGGCAATGATACAGGCTTGGTATTGGGGCCTACCCCCTCACTCTACACACCATAGTAATAAGAGTGTCATGTGCTTAGCCAAAATATACCATTAACCATGCTTTATACTTTACCAAAGTATCAAGTCAGCTTCCCCCTTGGTGATGAAATCCAAGTAGGTTGGTCTTAGGTAGACAAATGTTAAAATGCTTGTTTAGATTTTGTGATTTGGTCATGTGTGCATAAAATATAAAATAGTAAAACTAAATAATTAATTGAAAACCAATTAATTAAGCTATGTGATCTATTTTAAGCATGCAAGCAATAAGAAAAGAAAGTGTGAACTAATTACTACCATATAAGGTAAATTCCAACTTTGAAACAAGGTAAATTATTGATATAATCAACAATGTATATACAAAATATAGAATAAGGTTGATAGAGTTAAACCTATACTGTGGAAGGAAGGTCTAAAAATGAATAGGGTTGATAGAGTCGACCCATTTATTCAGACAACACACAAAACATAGAACTGAGTTGATAGGGTCAATCTAATTTACTGTGCAAGGGAAGTTTCAAATACTATAAACTATGCAAAGAAAGACTGTAAAGAAAGAAAAAAATATAGAAATGAACCTTGGTGGATCAGAGATGCAGAGAATGGAGATTATTATTCAAGAACCTTGATATATGCTTGTAAATTTTGCTAACTGGGTTAACTTGGTCGATCAAGATTTATATAAACTTACTGCTGAGTGCCTAGAATGTATAGGGTCAACTAGGTTGACCTAGTATGTTGACCCTGATGTCTAAAATGTTGAAAAATTGTATTAGGTTGGCAGGGTTGATCCAGTAGCCTATACCTAAAAACCTATGCATAGAAGTTAGATATTGGGTTAACAGAGTCAAACCAGTATGGAAAGTATATGATAAAAATAATGGTGAAAGAATGAAAGAAATGAAAATAAGGTAAACAAATCCTATAAGCATTAGTTCACATCAGGTTCACCAGAATGTATGCAATCAGAAATGCATCATGTCTATAAATCAATCCTGGCTTAGAGAAGATAGAGGATTGGGAATACATTTGTTAAGTGGGGGCATGACCAATATGGGGATCTGATAGACCTGATTAAGGAATCACTTGTCATAATATACCATGATAGGAAGGCTTCGAAAGCCTACAATATAACACAATCATGCAACAACCCTAAAAGAGTCCTAGGTTTAATGTTCACTCTATTATATTAACAATAAAGTAAATCTAATCTAGTGCACACCAAAGCTTGTGGCATAAAGTGGGGGATAGAAATAAAAAAAACTAAACTAAACATGTATAAAAGACATATACTCACATCAATGTCTATAGAATCATAATGCATGGAAGAAAGAAACACAACTACATTATCTATCTACTCTTACAAAGGAGAAATAAAGTTAGGAATACTTACCTTTGAAGTTAAACCTGTCGAGGCTCAATCTCTCCCTTGGCCAAGGTGCTTCGCAAGAGATTGTTGTGGTATGTAAGGATAAAAAAGACAAATAAAATCTAGGCTACATAACCTATCTATGCATCCAAAAGACTTCTCCATAAGACAAGATTCATATCTCCAAATAAAGTATGGAACTCTAAGCACTATTCCTCAAGTAGAATGGACAATAGGTAGATGTTCATTCACACTTATTATTTTTCACTTCTTTTTTTACAAATGGTTGAAAATGAACATGTATATATAAGTAGATCTTGCCCTAAAATCCTTCTAAAAATGTTAGTTATACAGGGTCGACCCATGCAACCCTATATATTTTGGGAGATAATTCACTAAGTCCCGAGCTAGGTCGACCAAAGGGCTAACAAAACTCTAAGTGAAAAATATCCCTAAATAGTAGACAGTCGACTCATTCGATCCTATATAGTATCTAGAGGCTAAAAACTATACAAAGTTGGCCTAGTTGACCTAGTACAGTCAACTGATGAAAGGGGGTCAAAGTAAGAAAGAAGAAGATAAATCATGGAAAATGACTAGAATGGCTAAGACTGAGAAGAATAAGATTAGGGTAAATGGTTTTAGGAGATGAATGTGTAGATGTCAAGTGGAAAAATGGAAAACAATATTAAGAATCACCAATGGTCTTCCCAACCCTTTCCAGGTGTACCCCTTAAGGTATGAACTCAGAGAGATTGAGACTCAATAGGTTTTTTGCAAGATACAAAGTGTTAGTAATTGATAAAAGTTTGAAAATATAATGTGTATATAGGAGGCAATATACAATTAAAAATTAGTTCATGATGTAAGTAAGGGTTAGAATAAATATGGACAAGTTGGAGTAAGTTATAACACATAGCACAGGGGTGAATAGGTAGCAACAACTGATGGTTATGCACTAATGGTGATAGTATAAATCTTCATATTTATCCATATCTTTGTTTGTGACAATAATATTTATAAATAAATGTCTATACAAAGGGATTAATATTTATTTGTATAAATTACCAAAAGAAACATTCCTCTTAAGATGTTAATTTACCAACCTTTTTTTGTTTTAACATAGGGAGGTTGCAGGTAAGTATAGTGGGGAGTTAAAAGAATTGCTATAATTCTACTGTCTAGCCTTCACTATTGAAATACTCAATGAAGATAATGTATTGCATGTGGATAGATGCTTAGTTTATAAAACATTATGTTTGCATTTAATTTTGATAATCCTTTACTAACTACTTATTCTATAATATCTTCTAACCACATTATTTAAAAAAATTATATAGTTTATGGTATGGATAAAGAGACTCTTTACATTGGTCTAAAGACATTTCTTATAGCATTTTAATGGAGACATGTTGTTTGTTCATAAGGTTCAAACAACATTAAATATATTATTAAAAATTAGTTTTAGTGTTTTTAATCTTGTTACCTTCCACAATTGAGAAATTTCAAGCTTTGCTTCTCCATAATTTCATTAGAGGACCTATTTCCAAGTCAGATAATACTATGTTGAACATAATAAATGGATTTAAGGAACTAATCCAATGGATGGTTTGTATAATAGAACACTAGAATATCACCAAAATTGACACTAAAATCAAAATACTATCAATCTTCAAACTAACATGCATCTTACTAGTACCACGAGGGTCCTGAATAAGAGCTAGCCTTTTTGTAATTCTATTTTGTATAGCTTCCATCTGGATTCCATCCAAGATAAATTTACAAAATCCACAATTCACTCAAGATATGGAGTGTGCATTTTCCCAAACATATACTAATGTTTGGAAATGCGCACTACAAATCATATACATATGTTAGTTTCCTTTTTGGGACATAAGCAAGTTCAGAGACATGGGGTTCCAATGATAGTAAATGCTAAAAAAAATGAAGCTCTTCCAAATTGGTCCTTTGAATACATTTTAAAATAAGTTAATAGGCTTCAAAGTAAGCCATAAATGATTCAATCATTTCATAATTTTTTTTACCTATGAATCCATAGGCTTACCTTCACTATAAAATGCAAGAAATAGATAGACATGTCATATAAATTTGTATTTGGTCTCCAATGAAAGAAGTAGCTGATTTCTAAACTTATAGGTGATGTAAACATTGTGTAATAAATTAAAACTTCCATTGTTGTTGTCCACGATGAACAATGAAAACAAAGTTGAATCCTAATATAGATGTTGATGGAGCATATGTTTCTCTTAATGTGTGATACATTTTATTTCCTAACTCTTTTCTTACCTTTCTTACACTTTTCATTCCTCTTAATGTGTGGTTCAATTTATTCACTGACACCTATCATATAGTTGTCATTGATTCATCTTCACATATTGATATATGCCTATCTACATCTCCTAAACTTGAATCTCATACTTTATCTTCTTAATCTTATCCATTGTATAATTCATATTTTTTACCTGTAGTTTACTCTTAGGGGAATATATTCATATTGGAGATAAATTTTGGGGATGTGTGGCATGAGACATTAATACCCGAGCTAATATTTTTTGAGGATAATGATGAGGGAAATTTAAATGAAGATAGAATTGATAAATGAGTATTTTATATGCATTGAATGAACAACCACAAGTCTAGTCATCGAGAAAAAGGATTTTTTTTCTTCTTAAAATAGGGATTAATTTTTTGGAAGCTAAGGTAACACTAGTATACCAGGTAATCTACATTAAGGTTTAGAAAGATCAAAAGAAAAAATCATCTAGATGCTTCAAGATTCCCATCTCATATAACATGAAAAAGGAAAATTATCTTCTACCTCATCATATGAAGACAAGAATTTCATTGACTCATGTGCATATATGTTATGAACATATTTCAGTTTTGTTATGTTGGTCCTGCTTTTAATTTTATTTAAAATTTTCCCCTTGTGATAAGAGATAAAAAATATGGAAACTATGCACTAGTTTATATTATGTAAAATTTGACATTTAACACATTAATGCATTGGTGATTCCCAATCCATATTCTACCTCATCATATGAATGCAAAAATTTCCTTGACTCATGTACATATATGCTATGAACATCTATTAGTAGTGTTATATTTGTTCTTGTTTCAATTTCATTTAATTTTTTCCCTCATGATAAGAGATAGAAAATATGGAAACTATGCACTAACTTATATTATATAAAATTTGACATTTAACACATTGATTTGTACTAAAATGAATTACTAGATATTGTATTTACTTAATTTATAAATGATAAAGCAATATAGGGATGATAAACATAGTTTTTTTAAATATTTTTCACTCTTATAATTTGGCACAAGCTCTGGTAATTCCCAAAAAAGTCTCGCCAAGTTGTGTAGTAAAAATTAGGGCATGAGTAGCTACTTAGACACGTATGGTAAAGTTAAACACTTGTGACAAAACTAGGGTGTCCTAGTTTTCTAGTAGTATTCCTAAGGATTATTGGGCCTAAAATGTATGGGATACCTTTTCCTCTATTTGTAATATGGTTTTTATGCGAATAAGCCCTTCAATCCTGTGTGATGATGGTTGTTTTTCCTCTACTTTGTCCCCACCCTAATTGTGTTTGTTTGAGCAAAATATGCCCTTAAAAAGGGGTTAGTATTTTAGGTTGGAATGAACCCAACCACTCCCTCCTAAATTACTGAGTGTTATATGCATTCCAATACTTTGAAGAGGGAACAAACTATGTATAGTTCTCACACTTATGTGTGTGTGCAACATCTTGAATAATCTAGAATGCAATGCTATCTTTTAATATTTGATACTTGGCATCATGTAACTTTAACCTTATGCATTTATATTTTTATTTATGAACTACTCTAAGGCTCCTCCTCAATTTTTTTGAGATTGTGTATGCATTTTGATAATGTTCTAAGAGAGTGCTAGGTGATTGGTAAGTGAATGATAAAATTAAAGGCGATCTATATTAATAGATGACTCCTTGTCAATTTCCTACCACCAACCCATGAAAAATGTTTAAGACAACCTAATAAATGTTCTCATACTTAAATTTGAAGTTATACATGAAGAGCAAACTACCATAAAAGTAAGACACTACTAATATCCAACAATGTCCAAGTTTGCCACTATTGTCCTAGGCTAAAACCTTAATAATGTTTTAGCCTTTTTAGAAGTATATGAAGTCATATATGGGAAGTAAATAGTAATTTCATAGGTTTTAAAGAATTATATATTGAATTTAAATTTTATCAATGACCCAAAGTGATTAGAAATTCAAGTTATAAGGAAGCCTTAGGAAAGAAAAGGTGAACATGGTCCAATACAAGGAGAAATGTGTGTCAAAAGAGTCTAATACACATCAAGAGTCAAATTGTGTCAAAGTATATCCAATTTGATATTTCCAAAGTGCCAAAGACCAAATTTATGTGTCCACAGATGCCCCCTTTTAATCTAGTATTGAAAATGCTAAATTAAAAAGATAAAAGAAGTAAATTTGGTACCTATAATAGCTACACTTGGTGTTGATGGGTATAACCAAAATGTATCATTACTCCACATGAAACCTAAAAGAAACATGTACAAATAAATGTATGTTAACAATAATAAATCTAAAATAATATGAATCATTGAAAAACTTAATAACGAGTCTGTTTTAGATCTTTATTATCAACTAAACAAAAAAATGAAGCTGAACACAAAGAATAATTTAAAAGCACATTATATTATCACACCATAAATATTTCTCTATATTCTATTTGAAGCATTACAAGGCACTTATATAAGAAGTGCAAAACCTATATATGGGGATCCTGAGATCCCTATAAGCCCTCACTCAAATAACCAACTGAATATATATGAAATATATTGTTACTATAATATATTCATATAACTAACAAACTATGTAAAACTAACCCATATAATATTGTTATTATTCATAATAATAATATACCACACAAACACCTATTAACATAGTATTGTTTAGCTAATAATAATTATGCTATTACAAACTTAATAATATGAACACACCTTAACATTCACCCCCTTATGAACATTATTAACCCCTAGTCTACACCCCCTTAATGTGAACTTTGGGAAAATAACAATACTTATCTACACTTTTACTCATGATTCAATGATTTTCATAGGACAATCACAAATCTTACTGATGGTTTTACATATGGCTTACCAACAAACAAAATGGGATGGTTTTCAAGTGGATAACTAGTAACCACAAACACATGGTTTTACAAGTGGCTTACCACAAACCACATCACGATGTGTAGTACAATCACAGTTTTAGAGAAGTTACAAAGGAATTTTAGTTCACTTATTGCAAATGTTAACATGTATACACCATTTGTTCTCATTCACACACAACTAAAATCAAACACACAACTAAAAATAAAATGTGACACTAAAGCAGAAGTGGCCCCATTGTTAGTGGCTAGTGAGAGGCGTAGAAAACCTCCTACCTCTATTTCCTTCGACCCCTAATAGGTTCACTACTTACTCAATTGATGAAGTTATCATGTGCTCCGATGGTTCTGATAGGTTTTGTATTGGTTGTTTCCATAGAAATTAGAACCACCCCATTATTAGGACATAATGTACAAATAAAAATGTGTTCGTGAGGCATTTTTTTCATTTTTAAAATTTTGACTTTATATGATGTAGGACTTTTGACATAACAACTTAAAATACAAAATTATTTTTTACTCATTTTTTATTTCAATAATATGACAAAATGAAAATGACAACTTTTACTGACACACAACTTTATTAATGACTTTGACTCTACAGACTTGAGAGATGTGAATTTAATTTTTACATAATAATGCCAAACATTTATTAAATGTTCATATAGCTAAAATCTATAATTAAAATTTTAATTGACTAAAAACTTATAATATGGCATTATATTAAGAAATATCCTCTAATTATTTAAATTGACCACTATAAGAAAAGATGCCTAAATCCCCTATAAATAACATTGACTCCATAAAAGTATATAATAAGACTTTGAAATACTATAATTAGATAAAAATTTAATAATCACCCAACATAATTAATAAATTTTAGTGGACCATACTAACATTAAAAAATAATTATAAACCTAGACCTATAAACTCAATGCAATAAAAAAACTTAAATATCTATAACCAATATAATAGAAACACGATTAAACTGTGACTTCGCTATAGAGAACATCAAATCCCATGGATCAAATACAATCTAGTAGACAAATAAACATGATGCTGAAGCAAATGGTAATAGAGGATGTGTATCACAATAATGATTGCATGGCAAGAGGATATATCTAAAGTCTGCTTGGATGGTGGATGAGATGTGCAAGTTGACAATGGAATGGTTGATGATGAGGATGAATTATGGATAGAGATTCCAATGCATGGGCAATGAAATACATACATGGATCTACTATATTGATTAGATCATGCAAGATGATTGAGTAGGTCTATAGAGATTACATGCAAACAAATGCACATGGTCACAATTGGTAAATAAGAATAACACATGAGGTAAGTGGTGTTTGAAGTGAGACTTATTCACATGATCACGTGATGCTATAATAATTTATTTTATTTACCCTAATTGACAGATGCCAACATATAAATGACAAAACTAAATGTAGACTATGTAGTTTTTAACTTCGAACCAACACACAACTAAAGGCAAAATACTTTTACAAGTTTTACACATAGGCAAAAAAATATATTAAAAAACATATGAATGAGATTTAAATTGACTTTTACATTTTGGTGTTATGTTGGAGATGACATGAAGATATGACATGATGAGAGTTATTATGTGAGAGATTATTAACAATAGTTAATAAAAAGTCTGCTCCATTCAAAATGCTATGCAACACAATAAGCACAATTCAAACAAAATGTAGGCTCTTGGATTTCATGGCACTCTAATACCAGATAATGAATCTAGTTCAGATCTTCATTATCAACTAAACACAAAAATGAAGTTGAACACAAAGAATAATTAAAAAACATAATATATTCTTACACCATAAATATTTATGTATATTCTATTCGAAGCATTACAAGGCACTTATATAGGAAGTGCAAAAATTATATATGGGGATCTCGAGATCCCTATAAACCCTCACTCAAATAACCAACTAACTATATATGAAATATATTTTTACTACAATATATTCATATAACTAACAAACTATATGAAACTAACCCATATAATATTGTTATTATTCATAACAATAATATACCACATAAACACCTATTAACATAATATTAATTAACTGACACTAATTATGTTATTACAAACTTAATAATGTGAACACACCTTAACACTTAAAATTGAAAATCTAAGGAATGAATACACCTAATAGTATGTGAACCCATGTGTCACTTGTTGAACTTGACTGAATAAAATCATGGGGTGATCATGCCCCAAAAAAATGTAATCTCTAAAATTGTGAGGTGTGGAGTTTAAATGTCCCAAATAACTATCTTGATATTCTAATTTAAGTGAAGTATAAACTTAACCACATTACCCTCGGTAATAAAATACCCTTTTTATAATCCCAAATTCAGGTTCGTATGTAAAATGATTAATTTTTGTAGATGGATATAGACCGAAAGTGCTCACATAGTTACAATAATTCCCCATCATTCCATCATTCCTCAATATAAAAAATAAATAGAAGTGTTTGCATGAACAAATTTTGCACCCCATATGACCCATCTACACCTCAAAATAATGTCAAATGCCAAAACATGACCCAAAATATCATATAATGTCTCAATTGTTCCTCAAAATCATATAAAGTATCTCAATCTATCAAAATCATGTAGAGTGTCTCAATCTATCTTAATCTAACTCACCTAAACATATAATCCATCTTTGAGTGTGAATTTCTCTATCTAGCATGGCCTAAATCTATAAACAAGCCCATCATATGCCCATGTTTTGATATGAGGGATAGAGCGTATGAATCACCCATATCAAAAGAAAGAGTTATGCACATCATGTGCTATATATAAAAAGTACGGTCATATAAATTATATGTATAAAACATGATAATGTATGTCATCATAGGTTTATTTTGAACACCGTAAACACATATGAAACATGTAGTCCAAGGCAATTAGTTGTATTTTATTTGCAAGTAAAATATGATCATGATAATTCATTTGAAAATAATTTTTAGATGTAGTTAGATATGCCAATAAAGCACACAATAATTAAAATTATAGTAGATGCATGATGTAAATCATGACAACATCAAGTAAAAATAAATAACACACAATAGAAATGTATTTGATATAAATCTCACACCAAACACATTTTAACAATCAATTTGTTTTATAGAAAGATGTGCAAATATATTTAAATACATACATGCACAAAACATCATGGTGAATAATTTATAAGTAAACGAGATTAGAAAACCTAACTTGACCTAACCTGACACAAACATCACATGGCATGACATGGACTCAAGGATCCTCTAACACAATTAACACACAACTCAACAAGACATAGTGATTGCACCCATAAAAAATAGAACACATAATATAGAAAATAATAATGATCAAATAACATCACAATCGTCAGCCTCAAATAATCACAAAGTAAGCAATTAAGTCCACATAATCAATCAATGTCACCATCTAGTACATAAAATCATAATATTTGTAATAAATAACACTCTAATAAATTTATGAATAAGTACAAGTCATGTATAAGTAGTTTAAGTAGCTAAATATAGTCAATGGAATGGTGTAAAAATATATAACTAAAAAAGTGTACTGAGATTCCCCCAGTATGGGCATGCCCCCAAATGTGGAAAGGTTTCTTGTGGGTGTATCATGCATTTGTATGCCCATGTCTAATATGTAAGCTATATGTCCTACATATAACTCATGTATACCATGAAAAACATGTGCATAAAAATGGATATTTAACTCATTATGTAAATGACAAATGACATCAAATTAAGCCATGTATAGGTCTTGGTTTTGTATTTATAAATATTTGAAGGTATTACACTTTTCTAGAATATTTGATATTTTTTTCACTTTTTGAAATATAGAATTGAACAAACACACAATAAATGAAACAAGGTCGAGGGGCAAGGCTATGAAATAGAAGAATAGAATATATGTAAATAGTCAATAGCATATGTGAACTTATAATGCACACAAAACGTAATAATGAAGTAGTCTGAGAGATACAAGCAACTGAAATGCCATCATTGTGTATGTAAATCATAAAGTCATGTCTCAAATTAGTATGTAATAAAACATATAATATGCACATGTCATCAATGGAAATGAGCTAATGTGCAGATTTCATAATCTGTGTGAGCATAGAGTATATGTGATCATGTAAGCTCCATGTGTTTCATGACAAAATCAAACATAGATAGTCAATATGGATAAGTAGGTAAATAGTATGCCACATTGGTGTGTAACATGCCTCAAAAAATTATAATCTAAAATCAAACTATTGTAGAAAAATGTATATGCATATGTCATCATAGGATAGATAACATGAATACATGGATTAGGACAAGCAATAAAGAGGCAAGGGCCAAAAATACATGATAATCAAGTGAAAAGCAAGGGCTAGAAGAAGGATCATAACAACCACATATGTACACATCAATATAGAAGAATGTATAAATCAACAAGTCAACTCAGAATAAGGTGATCAAGAAAGAAAACAATAAGAATCTATGTATATTAAATTATGTCAAAGCTATTTTAGATCCCATAAATACATTACTTAGGTGGAGGTCTAGTATTGATCAGTGCAAACATCACACGTCGAGGGTGAGGAGTAACTTGTATTGTAATTATATTCAAATTATATATCATTGAAGTGTAATGTATGTCTAGATTTTAACTATCCAACAAATTCATCACATTCGGTAATGTTGAAGGATATGATTAAATCTTATGGTAATACCAACTTACATTTAATTACCTTGTTTTTGTATGAATTGATGAATCATGTAGATGTACACTTGAGGTTGAACTCATAGGAACAATAATAGTTGTATCTAGATTACCTATTAGATCCTCTTTAGATAATTGATTGGTTGATGCTTCATCCTTAATAGATATTTTAGATTCTTTTTTTGATTGTTGTACATATATATTAGGATTATATGATACCTGATTATATCATATAATTACCTATGGCTTACTTTAATTTGGTATCCATGTTTATGCATTTTGAGATATAATTTTACCCATAGGAGAGTGATTTTCATGTTGTCTTTCATATGCCTTATCTTGTTGAAGTGTAATCAAATTTCCTTAGAAATTAAATGTAATCCAATGTTGTTTCCATTTGATATAACAATGATTTTTTTATAATGGCATTGAATTTTAGCATGGTAGGTACTACAAAAAGTAACATGTTGATTATCTTAGGTCCAAAAGTAACTAAAAACATAATATGTCGTAATGACCCCTCGTGGTTATTTATGTTATAACTCACTTTTTGCATGCCTTGATTATTTAATAAATTTAAACATGTGTTTATTATGTTTCATCATATAGTCAATCATAATTCCTTGCCTATGTTCACCTCCTATGAAAACTCAAGTGACCATTGGTTCCTTAGAAACTGCCTGGGATACATCCCCTGTGTAGATTATAAAATAGATAAAGGTGGATCAATTGAATTACCAGGTATTTATTTACATTTATCAAATGTAATTATACCATCATACATGAATTATTTCATTCTTTATTTCAATGCATAACAATTTTCATCTCTATGTCCATTTATTTGATGATAGTTATAAAATTGTCTTATGCCTACTAATGTTAGATGATGTGCAGAACAATACCTAATATAAGGTAATGTTATTAGTTTCCTATCAAATAGAATTCAAAAAATGTCACTTGGTTTTTCCTTATGTTTGAAATCATATAAGTTGGATAAAAATAGGAGGGTAGAGAAAATGAAGTATGTTTCCTTATTAGGTACCTTATATGTCGTTTCATTTTTAGATGGAGATTCATCTTGGAGATTTGATTGTAATGAATTGTGGGATCTTGTAATGTCATAAGAAAGAGTACATACATGTATAAAATAATTCTCATAAGTAAACACATCAAATTAAAATAACTAAGGTATGATAGAGTGTTTTTTCCCTAAGTGGAGGTAAAGACCTTTACTAAAGATGAATTGCTTGTATAAGTCATTTGGTTGATATCTTAAGTAATGAAATGTAATTGTTATTAAAATTTAATCTTTCACAAGTTCATCATGACATTTTTGAAGATTTTGGAGACATTATAACATTAATTTAAGATTTTTATTATTGTTGAAATGAGATTAGAAAGTCTCTTCTAGTTTAAATAAAATAGATATAGACCCAATAGGTAAGTCATATAACCAATCTAAATCCTTACCTTTTAAACTTTGATGTAAGGTTTTTATCTATACTACTCCATCACATGAATTTTTCTAAGAGAAGATATGAAATTTGAAAAGTGGATATGAGAAGGATCAAATAAATGAAATTTAGGCATGATAAATCCTCCTAGATAAGGATGATTTAGCAGCTTCTGTACTATATGTTTTCCTAGTATAACATTGTTATCAAATTTAGCATTATATGACTTAGATTCTAAGGATAAGGTAGCAACTCATTTTTATAGTTTTCCCATTGCACGCATCATGGATAATAGATGACTAGCGGATATGGTTATAGACTAGAAAGGTACATACATAGGTCTCATTTCACCATCTACCTTAAACATGAGTGTAAAATATTCATTACAAGTAGACATGTGAGTATCACTACATTTATTTGCAATATCATCACATTGCATATCAATAGAACATCATTTTAAGGCATATAATTAGTAGCATCATTACAAGGCATATTATTACAAAGTTTAGTAACGCCATTAATAACATAAAAAGTATTAAATGTTTTATTTATCCATTTTGTTATAGTATTTGAAGAACATTAAACATTTTCATTCATAAGTTTAATAGTATAAATAAGTGTACATGTTGATTCCATTTTACTATATACTTTTTCTACCTAATGCCTATTAGAATTTTCTATGGAAGGAAAGGGAGAATTAGTCTCTTGCATATGAGTTACAATAGTATCTTGACCTATGCTTATTTCACTAGCATTAGATGAGGATACACTATGATATACATCTTCATTAGCATCATTTACATAATCATTATTTTTTATATCATCATTGGTATGGTCATTTGTACATTCAATTATATAAACTATAACATATGTAGAGAGCAAAAAAATTTATAGGATGAGACATTATACAGTTTAAAGGTTTTACATGCATGGAAATGAATCTAAACCCTATAATAATAAATAATAAAACCATGAGTCCCAACCTTAAGATATGGGAAAGCATGAAAACAATTAAAAAAAAACCCTAATGTAATAAAGGGAAATCAAAAATCAGATCAAAAAGTCAAACCCTAATAGGAGATAAATATGAAACCCTAAAAAGTTTTTGAAACCCTAATGTAAGATAAGACCTAGGGTTAACATTCTCAATGATCCAATTCACCAATGTATTTTTCTTATTTAACACCGAAGAGATATAAAATATGGAAACTATGCACTAATTCATATTATGTAAAATATAACATTTAACTCATTGACTTGAATTTAAACATATTATTAGATATTGCACTTACTTAATTTAGAATGACAAAACAATAGATGGATGAAACTCTTAGATTTTTTTGACTATTTACCACTCACAAGTGTTGACACAAGCTTTGGAAATGCTCAAAAAAGTGTCACCAAGCTGCCTAGTGAAAATTAGGGTCTGAGGAGCTTTTTAGGCACCTATGGCAAAGTTAGACCCTTGTGGCTCAAGGTGTGATAGTTTTCCAGTAGTATCCCTAAGGGTTTTAGGACCTGAAACTTGTAGTAGACCTTCACTTATGTCTACAATTTATTTTTTAATGTCAGTGAGCCTTTTAATCCTATGTAATCATGCTTATTTTACATATCCTTTTACCAAACCCTAATTGTGTTTGTTCAACCACATGAAACCCATAAAAATAGTTGGTATTTTGAGTTAAACTAACCCAAACCACATGAAACCCATAAAATTAGTTAGTATTTTGAGCTGAACTAACACCAACCACTCCCCATTTAATGGTTAAGCATTTCTTACATTCTAATACTCTAAATAGGGCTCAAACCACATGTAGTTTTACCACCTATGTGTGTGTTTGCAACATCTTAATCAATATAAAATGCAATAATATATTTTTATCTTTCACACTTGTCACCATGTAACCTTTACCTTGTGTATTCATATTTTTCTCTATAGAATACACCTTGAATATTTGATGTGTGTTTGCATTTTGATAATATTTTAAGAGAGGGTTAAGTGATTTATAAGTAAATAATAACCTCAAGGGTGATTTATATTTATAGATGAATATTCATCAATTTCCCATCCTAACCAACCCATGAAACATGTTTAGACTAACATACTAAATGCCATATTTAAAATTTGAATATAGGCATGAAGAGGACACAACCAAAAAAGTAGGACACTATCGGTAGTCAAAATATCCAGGTTTCTTACCATTATCTTAGGCTAAATACAATAATAATTTTTTGGCTTTATAAGTGTATCTGAAGTCATACAAGGGAAAATAAATATTTGTTCTATAGGTTTTCAAGCATTTTAGATTGAATGATATATTATCATTAACCTAAAGTGATAAAAAATTCAAGTTGTTGAGCTATAATTTTGACTAATTATAAAAGTGCATGTCTAATTTTATTAGTACTTGAAGGTCACAAAAGGCACACATATTTTGGCTGAGTAGCACATGAATCCAAAGGGTGAAATAAATAGGAAGATCATGGGAGACCTTGATTTTTAAGAATTATAATAGAGTACCACTAGGATTAGTGGTGCACAAAGAAGGGTTTGCTCAAATGTACCAAGAAATGTGTGAGTAGTCAGATTATAAGGACTAACCAAGTATCCTCATGCATCGATTGTAATAATATAGTTAGTATGAATCATGAATAAAAATGAGTGGGAAAGCGGTTACACAAACCACGAAGCACCAATTAAGGAGTAACAATCTAGGGAGTTGGTAGAAGGAATGAGTCTACAAGTAGAACGACATTAAGGAAATTTATTTCTTAAAATAGATTTGAAAAAATATAGCATAGTCTAGTACAAACTTAGGGTGAAATTAGTCAAGGAAATTTATTATAAATTAGTTATTTTCTATTATATTTAGAAATTATTGCACATACTAAATAGTGGACATTTAATTATTGTAACCGCAAGGTGGTGTCTTATACTTATAAAATACCACTTTGATTCTTAGTTAAGGTTGTTGAAACTATTAAATTTATAGTTTTTATTGGTATTTTTTCTATCATTGACCTTGTTAAGTCTAAAAACATTAATCTAATGTCGTGTTATTGAGTATGATAATGCCAAGAAGCTAAAACATTTCATCAACGGTTGATGGTATTAATCATTTTTCTATCAGCTTATGATGTTCATGTTGGTGTTTTTATCTTGATTGCATGTATAAATATTATTTAAAGTTTAAAATAAACAATTTTTGGTCCACACTGATGTCTCTATAGAAGGCATCAAGGGTAAGTGGTCTAAGTTATCTTGTACGACTAACTCAACACAGCTTGGTAGTCTCTATCTATGCCTTGGGTGATAGTGCAAGTCTTTTTACATTATATATTGGTAAGGTGAGTATCATTTGATAGGGTAAGCACAATGGAAAAAAAATAATCAATGGTGCATGCAAAACTTTCCACACATTTTGGTTCCATTGTCAAGATGATGTTAAACTAGTTGTAGAAGATGATGTTTAGAGATGATTCATCGTATTTCCCTAGAAAACATTAAGATATGGTTAGAAGATCAAGTGTGCACCTTTTTTATGAATCATCATAACTTAGGAAACTATCTCCTAAAAAATGGGTGGAGTATCTGTATGATCCTTTCTACAAAGTGTTTTTTTGCAAATTTCTTGTGTACCTTCATGTATCCCTGGCCATGTATGTTATGAGATAAAGTAGAAACTTTGGCATAAAACATTCCTAGACAAAGGATTAGATCAAATAATTATAGGGCACTAATGAATTTTGGACCAAAGTAGTGGACATGTGTGGAAGGGTGTGCTTAATAGTTATCTATTGGAGTTTACAGAGTTTGTGTGATATTTCTCAAAAGAAGAGTATTAGTCCTTGCACGAGCCATGAGGTTTGTATATTTCATAGCTATCTTTGGATATTAAGAATCTTATATTAGACTATAAAATTGAATATATTTGGATGGAGGGTCAAAACTCTCGTGTGCATGGTTTAAGTAGATGTTAGAATGAGAATGGTGAGCATGGTTTGCATGATGCATTTGTGAAAGGTGAAGAGCCAAGAAAATTTAACATGACAAGCTTAGATGCTCAAAAACATAGGTGGAATAAATACGGTGAATGTAGGAAAAAAGTGATTATTGCATGGACCCTAGGAATGGGGGAGAGATAAGTTAGGGAGATGTTGCAAGGATCTGTGTAAAATAGGAAGCGTATGACAATGAGTCTCATGTTAAGGAGGTATGATCAAATAAGGGAGAGGCACACATCATTGAGTAGGATGTGAACATTTTAGAATACCTAGCTAAAGTTACCTCAGATCCTTTAAGTAATGCAAAACTACACTCTAATTAAGGAAACATCCACCTAAAATCTACACAAAGTACCAACTCATGTGTTTTCTTAGTTAGACAAAGGAAAACCAAGGATATCATGTAGATTGGTCTTATATAGTGGAACTTATTAGATAAAAGGTCATGAAGAGTGTCTCATATCAAGTGATGCCTTATAAACCATTAGGACCTATAACATCACTATAAAAAAGTCTAAAATCCCAACCATGTTGGGTATGCCTTAAATCAAAGGTAGTAACCTGACCACATTAGATAGTACTAACTATTATAATCAAAATTTACACCCTTAAGGAGGTTGTTAAATCTTCCTCACTTAAGTAATAGCATGGAGACACCTTCAAGCTGTGGGTGGACTAATCGGTGAGGTGAATCTCTAGATAGGGTTAGTTCTCCTGATGCTATCACCCTGAACTATTACTAGACCTATTGATTGCAAAGGAAAAGGGTAAGATAACTAAAAGTAAACTAACTAAGGAGGTGATTTACCAAACTAATTGATTACTACCAACTAACTACATGTGCACATGTAGACCATGAAACTAATATGAACATACACTACTCCCAATATGAATCTCTTACATCAACATTTCAAATTAGAGGTTGTGGTATATGTTTAGGCTATGAGGACTAACCAAGAGGTCAAAAATGACACTAGCGAATAGGTAACCACATTCAACCCTTACATTTCACTTAAACACTTCACATGACCTACAAGAGAAGCTTTCAAACTGCATATAAGTGCTAGAATAAAACATGTTAAGGAATACTAAGCAAATCACTTAACAAGATAAACTATCCATACATACACACTAATTATAGTCATAGGAGGTAAAACCACTAGTCTTATTGATCAAAAGCATACAAATGAGCAGGTATTTTCCATACTCAAGTGGAGGATCCATTCAAAGCCATTTAAGGCTTATTTTATAGTAAGAAGAGAGAAGAAGAGAGAGAAAATATGGCATAGAAAATCCATCATCATAATAATTACAAAAGAGGGTAAGATTGACACCAAGTCTATTGAGAATGTGTTTTCATTTTCCTTCTTGAACTTCATGATCAAGTGTCGATGAGATTCCTTGTGAGGAGTGGCATATGAGGTTACTTTGGCAGTCTTGAGCTTATTGAATCTAACTCTTTTCTTGTGAGGCTACATCTTTATATATATAATGGTAGTTACAAGTCCTTCAATTGAAACTTGGCATGGTTAAGTGACTTCTACTCCAACCTTTGTCTCTTCTATGCCTCTTTATCAATTCAAACCTACATTTGAATCTCAAGCTTTTCTATATACTCTCTCTTGTCATTAGAACCTAGTTACTCAATCAAGGTCTAGTTTTGTATCATGGAGATATTCATATAAATTTTCCACTCTATGGAATTGTTGCATCAAGCCAAGGAGCTTGAGTTCAACCAATAGAAGTCACCTTGCATCTATACTATCACTTTTGCAACTCAATGAGGGCTAATATGATCTCTTTTTCTTGTTTCATGACTCAAATTATTGTTTGGATGGTGTATATATACTATAAAATGTTGGTAACATGTTTTTTAGAGTGTTGAAAGGATTTCCATGCTCTAATTAGATTTTTCAAGACTTATAATGAGGTCTCCTTGAACCAACCAATGTAACAATCACCATTTTTGCTCCATATAGTGGCTTGGTGACCCATTTCTCACCCTAAGAGGTCTTATAAAGGAGTATATAAGGTCACACCATCTCTAATCAAGCTCATAAGGCGTTTTTACTTGATTTTAGGCCTGTACCAACTTTACATGCTTCTTAAATGGGTCTGTAACCTTATTTATGGCCATTTTTCATACACTCTACCCCCACACATGCTAAAAATTTTCTCCATAATATAAATAAGAGAATAATAAACATCATTTAGGTCATTATAATTCTCTTTTAATCCATTTGATCACTTAGATAATCAACCTCTTCCATCAGGTCATTTTGCCAGGTTTAGGCAGGGTTTTAGGCACTTAGACCCTTAACGATTATTAATAGCACTAAGGTCCTTAATGTCTAAAAAAATGGAAGATATTTTTAGTATAAAACCTTATTTACATTTCCCAATTATCCCAAGATCCCATGCATCTCCTCTAGGACCCTCACACATGGTGAAAATGCTTCTCGGGTTAGTAGACCTGCAACTGTGAGGTTGAGAGGGAAGAATTTGAGTGAAAAGGAGAAAAGAGTGTTTGGATTTTAATTTGAACACCTTATTGAGGTCAATAAAACCCAACCTAACATATTACTAGCTTGTGCTTAGGGTTTATGAACAACTTGGTGCAGGTGACTTTAATGTCTTATTTTGATCCTTTTCACTCACCATACTAGGTTTTAACCTTCCTAGACATGTCTACCTAGGTCATCCCAAATATCAAAGATCTTTACTTCCAAAAATTCACCTTAAAACTAGTATAAGATCTCCACACTTTAAGGTCGGGCCTGTAGGGGTATGTAATTAGGCCTTTTGAGTGTTAGGCTCGTTAGAGTGAACATTTATTTAAATTATTATATCTTTTGGTAATGTCAATAAGGTAACCACTTTTTAATATTCTCACTACCCTTTGGAAACCTTTGGGCTCTCATCCAACACACAAATTGGTCTTCTATTTTACTTAGACCTATGACAAGCCTACAGACTACCATATTAGAATTGCATCCTCTTTATAGGCCTCTTACCACTTAAATGATCTTTGTCAATATTAAAGAGTACAATAAATTCCTAATTAACATGTTATTAGATATCCTTAACACTTTCATCCCACCATAAGAAGACACTTCTTCTCATTCTGTCTATTATCCACTTGTAGGTGATCATTTTGGGCTCTTTGACTATTAGCCTCTTTATAATGAGATTTCTACAGACAATTCCAATATCTTGATGATGATTATAGGGGTGAACACCCTAATATTTTCCTCATCACCTTTTAGAACCTCTTGGGTTCTCATCTAACACACCAGTTGGTCTCTTCACCACCTAGGCTTGTGGTAGACTTATAGGTAGCCATTAAGCTTGAATTTACTCTTTTATATTTTACATATGTTGAGTTTGCTTAAGAAACCATGCAATTATGTCAATGTCTCTCGCACTTCATATCTTATTCAACATTCTCTAGCTATATCCTCTTACCCTTCCTAGATATCCAATATTAGAAAGTCTCTTCTATGCCTGCAACCCTCCTTACACCCTATGTGACTATCTTGTATGGAGTTTGGAATTTAGACACCCATACATGGTCCTCAATGTGATCTTATAGGATTTTTTAGGGTTAATTTTATGATTGAGGTTTATAATAGTTCTTCCCATGCCTATACACAATGGAAAATAGGGTTTATGAGTCACAAATGTCCATTGATAGGTCTGCAAACTTATGGGTGGATAAAACCCATCTTGATTTTGCCTATTAACATGTTTTGAGTCTTATATCATTTATCATACCTTCTCACTCTCCAATTAAATTATCTATTCCACCATTTGCTTTCAATTTTCATGCTTGAATAACTTGTCTCCATGACTGCAACCTAAATTGAAAATATATCACCAAGAATTTGCTCAAAGAGATCACCTTGGGTGATGACTACAAGTTGAGGAAGAGTATGAGTAGAGTGGGGAGCTCATAGGAGATTACATGGGACTTTAAAATTCATTAGAAACTCTCATTATACCTTTTAAAGAATTTAAACATGTTTGCTTGATTGAAAACACCTAAAAACTTCAATAAATTTGTTTGTCTCATGCAAAAGTGAGAGGGAGGCTCATTTGTGCTAGTGCATGCACATGTATGATATATCTAATGGATTTGGGTGCCATGGAGATCCTTTCCTACCCAAAGATAAATATTTCATGGTTTATCTTCTCCCACTAATTTCATAACTACAGACATAAAGACAAAACTAAGCCAATGGGAATTAGAGTCACTTTTTGACCCCTCAAGCTCTTAATGTTATTCATAGAGCTAGGGGATTCAATATATAAAATAATGACAATATTATAATTATAATTAGGCTCCCCTCCTCTGGTAAAAAACTTAGGTCCTAACTCTCTCTCCTCTTTATGAACCAAGTGTTTGAAATTTGCCTTTATGAGCTTGCCAAGAGCTCGATAAGAGAGCTAGGACTTTTTTTTTGCCAATTTTGGACCTACCAATGATAGTAAACTTATAATATGACTTTGGAAATGTTATAAGCACCTGAAAAAATCATTTTATTAAACTTATTTGGCTCTCCCTATGTTGCATTTTTCTTTACAAGCCTTTGATAAGTGCCTTCAATGTTGATATTTCAACTTCTTGGGATTTTATTGGCCCCACCACCACGTTCACATTGTACCTAACTTGTATAAGCAAGAATCAAGAGAGAAACACCTTGAAATGACTTAAAAAATGTTACTGACTTGAAGACTACATTTATTCTCTCTCTTATCAAAGATAAGGATTACCTTAACTTTCTCAAAAGAATCTTAAACTTTGCTAAACACAAAATGGAGAACACCCTAAATGACTATTTGAAGGCCCTAGATGTATATCAAAAAAGTTAAAATGAGATAACTAGAATTTTTTTGATGAGACTCACCTATGGAGCCAAAATTGGCTAACATCTTCAGTGACCCCCTGGGATTGCATGCCTACTATGCTTATTAGATTGGTTGCCTAGTCCATCCATTGGGCATGGCTTCATCTCTCACTTAATCTCAAACATAAATTGATTAAAACTTGACTAAAAATGTCTTAAAACAACTAAGGCAACTAACTGCCTTCACCAAGATGATAAAATAAGAAGCAAACACACTAAAATAAAACACACACAACAAACAACAAGGCAAACAACTATGCTAATAATAACTTAGAATAAATACAAGACAAGAACTACTATGTACAACTAACCTGTTAGAATTGATCATCTTAGATCAAAAGCAAAATTCCTTGAGTTACCTTCATGTGATGAATAAGAATGATATGTAAGTTATTGATCAAACTTTTTCATTGCTTAACTAGTTCCTTTCATGGCCAAAACCTTCTTTGGTTTGACTTCACATGGATCTACAGTAGTAAACATGTCTCTAACAAAGACAAATTCATCTTGATCTTCAATTTCCACTTCATACTATTATCAATCCTTGGCAATGTGAGAGACCTCCATAGTGACCATAGTTTGATTCATAAAGTTAACAAAATTCTTAGCTTCATCTTCTATTGGCTCCTCAAATTCCATCTCATGTTCATCTTGAAGAGTGTCATATTCATCATACCTTGCTATACCATGGATTTGAACTTCTAGGTAATGAGTAGTAAGATTTGTTAGAGAGTTAGGAACTTTGTGCTTTTCATCAACAATTTCCTCTTTTTCTTCTTGAGGTGCTAGCCTACCAAGCTTTTTAAATTCCTTGAACATGTCCAAGTAGGACTGCCGCATGTCTTCAAGGCCTCCTTGAACTTGTCCATGAGATTAAACAAGGTCATCAAACATGTTGCTCTCTTCAATAACTTTCTCATACATGTCTTCATTATGCTCATTTCCCAAGATAACAATATTAGGACTCTCCTTAAGGGCTATAGGATCACTAACCAAACTAGAAAAAAATATCTCTAGCTTATCCCAAAAGGCAATGTATTTTTCATCACTTGAAATCATACCAAGATCAATTTCAATCTTTCCATTCTCTGAAGGTACACCAAGCTGGTCAAATTCTTCAAATGCTTAAATAAATTAATGACAAGGATGAAAGATGTCTTCTTCAAGTTCTATCTTTTACCCATGAGGTTAAATAAGTCTAATAGTTAATGTATCATCAAGAAGACTTACCTCATGTTTAGTTGTAACCTGCTCAACTGTTGCATAGTCACTGTCCTCTTCATCAAGACTCAATCCATGAGAACTAGATTGCTATTCTTCTTCCTTCATGAAGAATGGAAATTCATTTTCCCATTCAAGGTTAAGTTCATCATGTACTGTTTGTGCTAAACCTAATTTATCCTCATCTAGGAGGCTTCCAACTTTTGCAACTTCATTTTGGAGTTCACCGTCATGCTCTAGAGGAGTCACATGATTTCCAAACAAGTCCATTTATTCTATGAAACTATGGTACATCTGTTTCCATGCCTGATCAAGATCTTCTTCTTCACTCTTTTTAATGGAATCACTTTGAGAATAGGTTTTTTCCATGTTAGCTTGCCCTCCTCCATTAAGACCTTCTTTCTCTTCATCCTTGAAGACTAATTTGCTTCTTTCTTGACAAAGAAGAGTACCAAGAAAGATATCCTCATCATAAACACTAGAAACACTCTCTTCATTACCTTATTGAGATTCAATTGTAGCTGATTTATTTTCCATTTCAATGGATACCACCTCATTACCTAACTTTGATAATTTCTCCTTCACATCTAAATGTCCATCTTCTACCCATAACACAACTGGTTCTATTTCATAAAAGGAGGGGGTGGGAGGGCAAGTGACTTCATTAGCTTGCTTAAATTTTGATAGAGTGTCTTTCTAACGTAGTATTTTGGGAGCACTAGGTTGATCATGATGTTCTTGAAGGGATGGAGAAGAGAAATAAATTAAAAATGTTATATTCTTCTCTTTCCACTCTTCAATTACTTTGTCAAACTTGGAGGTGTCTTAAACTTCATAGATGGTTACAACTTAAAGGGTAGCTAAAGAGCTTGAAGGAATTTAGAGATCCTTTGAATTGTCCTCCATACATTTCTCCTTTTCTTGACATTGGATAGGCATGAGATAAGGTTATTTATCAAGAGTAGGCATGGCATAATTAGGGGTCTTAGTCCAATAAGGTCTCTAGTATGGAATGGTCTTAGGCTCTTGAGGAAGATTGGATGAAGGTGACATTGGTATAGACCTCTCTTGATAACATATTGCAACTTGGGATGGGTTTGGAGCAAAAGAAGTTTGATGTGGCATAGGAGGAGGCATACAAGATCAAACATATTTTATTTTTTTCCTCTCTTAGATCACCAATATATTCTCAAGAAATTGAATTAGACCTATTACTTCTATCACATCATCTATTGGTATATACTAATTTTATCTCTTAATAACTACCCACTTGTTCTTGATCAACTGCAAGAAACTTATTTATTTTTAAATGATCTCACTATAATTGGAAGGGATAGGGATACTTAGTCTAATCTCCTTTTCTCTATCAATCTCACTCATTTGCATTTCATATTCTAATAGAATTTCTTTTAGGGATTGAGTAGGATTATCATAGCTTTGATAAGGTTGACTAGAAGGATAAGTAGGCTACCAAGGAGGCTGAGTTGGATTGGGAGGGTGCATATAAGGCTATTGATAACCTTGATAAGGTTGACAAGCTTCTACTTGAGAGCCACTTGGGGTGAAGCCATGAATACTATGAACCTGATATGGAGAATATGAAGGCATTGAATATGCATTTTGACCAAAAGAATGATTAGGATACATACTAATTTTATAATTTTAGACACCTAGGTTGATTATACCAATTGTGATTCACTTAGAGTCATAATTAATGCTTGTGTTAATTCCTTTAAATGTTGATGTGTTGAAGATCAACACCAATAACTCTTCAATGGGATGAAATCCTTATCCCATCATGCATGTCAAACCTATTCACAAAATTTTCACCCTTGAGGAGGTTGTTCAAGCCTCCTCACTTAAGTGATAACATGTGGACACCTCTAGGTTATGCGAGGCCTAATCAATGAGGTGAATCTCTAGATATGGTTAGATCCCTTGATGTTATCACCTTGAACTACTACTAGACCTATTGATTGCAAAGGAAAAGGGTAAGAGAATTGAAAGTAAACTAAGGAGGTGATACACCAAGTTAATTGATTACTACCAACCAACTACATGTGGACATGTAGACCATGAGATTAATATGAACATACACTACTCCTAATCTAAATATCTTAAATCATCATTTCAATGTGGAGGTTGTGATAAATGTTTAGGCTAGGAGGACTAATCAAGAGGTCTAAAATGACACTAATGAATAAGTAACCACACTCAACCCTTACATTTCACTTGAATACTTCACATGACCCACAAGAGAAGATTTAAAATTGCATATAAGTGCTAGAATATGACAAAATGTCAAGGAATACTAAGCAAATCACTTAAAAACATAAACTATCCATACATACACACTAAGTATAGTCATAAAATGAGGTAAAACCACTAGTTTTATTGATCAAAGGCATACACATGAGCAAGGCTTCATCATACTTAGGTGGAGGATCTATTCAAACCCATTCAAGGCTTGTTTAATGGCAAGAAGAGAGAAGAAGAGAGAAAATATGGCACATAAAATCCATCATCATAATTCATCATCAAAATATTTAAAAAAGAGGGGAATATTGACACCAAGTCTATTGAGAATGTGTTTTCATCTTCTATCTTGAACTTCATAATCAAGTGTTGATGAGACTCCTTATGAGGAGTGCCATAGGAGGTTACTTTGGTAGTCTTGAGATTATTGAATATAACTCCTTTATTTTGAGGCTACACATTTACGTCTATAATGGAAATTATAAGTCCTTAAATTGACACTTGGCATGTTTAGCAACTTCTACACCAACCTTTGTCTTTTTTATGCCTCTTCATCAAGTAAAACATGAATTTGAATCTCCAGATTATCTACATAATCTCTCTTGTCATTAGAACATGGTTACTCACGCAAGGTATAGTTTTTTATTATGGATATATTCACCTCAATTTGTCACTCTATGGAATTCTTGCATCAGGCCAAGGAGCTTGAGTTCAACCCATAAAAGTCACCTTACAACTATATTATCACTTTTACAACTCAATGAGGGCTAATATGATCTCTTTTTCTTGTTTCATGGATATAATTATTGATTGGATGGTGTATAAATACTATCCAATGTTTATAACATATTTTTGAGAGTGTTTAGAGGATTTTCATGCTCCAATTAACTCTTTCAAGACTTGCAGTTAGGTCTCCTTGAACTAACTGATGTAAAAATCACCCTTTTTGCTCTATATAGTGGATTGGTAATCCATTTCTCACCCTGAGAGGTTTGATAAAGGAGTATATAAGGTCACATCATTTCTTCTCAAGCTCATAAGGCCTTTCTACCTAATTTTAGGCCTGTACCTACCTTACATGCTCCACAAATGGGCTTGTAACCTTCTTTTCTAGCTATTTTATGTACACTATACCCCCACACATGCTGAAAATTTACTCCATCATGTGCCTAAGACAGTCATAAACATCATTTAGGTAATTACAAGGCTCTTTAAATCCATTTTGATCACTTAGATAATTAATCTCTTCTATCAAGTCATTTTTGAGGATTTAAGCAAGGTTTTAGGCACTCAGACCCTTAACAATTATTCATAGCCCTGAGGGCCTTAATGTTTGAAACAATGTCTGATATTTTTAGTATAAAAAATTATTCACCTTTTCAAATTGGATTATGATCCCATGCATCTCCTCTATGACGTTCACACGTGGTGAAAATGCTTCTTGGGCTAGTAGACCTGCAACTGTAAGGTCGAGAGGGAAGAATTTGAGTGAAAATTAGAAAATAATGTTTAGTTTTGACTTTGAACACCTTAGTGAGGTAAAATACACCCACCCTAGCATATTATAATGGTTTACTCTTTTCCCCAACTCCTTAGAGCCTCTATAGTCTTCACTAACTTGTGTTTAGGGTTTATGATCAACTTGGTGCAGGTGACTCTAATGTCTTATTTTGATCATTTTAACTCACCATACTAGGTTATAACCTTCCTGGACATATCTACCTAGGTCATCTAGACTTTCCAAGATCCTTCCTTCCACCAATTCACCTTAAAACTAATGCAATATCTCCATACTTCAAGGTTAGACCTGTAAGGGTATATAATTAGGCCTTCTGACTATTAAGCTCATTAAAGTGAGATTTTATTTAGACTATTATAGTTTTTGGTAATGTCAATATGGTAAAAAAAAAATCTATTATCACTACCCTTTGGAAACCTTTTGTCTCTCATACAACACACAAATTGGTCTTCTTCTTTACCTAGACCTATGGCAGGCCTATAAACTGCTATATTAGAATTGCATCCTCTTTATAGGCCTCTTACTAATTAAATGATCTTTGGACATATTAAAGAGTTTACTCAAGTCCTCCTTGACATGTTATTATATCTCTTTAATGCTTCCATCCCACCACAAGAAGACACTTATTATCATTCTGACTGTCACCCACTTGTAGGTGATCATTTTGGGCTCTTTGACTATTAGCCTCCTTACAGTGAGTTTTATACACATAGTTCCAACCTCTTGATGATGATCATAGAGGTCAACACCATAATATTTTCCTCACTATATTTTGGAACCTCTTGGTTTCTCATCCAACACACTAGTTGGTCTCTTCACCACCTAGGCATGTGGTAATCCTATAGGCAGCCATTAGGCTTGAATTTACTTTTATGTGTTTTGCCTATGTTGAGTTTGCTTGAGAAACCATGGAATTGTGTCACTATCTCTCATAATTCATATTCTTATTCAACATTCTCCTAGTATATCCTATTAGACTTTATAGATCTTCAAGATTAGAAAGCTCTCCTCTAGGCCTGCAACCCTCCTTACACCCTATGTGACTATCTTGCATGGATTTTGGAGTTTAGACACCCATCCATGGTCCTAATTATGATCTTATAGGATGTTTCAGGGTTATATAAATGCTTGTGTGTCTATAATAAGTCTTCCCAGGCCTATACACAATGTAGAATAGGGTTTATGAGTCACAAATGTCCACGTACAAGGCTACAGACTTGTGGGTGGACAAAACCCATCTTGATTATGCCTATTAGAATGTTTTGAGTCTTATATAATTTCTCATACCTACATGACTATCTATACCATAATTTAACTTTAATTTACATGCTTAAATAACTTTTCTCCATGACTGCAACTGAATTGAAAAAAAATCACCAAGAATTTGCTCAAAAAGATCACCTTGGGTGATGATTACATGTGAAGGAAGAATATGAGTAGTGTGGTGAGATACTAGGAGATTAAATGGGCCTTTATAATTCATTTTAAACTCTCAATCTACCTTTCAAGAACTTCAAACATGTTTGCTTTATTGAAAACACCTCAAAACTTGACAAAATCAGTCTATCTCATGCAAACAGTGAGAGGGAGCTCATTTATGCTAGTGCATGCAAATGTATGATGTAGATGATGAATTTGGGTTCCATGGAGATCCATACCTACATTGAGATCAATCTTGTATGGTTTATCTTATCCTATAAAGTTCACAAGTGCAGACATAAATATAAAATTGGGTGAATGAGGATTGGAGTCACTTTTTGACCCCTTAAACTCTTAATGATTATTCATAGAGATATGGAATTCAATCTATAAACTAATACCAATAATCTGAAGCTAATTATGGTACCTCCTCTAATAAAAAACTTAGGTCCCAACTCTCTCCTCTTCATGAACCAAAAATTTGAAATTTGCCTTTGTGAGCTTGCTAAGAGATTGATAGGAGAGCTAGGACATGTTTTGCCAATCTTGGACTTTCCAATGATGGAAAACTCCTGATCTAACTCTAAAAATGTTATAGGGACCTGAAAACATTATTTTATTACACTTATATGGTTTTATTTATGTTGCATTTTGATTTACAAGCCATTGACAAATGCTTTCAATGTTGATATTTCAACTGCTTGGGATTTTGTTGGCCCTAGCACCACTTTTAAATTATACCTAACTTGTATAAGCATTAATCAAGAGAGAAACACCTTTACATGACTTATAAACATATTATAGACCTCAAGAATGCATTTAATCTCTCTCCTAGAAGATACAAGGATTACATTAACTTTCCCAAAAGAACCTTAAACTTTGCTAAACACAAAATGGATACCACCCTAAATAAATATTTTAAGGCCCTCTATGGCTATTAAAAAAGTTGAAATTAACTAATTAACAAGTTTTTGATGAGACTCACCTATGGTATCCAAAATTAGGTAGCATCTTTGGTGACCTCTAGGGAATGCATGTCTGCTATGCTTATTAGACCAATTGCCTAGTCTATCCATTAGGCATGGGTTCATCTCTCACTCAATCTCAAACCTGAATTGATTTTGATACTTAATTGAAAATTCCTTAAAAAAATAGAGACAACTGAATACCTTCACCAAGACAACAAAACAAGAAGCAAACACACCAAAGCAAGACACACACAATAAAAAACAAGGCAAACAAATATACTAAGAAGCACTTAAATGAAAGATAAGATAAGAACTACTATGTACAAATAACCTATTAGAACTGATCCTCTTGGATCAAAAGGAAAATTCTTTGAGTCACCTTCATGTGATGAACAAGTACAGTATGTAATTTTTCAATCAAACTTTTACATTGATTGACTAGCTCCTTTCTTGGCCACCACATTCTTTGTTTTAACTTCACATGGAACTACAATAATAAACATGTCTCCAACAAAGACAAATTCATCTTGATCTTGAATTTCTACTTCATACTGTTGTCTATCCTTGGCAATGTGAGAGACTTCCAACATGACCATAGTTTGATTCATAAAGGCAACAACATTCTCAGCTTCGTCTTCTATTGGCTCCTCAAAATCCATCTCATGTTCATCTTGAAGAGTGTCATATTCATCATACCTTGTTATACCATGGATTTGAACTTCTTGGTAATGACTAGTAGGATTTGTTAGAGAGTTAAGAACTTTGTGCTTTTCATCAACAACTTCATCTTGTTCTTCTCGAGGTGCTAGCCCACCAAGATTTTCAAATTCCTTGAACATGTCTAATTAGGACTGCCATATGTCTTCAAGGCCTCCTTAAAGTTATCCATGAGATTCAACAAGGTCATCAAACATGTTGTTCTCTTCAAGACCTTTTTCATGCATGTCTTCATCATGCTCATTGGCCAAGACAACAATCTTATCACTCTCCTTATGGGTTTTAGGCTCCTATCCAAACTAGAACAATTTTTTTATTACTCCTCCCAAAAGTCAACTTATTATTCATCACTTAAAAGCATACCAAGCTCAATTTTAATCTTACCATTATCTGGAGGGACAATGGGTTGGTCAAATTCTTCAAATGATTGAATAGATTCATGACAATTTATGAAATAATAATTAGAGAGAAAGAATGTAGAGGAGGTACTAGAGGAGATAACTAAGATGTATTTTCTAGACTCATGTCAGCATGATGAGGAAATATATTCCAATGTATGTCAATAAAATATCAAATACTAAAACCAACACATGATGAAGAATGAGTCAGACTTAAAAAATGACTACATCATATAATGAAAAAAAGTGGGTGAAGATGGAATGATGATGTTTGATGTTAAAATAAAAATTACTTTGGAAAAGATAAGAGTGTTCTAGCTATTAAAATTTCCATATTTTTGGAAACTTGAAAATATAGTATGGTTTCTTTGTTTGTGCATGCATAGGATAGAATCTACTTTGTGGGGTGCAAAATGAAAATATCATGCTAATGCATAAATATATTGAATCGATTACCTTATACTAGAGAATATATTTAACAGGCATTGGCAAACAGCAAATAAGTTGAAAGGGTCACCATAATGCTAAAGTAAAATAAAGATAAATTCTCTTGTCTTATTAATCATTTAGATGATCGGGCCACATATGCACCTTATCAATGCATTTTTTTCACAACTGGCTATAGGGACAACATAAAAAATGAATATATATATATATATATATACATCATGCATAGGATGGGCACTAGAAATGTAAAATTAAACATTGAAAACTATGATGGTATAATTTAAAGCACCAAGAATTCCCATATAATAGTAGACTCATTTTGATGGGGTATAATGTTTATTTTATTGGTGATTGATGAAGTTGGGGTACCATATGCATATAGTGACATGGTGTGGTTTTGCCCAATATGGGATGCATCTCCAGTGAATGTAAACACTAAAATACGGTATTAGATACTTGGCAATGTGATTTTTAACCTACTTTCACCTTACATGACTTATGCTTACATACATGGCTCTTATTCTCCCTTATCTAACATTTACATGCTTTCTATTGGTCTAACCTTCTAGATTTTCTATCAGTCACCTATAAGAATTCCCTATTTTGTGTCTAACTTATTCAAAACCATATCCTAATTGATATCTCAATATCCTTAGGTCAGTATCCCTACCTTCAAGATAGAACTATTAGATTCATAATTTTTTTCAAAATTCTAAACTCATCCAAACCTTATGGACTCATCCCATGTCAATTAATGGTCACTTTTAAAATTAAAATCCTTTTTATGGATTGTCTCATATGTTTTACATGTTGATGACATGAGAAATTATATAAATATTCCCATATAAATACACAATAGTTCTAATTATATTCCCTATTTAACATTTATAAAGCAGACCTATTATACACATATTCACATTCAAAGGGACTTGCCCATTAGGAAAATGTTAGTTGGTGCTTACATTTGTGAGTAATTATATGTTTTTTATTGTTTATTGTGAGAAATATATGTGTATTAATTTGATCAAGTTGTGAGAAAAACTCACTTTGATAGTGTAAGAGAGAGAGTAAAGGTACTTGAGATATAAATAGATATTAGTGTGCAT
This sequence comes from Torreya grandis, assembly GCA_037957365.1. Taxonomy (NCBI): domain Eukaryota; kingdom Viridiplantae; phylum Streptophyta; class Pinopsida; order Cupressales; family Taxaceae; genus Torreya; species Torreya grandis. The sequence continues at coordinate 664,207 of JARHVA010001673.1, forward strand.
GGAAAAAAGTTAAAGGATTGTATTATTAGTGTTGATAAGCCCATTTCAATTTTTTATGAGATCACACAACTTATTTATATGTATGTTTGCATATGGAATACCATATGTAGAAGAACTTTGCGTGTTACTTTTATTCCACAATTGTGTGAGATCTATGGCTGGATTTAATAATTGGTATCAAAATAATTTCTGACCATCCTATGATGGAGAGATAATTTGTTTGTCAAGGGGAAGATTCATTGCCTCTTTATTACCTTGTTGATCAATGCTTCCTATTTTAAAATTATAATTTAAAGAGCGATAGGAAAATTTAAATATAGTTTTTCTCTATGTCTAGAATAGTGATCTAGAATGAAGAAGAATGTTGCATAAGGTGTGAAGGGTGTCATACACTGTAGTATCATTTTTAATCAAAAATACCTTACTAACATGGAAGGGACGCATTGGAATTAAAAGATAATGGTTTCAAAAGCTTAGGAATGTCATTGCTTAATAAAGTGTTTGGTATTTTATTGTTTGTCCCTATATATTGAATTCTACTTGTTCAAATTTTATGCTTCCTTCATTGTGCATTAGTTTGAAAATCAAATCTATGAAGTCTATACATTTGCTATGGTTTTGTGCATTCAAATATATACATCCTCATATGATGCATTTGCTAGAGCTTGAAAATGTTAAGAAGCTTATTGTTGTGATACTCTCAAGTTTTGGTGAGTGGTATCTTTCATCTATTTTTTCAGTTAATCATGGCCTAAAGTATCTCTATAAAGCCTTTAATATCTCTACCAAATGGAAAAGGTGTCAAATTATTTATCATTGAAGAGATCAAGAAATGCCATGTTGTTAGAACTACAGCCTGTTCTACTCTATCCACATCCTCACCACCAGATTAATCATCCTCTGTTCTTGTATCTACTATTTTAGACACGTGCTTTGGAGATTCCTTTACAATGATTAAAACTCATTAAAAATTAACATTTCTATACTTTATTAGTCACTAGGATTTAGTTTATCGTAGTCATTTAGACATTTTATGTATTTAGTTTGTCATTCATTTTTTTAAGTCTCTTTGGTAAGGACAAATGCTATTTATTGGGTTTAATGTTATAGTTTGTTCTATTTATTTGTTAGAGCTTAGTATATAGTCTATGATAGATAGGTTATAGTTATTAAATTATGACTATTTATTGAATAGTGTGTTTATTTTATTGAATTTTTTTGGCATGTGCTCCTTTAAGTACCTAGTGTATAGGTTCTCTTGTTATAAGTGTTAATATTTTATAGTCATTTAGGCTTATGGTAAAAGTAGGGAGTGTCTAAAAACTAATGTGCTTTGTGAATCATGTCTAAATTCAAGTGAAATTATTTTATGTCATTTTGTCATCATTAGATTTAAAATAGTCTTGTGTCAATAGTCATTTTATGTCGTTAAAAATGTTAAAAATATTTTAAAAAAATTGACTTATTGAAAACAAACATGTTATCAGTTGAAATTGATGTCTTGATTTTAAGACAAATTTTTGTGTGTGTGTGTGTGGGGTGGGGGGGGGAGGCGGGTTCATAAAAATGAGCTCCATGTTCAAGTCTATTGAGTAAACAACTTATAAAAATGGAGGATAGAGGAAATAGAGGTTAGAGGCTAAATAAAGCCTCTCGTCAGACACTAGCAATGGTGTCGCACTATGATGTAGTGGCATTTATGTTTGTATTTTATTTTGTGCAATGTGATACAATAAATCTTCTATTATGGTGACATGTTTTTTTAAAAAACCCTTATTGTAAAATAAGCTTACTTTTTGAGGGCTTGAACAGATTTAGAGGTAAACTCAATATGAATTGTTGTCTAGATAGTTATGGAGCTATGAATCTTAGAAATTTAAAATTTGAGAGTTCGAGAAAGGGGTCTAAGAACTCAGGAATTCAACTCAAGAACTGCACCTTTACGAGGGATATGAGACAACTTGATGGAGTTTTACTTGGTCCAAAAGAAAATTTTTAGAGAGAAGCTTCTACATATTATGATCTTCTTCTCCCATGTTTGCACTAAGGTGGGGGGCAATGTAAAAAAAAGTGTTAGTTAATGCTTACATTTGTGTGTAACTATATGTTTTTATTTATTTATTGTCAGAAATATAAATATAATAATGTGTGAGTTGTGAAAATAAATCACGTAGATAGTGTAAGAGAGATAATAAAGGTGGTTGAGATACAAAGAGATATTAGCGTGTGTGGAGAAAATTAAGGGATTGTATTATTCGTGTTGATAAGCCCATCTCCATTTATATAGGATATCACACAACTTATTTATATATATGTTTGCAAATGGAATAAAGTATGTAGAAGTATTTTGTGTGTTACTTTTATTCTGTAATTATGTGAGATCTTTGACCAAATTTAATGTGCCATATTCTTTACAATTCAATTGTCATTTATAAGGAGAAATAATAGCCAAGTTTGAAGCACCTCAAAGCCAGGACACAATTATCACTTTTCTAAGTATATAAAGCTAGATCATAGGTTGCATTCACTAAAGGAACACTATTTCACACATACACCTAATGGGGAGAAATGCACACAGTTTGACTTCTCTCTTCAGAGTATTATATCTATATGCAACACTCATCCATTCATCATAGAGTGGTTGGGGTGGTCTAAAATCAAATTCTTTTACTTTTTTTACACCAAAACTTAGTGTCAAAACTAGACCCAAGGTTTCAAAGTTTAGGACACATGTTTATATAATTATTTGCACAAATAGTTTTTGAAGACAACACACAAACTAATTAAAATCAGACACACGGGCCTATGTGGAAGTAGAGAAGCAAAACTCATATAGATGAAACCATTAGATTGTATAACATAGCATCATTCAATATCATCCAAAGTTGGACACTTCTTTCTCAGTACATCTAGAGACTCAAATCCTAATCAGAGTGACTCACAGTCTAGTTTCTAATAATAATTATCATCTACATTTTATCTTAGACCTACAATGTATAATAAAACATTGAGTATCTCATCCTCTTAGGCATTTTCTATTTATAGCAAGAGAAATTGGTCAAATCAATTATGCCTTTTATATTCAAACTTGTGTTTATTGCAATATATCATATAATCTAACTTAGTTCAAAGCTACATCTTATTAGATCACATAATAAAAGTAAGGTAAAACTTATTGGTGAATCCGTTTATACATTAAACATAGCCAAACCCTAGGTCTTTCCTCAGGGTTTCATCATTTTTTTATGGTTTTAGTTTTTTGTATATAAATCTGATTTTCAGACGTGATTTCCGATTTCCCCTCATTCACAAATTACACATGGTTATAATAGATGTACACACTTTATATTTATTTACTCAAGCTATGATTATAATCATTACATGTTGTTTTCCTTTACTATGCAAAATTTACATTAATTATGTAATTCCAGACAATCTTTAGCCTTCTTTCATTCATATTGTTTCAATATTCAGCCAAACTTGCTTTTTGTTACCACTAGGCACCGGAGAGCATGCATGACTCTTTTTTTTCCTCCTCCTCCCAAACCTCAAGATTTTACTAGTTACCATCTCACCCCCATTATTTGTCTAAATATTATATTAGATTCCATGATCCATGTTGTCACTAATAAAAAAGGTAGGGCGTCTGATGCAAAGCATCAATATAATCATGTAAATCTTGTATATAAGAGTGCAATTGTTTGTATGGAGACAAGAGTATTTTTCTAGTATTGAAAAGATTAAGTCATAGAAGAGCTTGATATGTTATTGAAAAAGAAGGAACACTATCATAGACCTTGTAGGATAATCTCATAACTCTTATGTAGCATGAAGAATTTTCATTCTGATCATGGAGGAGTGTTCGGGTCATTAATTGTCACCTTTGGTAATGAGCAGATTTGAATGCTCAAAACTATGTTTTCAAGGCTTGTAGCCTTTGTGACCTTGTTATAAAAAGTATAAAGCCCTACGTAATATTTCAAAGAGCTTATCAATGTGTTGTAAATAGGCCTTACTCCTATGTAAAAGTAAAATAGCCCACATCTTTCTCTAAGAAGAATCTCAACGTCAAAGAAGACTAGTATTGGTATATGCCAAAGTTGGAAATAAGAAGTTGAGAGGATCTTGGATTTTTGGTTTATCCAAAGCCTATGACTGTATAAAGAATGAAGATGGATCGAATCAATAAAGGAATATTGTCATAGATCTTTAGGCCGTATCAACATGTAATTTCAAGTATTGAAGTATTTTGTTTGTTTTCTTTGTATTTGTTCTATTTTGCAAATCTGTAGAGGTTTACAACAAAGATTATAAATACACGGCCTAAATTAGGAGGACTTCGATGTGTTTTTGTTAGCATGGAATGTTAGGAAGACTTGTATGGGAATCGAGTAACGTAAAAAATAGAATCCTTGAAATTTGTTATGGAGTGAGATATCCTCAGGTTTATCTAAATGGATCTGTGCACAGTTATAAGAAAACCTGGAGTTATATAAGAGATATTGAATATTGCTAAAGTAATATGGGAATCAGAAAGTCTGTTGAGTTTCAAGAAAATCTATAATGGTATTTATATTATATTCAAAGAGATGGAAATCCATAAGTAGTAGTGTCAGATTCTTTGCGCTTAGTATAGACCCATCTCTGCATAAAGTAAAATGTCAACATTCAATAGAGGTTAAGTACATGGTTACTAATACCGAGAATTTCTGCAAAATCAACAAAGCATCTGGCTAGACTTCAAATCCGTTTATAACGGTGGTAATGGCAAATATATTTTAATTGCTAAGCATTAGGAATGTTATTTAGAACCGCAGGAGTTTGTAAACACGTTAATGATACAAGCTTGTAGCTGTCAATTCGAGACTGGGAATTCATCCTTGAATCCATTAAATGCATGTAATAACTGGGAGAAGTTCGATAGGAGAATAACATTGATTTTGATTGTGGGCAGACCAAGAGGATTGATTAGATCCACCTGTAGGGGTGGAGATATCATGAAGAAAAGATTAAATGTCTATCATGCTTGTCCTTATAAGTAAATGATCGGCCATCTTCAGGATTGGTGTAGACAAGGAAAATGATGAAGTATTTGAGATATGAAATTATCTTGGCCTGTGTAATAATGGCGAGGCTGCCAATTTGTGAACAGAAGACTGAGAAACTCCAGTAGGTGTGTATATAGTTTTATCTATGCTTTGAGGTTTAATATACCAAATTATGACATAATTTTCTATTAAATTCCACAGATTATTTATCACTTGAAAGTGTAAAGTAGAAATTACCTCATTGAAATGAACGAGGAAATGAATGAACGCCTTATGCGGCCAATTGCTTTGCCAGAAGTGGAAGAGGTTGTTTTTAGCATGAAGAGAGGTAAAGCCCCCGGTCCTGACGGATTCCCGGCTGAATTCTTTCAAGATTTTTGGGGAGTTATAAATCATGACTTAATGCAGGTGATACAGGAATCGTATTCCAGCAGAGAAATGCTTAGAGCTTTGAATGCCACGTTCTTGGCTCTTATTCCTAAGAAGGAACAGGCTAATAAGTTGGAGATGTATAGGCCAATTGCGCTTTGTAATGTTATTTATAAAATCATCTCCAAAATCATTGCTCAAAGACTGAAAGGATTCCTCCCTCGCCTTATTTCGGAGGAGCAAGGTGGATTTGTTGCTGGTAAGCAAATCTTGGATGGAGTGGTGATTGCGGCTGAAGCAATCCACTCTATGAGTACTTCTCAAGAGAAAGCTATGTTTATTAAGCTTGACCTTGCCAAAGCCTACGATAGAGTCAGCTGGAGATTTCTGAGCAAAGTCCTATTAGCTTTTGGGTTCAATCAGGATTGGATCAGCTGGGTGTTCAGCTGTATCACGATGCCCTCCTTTTCGGTTCTTATTAACGGAGCCCCTACGGAACTTTTTGGGGCCTCGAGAGGTCTTCGTCAAGGAGATCTGCTCTCACCATACTTGTTCATCATTATGGCTGAGGGGCTTGGATGGCTTCTCAAGTTTCGGGTTGCTCAGAGTGCCCTTCAAGGCTGGAATTGGGGAAATGGCATTACTACCTTGACTCATCTCCAATTTGTCGATGATACTATTTTAGCTGGTAAAGCTCGGATCCATGAAGCTGAAGCTTTCCGTCACACCCTTGACAACTATTTGGAGGCTTCGGGACAAAGGATCAATGAGCACAAGTCCTCCATTTTTTTCTTCAACACGCCTGAATCTATCCAGAGAAGAATCGCTGCCATTCTTAGATTCTAAATTCAAGCTCTTCCTGTTGTTTATTTAGGCATTCCCATTGTTGTGGGGCGGCAGCCCAGGCTTTTTTGGCAGAATGTGTTGGACAAGCTAAGACGGAAAATCAGCCATTGGACCCATAGATGGCTCTCCACTGTTGGTCGTGTTATTCTTTTGCAATCTGTTATTCAGGCACTGCCCATTTATCGGTGCATGATTCAAACCGCCCCTGTCTACTTCCTTAAAGAATATGATGCCCTCTCTCAGAGATTTCTTTGGAGTGGGAATCTTCATAACACTAAATGGAGTCTCGTCAATTAGGACACGGTTTGTAGACCAAAGCAGGGAGGGGGCCTGGGACTACGTTCAGCTATCTTAGGCAGCCAAGCCTTGGCCGCTAAGTTATACTGGAGGTGGTGCTCTAACCATTCTGCCCTGTGGGCCAAAATTCTGACTGCTAAGTACTTCCCGGGCACTGCTTCTCATGACATGGCTAGACTTCCTCTTGCTGGTAGATGGTCGATGGTGTGGAGCACTCTTAAGGTGGGAGCGCAGCTGGTGAAGCAGAGTCTTTTCTGGGTGTGCAATAGTGGGACTGAAGCTCTGTTCTGGGAAGACTCTTGGAATGGGGAACCGCCTCTGTTAGTTTCTCATCCTCAGTTACAGCCTCTAGCTGATATCTTTATCTCAGCTGGTTGGGATACTGTGATGCATTATAAGGAAGTTGTCAGCTTGGGCATGGCTACTGGATATAGGTGGAAAAACTCTTCTGATTGGCCTCCGGGAGGATCCGCTGAGACTAGAAGTGAGTTAAGCCATATCCTTCAGTCTAGAGAATGCAATTATCTTCAGGTCAGAGATGTTCTTGCCTGGGGGGGAGATACAACTGGCCAGTATTCTGTCTCGTCTGGATATGCACTTTTGATTAAGCAAGCTTTCAATGGTAATCAGTTCGTATGGGGGAAAAAAGTCTGGAACCAAATTTCTTGGCCCAAATGTAATTTTTTTCTGTGGACTCTTACTCACAACAAGTGCCTGACCTGGGATAACTTATGTAAACGTGGCTTTCAAGGGCCTTCAGTCTATGTTTTGTGCCACAGTAGTGAGGAGACAGGGGAGCATTTATTCTTCCAATGCCCCTTTGCTACTCAATTTTGGCATTTGTGGTGGGCGGCTTGGGGCGCCCCCTGCTGTCATGCTCATTCGTTGAGTGAATTTTGGAATCAATTGGGTCCTACGCCTGCTAGGAACTCCCTGCTGCAGAGTGCTTGGACTGTTGGCCCTTCCTTCATATTATGGAATTTGTGGTTAGAGCGCAATAGGAGAGTCTTCAGGGGAGAGCACCTGGAATGGCACCAGCTTTGGTCCAAAATTCTTAATTCCCTGCAAGAAACATTGCGTGCTAAGTGTTTGGAGGGAGCAGACTGGAATGATGAGGTGGACGGTCAACTTAAGCGGCTGGGTATGAGTCTACAACCTGGAAATGACTTGGCACTGGGCTGTGGTGCACAGCATGGGCAAAATACTAAAATGCACCCGGTTAATAGGAAAGGACGTTGGACCCGCCCTGAACCTGGCTTTATCAAAGTAAATACGGATGGCTCCTCACGGGGGAACCCAGGAGAGGCTGGAATTGGGGGTATTGCTCGGGATAGTCGCGGTTGCATACAATTTCTTTTCTCGATCTACAAAGGCTGCCACACAAACAATCTCATGGAAGCCATGGCGATTCTGGAGGCCTTGAAGTTCTGTTGTCAACAGGGTTGCTACAATATCATCTGCGAATCAAATTCGCAAGTGGTGATTAATTTGCTGAATAACGGTAATGCTGGTATAATAGATTGGCATCTTAATCTTATTATTCTTCAGATCAGGCATTTAAGTACCTCTTTGAATTATATTGTTTTCAAACATATTCCACGTGAATGGAATGGTGTTGCGGACCGCCTTGCCAAATGGGCTTCGGAGAATGGGTCCATGTGGAGTATTACCGACCCGGGAATGTTCTCGGCTAGTATGTTTCAGGAGTTGGTTCAGTTGGTGAACCAGGAGAATGATTTGTAATTTTGGTCTTTTCATTTTTTAATATATTTTTACCCCTGTTAAGTTCAGAAATAACCTCATTGGTCTTGAAAAGACCAATTTAAGATGATCACATCGTTTTTGAAAATTCAAATAGTTGTACACCCATTAAAAGAAATCTAAACGAAGGACAATATCAAAGCTTAAATATATCAAAGTTGTTCAATTGACATTGTATAAGAAAATTTGTATCATTTGACAGTGTTGCTCAATTTCCAGGAATACCAAGAAAGGTTTAAGTGAAATAGCGATCTCAAATCAGACTCAAGAGAAAACATATTGAATTTAAGTGAGCATATGTAATTATGGGTAAACGAGGAGGAAGAATCAGTTTGAATTGATATTGTTTCTTAATGCAAGTGTAAGATCTTTGGATGATTCCATGAATTGTCCTTTTTCCCTTGAGATCTAGATTAATAGGATGTTGACATGTGGATGGATCTCGTTACTCCACTCACCTAGATGATTCCATGACTTGTACTTTTCCACTTAAGCTTTGTGTTAACGAGATATTGACACGTGGATAACTCTCATTACTCCACTCCCTTGAATGATTCCATGAATTGCACTTTTCTGCTTAAGCTATGAGTTAATGAGATGTTGACATGTTGACAACTCTCACTACTCTACTTACCTAGATGATTTCATGACTTGTACTTTTATGCTTGATCTCTGAGTTAATGAGATGTTGACACATGGATGACTCTCACTGCTCCGGAGGATTAAAATATTTTAGAATTTGCATAAGGCATCCACGACAGGGCGAGACAATGCCACTTAGCATGATCTCGATGACCCGAATGGAATAAAGGCTTGGTTGGTTACCGAAGGCCGTAGATGAGTGGGACGATGCCACACGGGATGATCAGGTGAAATTGAAATACTCCAGATATGTCATGTAACAAACTAAGCATGAAATAGCTTGCATAAGAGAAGAAACTAAGCACAAATAAAATAGAACATAACACCATTAATCTTGTTAGTCTCTCAAAACATAATACTGAATTCACATTTTGAAAGTAGAGAAGAGAATCAAAGGTGATAGATAATTCATGAATGATGTCAAGCTTTGGTTTTCTCACTTTTGGAACTTTTGTAATAAATTTAGACTTTAAAAACAACCTTAGGCTTGTGCACACTTGGATCACTATCAGAATTCCTAAGGTTGATATGGACCATGAATAGAGATGTCTTCACAATATTGTGTCCCTATTTGAATTTTGAGAATGGGGTTTGTTAGGGAATAAAAAATGGAGACTCAATGTGGAAATACTCCAGAGTATCTGAGAACCTAGAATCTTGGTTAGTGCATCATAACAAAACTTTAGTCCCAACAAGGAAGGAATAAGTGGACCAGTCAGCTGGAAAAGACCCCAAATTCCTCATGTAACATACCAACCCTTTTCATTCCTAGGATACATGTGTGATTTTATGATTCCCCCTCGTCCATCCGCACCGCCTTCGCACCCGTCCCCCCACTCCCTCCCCCCCTATTATGAGAGTTTTGATAGAGACCTGGATAGACACTATAGGTTTCATTTAGATTTTAGATTTTATGACAATAATAATAAGGGAATAATGGTTTCAATGGTGAGGCAAGCAAAGGAGACAGGAGGTCTCCACATTACCACCATATGTAGTGTTTAGTTAGGTCTACTAAGAGATGTAAGGAAGTCCATAGGGGCAGGCTGGATATGAAGGAGGTAGGGAGTCACCCTGCTTGAATGGTAGAATCCATTTAGAAGCCCATCCCTTATTCTTAGGGGTATTCTACGTGTAAACTACGAAGGAGTGATGACAATTGAATTGTGTCCATTGAGGGGCCTTAAAGCACACATACATTACTTGGTTGCAAATACCCTCGTAAGATAATGATGCATAGAGGAAGGTTACTGAGAGATAAAATGGGAGAAGAAGGCCATAAGAGAAGGATGAGTAACCATTAGGAAGGAGCTGAAGTGATCCTCAAAAAGTAATTGAAATGAAAATGCCAATGGGAATCCAAAACTTCAGAATGTAGAAGATAAAATTATGTTCTCTAGATAAATGTGTTGCCACATAGAAGAGCTTGAGCCAAGGAAGAGAGGAAAGAAATCCAATGGATATGAAGGAGAGGTATGGAAGGGCATGACAATTTTCACTTTCCACCAGAGATGATGAAAAAAGCCTTAATAAGAGCCACATAGAAAAAGCTTACAAAAAAGTATAAATCCAAAAGTAATTACTTATGGTATAGCTTTGCAAGCATATGGATTGCATGAGGAAATCAAGCACTTAATATGGGGTGATGTTGACCCCCTAAATTGGATAAGTCCTAAAAATACTAATGTACATTTATGCATATCAAGCTAAGGAAATTAGCACCAATAGAGAAGAAGTGGTGCACGCAATCCAAACAAATACCCTATGCACATCCCTGAAGATAGACCAATTTGACAGGCCTAATCGATATGAAACCATGTTGATGTGTTCTAAATTACAAAATGAGAGGATCAAAGTAAGTCAAAATGTGTTGACCCAATAATTGTAGTAGGAATTATGGGGGAAGATGGTGGAGTAAAGTATGATAGTAGACCCATATGAGGAAGTTGTAAAGCAAATGACAGAAGGTGGTGGTAGATGGCATCAAGAAACCCAATGCATTTAAACTATCATTAGGCATATCGGTGAAATAACTAAATGATTGTAGAAGTTAGAAGGAAAGGCTCTTAGGATCCCATAAAAAGTAATCATAAAACATGAGAACAAGTGACCACTAAGGATTCAGATAACAAGTATCTATTGATGAAGTTTTTCAGATAAGGCTAGTTGTAACCAGATATAGCAGATTATTAAATTATATATAAAGAGTATTATATATCTATCTTAGAGTTAGAGCTATGATTGAGCCTAAGAGTAATTTCATTGTATGCATTGAAAGTGCCTTATAGAATATGAAAAATCTATGTGATATCAGGTAGTTATTCAAAAAAACTATATGGCTATTCATGTGACAAGTATCTAGGCTTAGAATATCATTATTGTAGTATTCACATTTGGTCATGTCTTATTGTATACTATTAGAGTTACAATAATATGGCATTCCTAAGCTAAGACTCATTATAACTAGTGGGAAGCGTGAATGTGTATAATAACCTTCAAACAATTAACTAATGTACTCATTATTTCATGAAACTAACCTTAACCTACCCAGATTTCACTCTCTCCATGCCTTAGTTGAGCACACAAGGTTCTTACCTTGGGTGATATGTTGACACAAGAGTTATTTTGATACATGTTTTGGAATGAAGATGACCTAATGCACTCATGAATTACACTCTATACTTATGGCCAATTACCAAAGTGTAAAAAAAAACACGATGAATTACACACTATACTTATGACTAAGGGTTGTATCCATTAGTGGCAGTGATGATGTACTTTGACTAAAAATTACTTATAAAAACCTAAACCAAAAAGACTAGTCAACACCCACTAAAGGTATAGTCAGGACTCAGTCCAATTATTTGATTAGTACTTACTCAGCAAGGGCTAGCCAATCAAAAGAGTAGAACAAAAGTGGAGGCTAGTTCCACACTTCTATTGAGTAGAGTGTATATCCATAATCACATACTATAAGGATTAGTAAGGATCAATTTGAATGATCTTGATTTAATCAATGTATGTCCATTCACATTTATAGATAACATGTTTGTCCCTATCCACTTTTATTTGTAAAATATCAAATAAGTGCATGTTATTATCCTTGATCAGAGTGGTAGTGAGGTCATTCCCACTATAGTTGTAATCTATATGACCTCAATGAATTTCCTAGTTCATACTATCCTTATTGGATTCATGATATGTTCCTATCCAACATTGTTTGTTTCGAATTGGAGTATGTCTCAGTTCTTGTGAAGTAACATTTATTTCCATTTGAACTATGTTTATAATAAGGGGGAATGTTGGGGATATACTTGGGCTAGTACAAAATAGTTTTATTAATCTAATGTTAGTTATAATTAAATTATTCATGTTATTAAGAGTGTGAGTGTGTACGATGATTTGTAATAATGACTCATATAGAGATTAAGACATGTGAGTGTGTTAGAGAGATACAAATGTACTCCTAGTTTGTAGGAGGAAAGTGTTCTATAAGTATCTCTTACATTAATTAATACTATTCAACTATTGTGTTATACTGATATATTTGATCAATGTGTGTGATTTTTTTTTTATATTTGATCATAAACGAATTAGGGTACATGTATATATATACATCTCTGAATTCAAATTAGGACACATTCACACATAAGTTAACCATAGAAAAGTGTGAAAGTTGACAATAAAGGCATGGGAAAACATGGCATGACATAAAAGACCCATAACTGAATTGGCCACTTATGTATCATATGAAAAAGGTTAAAACCCCTTTAATACTATGCTAAAAATGATCAAGATAGAAAAACCTTGAAATAAATACCTAAATGAATTGCAGGACACATAGGTGGATCTCAAGGTAGATAAATGATATACCTAAAGGTGTTCATGAGAAAATTATGATAATGAAAGATTATGAATAGTTCAATTTTATGGGAAGTGCACCAATAAGATCTTGATGTAAGCGAATGATCCAAATGTATAAAAACATGAAAAAAACACTGCAACTGCATAGATTGTACCAAAATTAGGTGTTGCTAGCATATTTTACTATGAACTTAATAAGACATATGTGCCACTTGTGCTTACCCTAACAAATAATAAATAATCACACCAACATATCACACAAGTGAACTTATGTGCTCATTTGAGGTTAGTTGCAGAGGACAATTTAAACAAAAAAGAAATTAATGGGTTGGAGCAAGCTACCATTAATTAATCATCACTTAAATAATATCATATGAATGCATTATAATCTTGAAAATATATTATTGAGCAAATAGACTCCATTAAATTGAACTAAAACTCTAGTAATGAATGCAAAGATCACTTAATACTTAAATAGTCCATGTTTTCATTAATCTTGCATTTGGCCTCATACATGCAAAGTATGATTTAGAATCCATACACTGATCATATATCAAACTGTCTCAAATAATCAATATCAAAATATCATAACATAACACCCTGAGTCCTAGATGCAAGGCGAATTTTTTTAGGCACAAGCACCATGTCATCTTTACATCTTTGGGGCATGCCCCATAAAATAACAAACCAAATTCCTAAATATATCTAAACATAACCATTTGATTTAAATATTTTAGCTAAAAAATCCTAGACTTTATCCAACCATTCTAGATTTTCTTCTTATGAATCTATGATCAACAATTTCTAAAAATAAACAAGCTACCATTAGATGACTAGTCTTCATGTCAGCTCTTCCTTAAGTTGTGCTCCTATAATTTCACTTTGTGACTTTGAAAACTATCTCACTGATCATGGCACTCCATAATTAATGTTAACCAACCTTTATCAAAGTGTGCACTAATATTCATGTTAGTTGATCTTTTGCTTCTTGTATTCTTGGGGTTTCTTAACTTTTCTCAAAGTCACTTCCTTGTGCATCCTTAAACTATACAATAAACTATTTGATTTGGTTAAAACCATTTTATATTAACTAGTTGTAATGCTTTCCATATGAAATCCTCATTCCATTTTACTTGACATGCTACACTCAAAATGGGTGTTGGTATCAAAGCATTGGACAGGATCTCTAGTTCTATCAAATGCATAGATTTTGTAAGCAAGAGCAAAACTATTGCATAGACATTAATGTAAGCAAAAAAAATAAAGTGAATATTAAACAAAACAAGACAAATCATCTAACACACTTAGATATGGAATAGCTCACAAAGATATGTACAAATAGGAGAGTAATGTGTAACTCATCCATAATGATCACAAACGCCTATAATAGGCATGCAACTCCTAAGTCTAAAATGATGAATCAAACAGGAACATCCACTAGCCAAGGATAAGGAATAAGAGTAACTCCCTATATCTAAGTAAACCTAGTCAAGCTAACTAAAGTGGAGGAATAATCCATATGTGTAGGAATAATTCAGATAAAAAAATACAAGGAAAATAAATACTTACACTAATAGTCGATTGCACTCTTGTATAATAGCTATAAAAACCATTAGCACACATATAATTAGTCAAAAATGGGGGCCAACATCACCCCACATTAATTATCTTGTCCTTCCATGGATAAATTATCATCTTTAAGTGATATATATAAACTTTGTGGCCCATTTTTGTAGGCCTCATATTCAAATAGGTTCTACCTATCAAGTGAAATCTGGTGTAGACATTAAAATATGGTAGTTGGCAATTATAAATATCAATATTGACCTAAAATTATCTTACATGACTTGTGCATACTCCAGACAACTCTCACTTTCCATTCCTACACACATGTATGCTAGTTATGAGCATGACCCATTCTAAGTTTTTATTAGTCCCCTACATAAACATTCTAGTCTATGCTAAATCAGTGAAATACCCTACCAAACACTTCCAAAATACCACGTTTTCATTTCTATCTCCCAAATAATAATGCCATACTCAGAAATTAACATTGACATGATTGTATTGAGGCTGAATTTACCATCTTTCACCTAACAATGACTATTTAAAAAAATCAAACCCTTGCATAGGTGAATCCATTCACCTAGTGTGTGATGACATGCAAATTTTTCCAAGTGAGCATATAAATATAAATCAAGGTCAAGCATATTCACTATCTAACACTATTAAGTTCTCCTCAAATAATTACTAAACATTGAGCCAATATTCCCTATTCTTCCCAACATACTATGACTAATGCAATTATTTTGGATAAAATGACTATTATGGAGTCCCTAATGAAAAAATGTTTAAAGATAACATTAATTGAAGATAATATTGGTCATATCACAAATTCTAAGCATATTAATGTCAATTTCATATCTTGTTCTCCATCTACCTCATCTAAAATATGGGCCCAAAAGTAATATAATCTATAATCAATGGATCAAACACTTTACATAAGGCAAATATGTCTCCAAGTGAAAATTTATGGAATATGATTCATAACAAGTTGATCACTTTGCCTCCTTCATGTCATATACAAAAAACCAAATATTATTGTGCTTATTAGATAATGCATGGCATCATATGGATAGTTGTTAGAACTTGAAATATAAAATACAAAATACGGATAAATAAGGAAATTCAAAAGTAATATGTTCCTAGTAATACTAATGGTACAAACATGGTTTCTAAGGATTCAAACACTATATTTATTTCAAACATACATAAAAATGATTAAATAAATACTATAAATGCTATGATTACATCTCTAACTCAAGAATAAAAAAGAAAAAACATTTATCTTCCTAATAGTCAAGTGGTAATATCTAATCTTTCTCTAGTTTTAAATGAGATATAAGATCCTAATAATGATGAACATACTGAATATCAACATAAATCCAAGATGATACTTCCCATATATGGTGTAGTTTGTTTTACATATACTACTACAAATACAATAAATGGTTAAAACAACATATCTAACTTTCAGTATGAACATGTTAGTATACTACATTATTATGACATGTATGATATATAACATACATATGAGCAATCCCTTATGAGATCTTTGACTGGTAGCATTATCAATTATTGTACATAGCTTCTTCATGTTTTCTAGCTTATTGATTCTTTCTTTCCTCTATCTTGGCACACATGTAAATATTACCTTACATAGAACGTTATTCTAGCCCTTAGATTTGTTTTCATTTATCCCTTGCCTTTTAATTTATTATATTGATTTGGACATCCTTGATACTTAGGCTATAATGATTCTTGTGCACAACCTTTACAACATCTTACTTGTTAACTCTTGCATATAGAATATTTGTACATGTTATGGCTTCCATTGAGCTTACATGATCTACACTTATAGCTACATATTACATGAGAAAAAATTGATTCGTTCCCCATGTGGGCATTCCAATCTTTATCTCCACAAATGCTATTGAGTTATATTATTGCGATGCACATATACGATGGGGGCTTATTGTTTTCTTTCACTTCCTCCACATTGCCATTTTATCACATATAGTGCACACTATGCCTTGACTCATGTTGTGGATTGTTTGGATCTCTCCCATTATTCTATTTTAGAAACCATTTCCACTTGTCCTTACTTGAATATATAAGAAAAATACAAAAATACAAAAATGTGCAAATATTCAAAAAATAAAAAATCAAGACTTGAGTAAGACATGAGTTTCTAGATTACATTATTTACATATATTATTTTTCACATGCTTGGTAAATGGGATATACTTTTTATACATACATGCATTTCACAAGGTACATGAGTGTGATGCAATACATATAGATCATATATAGACATGTAAATGTAGATGTTGGACCTAGGAGCCATGCCAATGCTTGGGGCATATGCTTTAACATGTTACATTATCATAGGTTATATATTTATAAGACTTCTTTACCATTTTGATCTACATACATAGCTTACACATGATTTGCTAGCTACTCATTTATTACATAGTGCTACATGGATATGATATTTATTATGCTATGATACTGACATATATGGATAATGTAGATTAGTTTTCACCTGTTATATGTTTCATTGATGTTGTTACTTTGCATGATAGACTAGTTATTGATGTCTATTGTGTATGGCCCATCGGCCTTGTTTATGGATCCTTAACATTGTTTTTTTATCATTAATTTCCCTCATGTTGTCTCCTTAGTCTTGTTTATTATGACATTTGTGCCTCTTGTTTTTGGCTTCTTAAAATTATTTTTTGTGACATTTGTACCCTTTTTTGTGGATCTTTAGCCTTATTTTTGTGGCATTCACTCCCTTTATTTTTGGCTCCTTATCCTTGATTGTTAGCAACATATTTATGTCTATTTTTTCAATAGCTTAGCCTTATGTATGAAATTCTATGTTATCATGTGACATTACATTTTGAGCTTGTTAATATTGTGTGATTTCTATGTTTGCAGGTGTCGTGATCCATATCATGCACCCCCCCTCTAAGTGTTGTGCCATGATTTACATCATGCACTTCCTTATTACATACTCTTATTTAATTATAGTTATTACCATGTGCTTCATAGATACATCTAGTTTGACATACCACTTATATGCCTTTGCATTGCAGATGTTACATACATGACTTGATGTTATATACATTACTATGATGACATACTCTCCACATGTTGACATGATTTTACATGATATTATATTTATACATGACATGATACAATTCACCTCTCTTATGAGATGATTTACTTGTAGGATCCATCCCTTAACTCAAAAAGGGGGAATATTAGTAGGGTTTTCCATAGAAACTAAATCCTCCATGAGCAGATTTTAAGTACAATATAAAAATTTATGAGTTTAGAAGTGATTCAAATATTAGAGTAGGATAGTTATTTTCAATTTTCAGACACATTTAGGGGCATATACAAGGCATATCTACTCCATTTTTACACTCCATGAGTGACATATTTCATATTGATATAAATACAAATTCATTTGGGGGCAAGTGTAGGGCACGTGTACTCCAATTTATAGGATATATTCAACTAGGCATAGTGTTGGTTCATGCACACATATACATTATTTCATATTTCAATTGGAAATTATATTGGTTCACACATATTATGATAGTTTATAGTTGGCACTGATTCAATGGGGCATGATGTTGGTTCATGCACATTTAAAAATTTGCACCTTGTGAATTATTTTGAAAGATTTTCAATTATTTTCAAGTGTAGATCAAACTTGAATCTATAAGTCCATTTGTAATGCTTGATTCATGATTTTTGAGTTATTGTATGTTGAGGTTCAATGATGCTTAACAGACATGGGATTACCCATAACGAATCCACTGTGTGGTTCAATATTATCATCTTAAGGTTACAATATAAGTGTTGGATTAGTTACATATAAGTTGGGACATTTGTATTCCAATTTGAAACCCTTGCCTTGGTCAAATTTAAAACTCTATATTGATCACCCTTAATTTGTCCATGTTCTCAATATGCTTAAGTAAGGTTTTTTATCAAATTTACAAAACATATGAGTTAATTACCTAATTAGACAAACTTTTGTGTAAAATTAGAATTATATGGATATGAAATAAATGACATAAACTGATTTGGAACTTGCTAAATTAAAAAAATGTTAAAAGGGGAAATAAAAAAGATAAATTACTTAGCTAGAAATTAAATAATGTAATTTTGAGACAAAATTTTTTAAAAAGATTGGGAGGCTTTGTGACGATGTTGTGAATTAAGAAAAGTGTTTCACTTAGATCTAGGAAAAGGCAAATAGAATTAGATAGGGGAATGAAATGTTGTTGTTCTTAGGGTGTATTGGCACTATGTGAGAATTTATGTCCCATAAATAAAATGACAAGTTTGATTTGCATATGTGTTCTATTAAACTGTGTAGGACCTCTTGATCTATTGCAAAAACCACAATGTGCCTTTTTATTCACTCGTAAACCTAGTTCCATAGACCACAAATGATAAAAATGAATAAAATAGAAAAAGGGATTAGTGGTTGGAGTTGTGCTAGAACTCAACACTCCCCATGTTGAGCACTTCCTATATATCACTACTATGAAGAGGGATCAAAATCCATGTAGTTCTCCTATGCTACAATGGTGTGTGTGAAAAACTGGTGACATGTTAAATGTTGGTACTATAAACTAGGGATTTGAGATAAAGGGGAGGTTAGTCTTGTGTTAGTCTCATAAAACCAATGAAATGAACACACTAAATACCTAACACCTCTAGCCTAGACACTACGGTGAGATTAGTAACAAAACTAAATGAAAACATGATTAAAAAAATAAGTCCTTTACCTTCTTTGGGAGATCCAAATGGATTTTTTGAATGGCTTGCTTGGCTTGTGCATCAAGAAGTCTTCATAAATGGAGATTGCATGGCTCCTTATCTCCTTGACACCTTGGCTTTGTGATTACTTAACTTAAGATTTGGGCATGGTAACACTAATTTCATGCATACTATGGAGCAAATCCTACATGATAAATCTACAATATACAAGCTTATAAATGAATAGATATGGGTTTGTATTTATGACCTTAGAAACTAACTCTCACCCAAGGTGATTCAAGGTTGAGTTTAGGCTTGGAATGGGTTCAAACTAACCTTTGGTGAGCTAAAACTAATTCTAGTAGAGTTAATAGTTGTTAAGTAATTGTGATTTATAATTAGTAGACATAGATCTTAAATTAGATATTTTAGGATATTTTCAAAGAGTTTGAAAACTAATAAAAACAATGATGAAAGGCCAGGATATTTTATATTTTTGAATTTCTTTTTTTAGATATTCACTAATTTAAAATGGATAATTCAATCAGGCATTCAATCTTGTTTAGTTTGTTAATTGAATATAATTAACCTTTTATCTGTTTCAAGATTTGATTAAGTGTGTAAGTGCCTTACTTAATAGGTCCATAGGCCAAATTGATAATTGTGATGACATAAGGTGATTAGGGATGAATCTATGAGAGGTTATTGTTGCATATGGTAGGATAGCCCAATTAGGGATGTCTCAACATGATTTTGGGCTTTGATGAATGATGCAAAAGTAAATTTTGGATGTTTAATGATTCCTAGGATGAATTTGCAATGGTTGGTAGGAATCAGTCTGAAGTCCAATTAGAAGCTAGTTGTGACCAGTTTTAGGTGTCTATAGTTTGCCCCTGTTTGGGAAGATGTTGCAAGTTGTAGGCATAATAATGTCTTTTAAAATAATGAAATAAGCCAAAAATAATATAATTATTGAATAAGAAGCTCTAATTTTTTTTTGGGAAGCCTATAATGATGCCCCCTTGAGGGAGTGGTTGATACATACTATTGATGGATGGTTCCTAAAAAAGAAGCAAGAAAAATATTGAAATTAACCCATGAGTGAGATTAATCTAATCAAGAGAATACTTACATGCATTGATTTAAAAAGCACTAATTTTTCCAAAGGTGATTATAATCAATAATAATTATTAAGACATTAATTTTAACAAAGGTGGTTATAATCAATGGCACATGCATATGCTTCAGTAGTGTAGATGAGTTGAAATAATAATTTACCCATAGGCAATTAGAATCATTAAGATGACCTGGATTGAAAAAGTGTTTGATTATACCCTAGTAGGGAAGATTGGTAAGCATAAATCAAGGATATAACTTGTCATATAGATTAAAGATAAATGGGTGCAAACATAGATGCGATGGTCTCATGACTAAAGAAGCCAAAAATAACTAGGCACACGAGGATGCATAAAGTGATGAGAAAGATGATTAGAAGAATAAAGGTTGATAATTATGAATAATTTATTTATACTTGATAATGCAGAGATGCTCATCCTTATTAGCATTGATATAACCATAATGGTCAATGGGTTGATTCGATCAAGGAGGGTGGGACGATTTAATAAGGTTACCAAGGAGAAGTTTTTGTGCCTCCATTACTTATAAGATTTCCCAAGCTAATTTTTGTTGTAGCATGTGATGGCAGAGATCATGATATAAAAAACCATGATAACTTAGCTAAAATATGCATAAAGACCGACTCTCGATCTAATAAACAACCAAAAATAATGCACCAATGATGAAAACCATGATGATAATGTTGACATATGAATATGAATGGACTCAAGAATAATGCACAAGGAATCACCCAATGAACACATATAGACTAAGTCAAGGCACAATAATAAAAGAAAACAAATAAGAAAACAAATAAACAAACAACCAACTAAGCAAAAAAACATACAAAAGCTTGAAAGTAAAAGCAATAAAAATTATCATGTCATCAAGCAAGTTAACATCTACGTGTGAAGGCCCAATGGAAGGATAAATAAGTGGTGCCCCCAAGCAAGGATACATTCAAAGGGAAGGTCACACCCCCAATGGTTTTGGAATGGATTGGAAAAAATAATGGATTTTTGCCAGTAGGGTGGATCGAAGATGACTTACTAGGTTTAAACATGACAAATGTTTTTGGATTTTGAATGTTTTTAGAATTTTTGGGGTATCTTAACTCATTACAAATTGACAATATACCACTCAAAAAATGATTAGAGCATTGGATTATGTTTCTCATAAAATGACAAGAGCGTATGAAAAAGGGGGATTGAGCTAACCTCAATGTGAATCAAGAGTGACCTACATAGTCCCATCATGACCTTAAGTCACAGTAGTTCTACCAACACAAAAGGTGGTGAGATCCAACCAGGGAAAAACAAGTTCATGAATTTAGGTAAATGGCAAGGCAAATGAGAATAGTAATGGCAAGGTGATATGACAATGCATGGTAAAGGTGTTGGTCCTAATTTACCCATAGTTAGTTATAATTAGGAAATAACAACATAGGCTAGTGATACTAATTTGCCCATAGGTAGTTATAATTAGTAACACAAGGTAGGATACTGATTTGCCCATAGGTAATTATAATTAGTGGCACCAGTAAAATGTAAATGAAAGATAACTTGCCAAATTCACTGTCACACTACTTTAATAGACTGTCATTTAAACATAGAATTATGAAACTATTAAAACTAGATCAAAATCACTTCATGGAAGGTGTGGGAAGAACCAAGATCAAAAGGGTTGGGTAGGGCAGCTAAAAATAGGATTTGATAAATAGTTAAGGTATGATAGAATGGTATATGATATGGCATAAAGAAGAATGTCGATGGTAATTGGCTGTAATGGTAATAGGGTTGCCCCCAAGTGGTATGGTGAGGTAAGTGGCAAGGTATGAAACAACAACAAGGTGAATGGAAAACAAAAATGGCAAGGCAAAAGTATGGCATATGATTATGTTATTCTTACCAATGTGGAGATGCACGTCCTAATAGACATATGATACAACTAGAATAATCAATCATATAAATTCCTAGCCCATACCTCATTTGAATAGTTTCTCTGTCAAGAACCTACTGTAGATTTGGACTCCAATAATGTTTTTATGATCTTCATTGGTCATTGATTCCATTTTATCCAAACTTAGAGATAAGGTATCTTTTTAGCCTCTGTGAAGGAAAGTGTGGCCAAAAATGGTAAATACAGATAAATAGTGGATGGTAGGTCTGGTTTGGTAATGTAAAGGTGGATGATAATGGAATGTATAATAGTTAGGCAACAAATGAAGATTATGATTTTTAGGCACATACAATGTTGCTAATTATAGATTTGACATAATTTTGGTTGTGGTGGGGTCGAAGACTTCTAAATATCCTCTCAATAGGACCACCAAATTTTTCTATTGTTTGCGCTTGAGAGTAGCTACCATCTGATTATGTTGTAGATTAGAATCTATATTGATGTTATCTTTATCAAGTAGTGAAGAACTATTTTGCTCAACTATTAGCACCTAGAGGAGGTTTTCACCAATGAAGTTGTCTTGATTATCCCATAGTGCATTTGAGAAAGTTTTATTGAGAAATGTTGACTTTTGATTTTGATTATATTTTAGCACCTCAAACAAGGTTTCACTAGAAGATGTTGAGTTTAGACTTTGATTGTCCCCTAGTTCCTCTGAAAAGGTTTCACTAGGATATTATTCTTTTTATGAATGATGTGGTCTTGGAATCCTTGATATTCTACAACTAATATGTCTCCATTGATGCAGTTCAACAAGGTGTGATTCTATCAGTCCCAAATCGACACTTGTGGGAGGTGGAATGTTAATATAATGGTTATGTTGGTTGGTGTTAAGGGCATGTGAAACGATAATGGAATGGGAAGATGTTGCACAATCCTTATAGAAGATACTATGATAACTTGTGTCAAAGCTGAAGAAATCATCCTCAAAATTTGTGGAAGGATCACAAATATATTCAAATTGATCTGCAAGGCATATGTAACCAATGTTTAAACAACCATAAATGTATTCTAATTTTGTATCTGAATCTGACTGAAGGGACTCTAAATTCAATGTTGAGACTATCGTTGATTCTATTTTTGATGCTAAATTTGATATCCATTTTGATTCTTCATCTGGTGTGGATGTTGCTACAATGATGTCTGGTTGAATCTTTGGTATTGGACAAGTAAAGTCCTATGATGGCATAATGGGCTCCATAGAGACTAGTTTTTCAAAGTGAGACTCCTCAATGAGGGGAAAAAGGTCAAGAGACAACTCCACAAAGAAGAGCTTATAAAAGGGAGGATCTTATAAAATAGGACAATAGTCGAGATAATGAAACTACCCAAAGGCGGTTATAATCATTAAGAAGTGACTCAACAAAGATCAGCTTATTAGAGTGAGACTCTTTGATAATAGTTAAAGGTTCAAAAGGTGATTCATCATAGGTTGACTTATCACAAATGGATGGTTCAACAAAAACATCATGGATTGGTTGGTTCTCTTGACCTCAATTTACAATCAGTTGTAAAATACCAGATTTGAACACTTATTGGTCTTTGAATGATTGGCTCTATTGGAGAGGTATTGATTTGTTTTATTTTGGCTCGATGACTAGTATGGGTTTTCTAAAGTGGGGGAAGGTTGGAAATGGGTAAAGAATGTCTGGTGGTTGGACAATGATAGGCTTATCTATGATGGGATTAACAAAGGCTAGTTACTGGCTTAGGATAGTAACTATGACCCATCGAGTTGTGATTGTAAAAGCTTGTTGGGATAATGAGTTAACATATTTAGAAGGGCCTATAATGGTAATGGTATGGTGTTATAAAGCTTGTTTGATTGCATAATCCAAAGGACTAGGTCCTAAAATGGTAATGGTAGGGTGTTTCAAAGTTTGGTTGCTTGTACAAGTCAAAGGATGAGGTCCTAAAATGGTAATGGTAGGGCATTACGAATCTTGGTTACTATCACAAGCCAAAAGATGAGGTCATGGAATAGTGATGGTTGGGCATTGTGAAGCGTAGTTGCTCACATAATCCAAAGGATGAGGTTTTTGAATGGTAATACTTAGACGTTGTGGAGTTTGGTTACTCATACAATCCAAAGAAGGGTTAATGGCATAGGTGTGAAATTGGGTGCCATGAGTGGTGAAATGATCAAAATTGTATGCTAACTAACCCAAAGAAGTTATCACCACATACTGCTCTTGAGGATCTTGGCTTTGTTTCCCAGATTGAGTATTGTAAGGAGGATATGGATCTATTCACAAACAACATCATCCTAATAGGGGTCTTGAACAAAGTCATCATATGCAACCACATTATCATAACCATAATTATACATGGATTCACTCTAAGTGTAATGAGCCATATCCAAATCAATGATGAACATTTCACAAAAAGACCTAGATTTTTACAAACTCTAAAAAATAAAGTCTAAAGGAAAAATGGGCCAAACATAGTCTAACTTGGTCTAGGTATGGATCTGTATCTCCAAAAAGGTATATGCTAAAACTTCGTACAAAATAGTCTAACGTCAAATGTCTTAAACAAAAGGTCAGGTGGTTGAATAAAAACCAAAATGCCAAAATCTAAGTACAAAGTGTTTCAAACAAGTCTAATATAAGAAAATAAAAGTTGTTAGGTATTTTGGAGAAGGCACAAAAGCTAGGCTCAAAATAAGAATGTGCTAGGTCTTTTCGAAAAGGCACAAAAGCTAGACTTTAAACAAAACAAGGTAAGAGATTTAATTTAACAATTTTGAAACACTTTGGCATAAACTAGGTATTCAAATTTAAACATGAACTTGGTCAATTGGTATAAGGAATGAAATAATAGGCACATAAAAGATAGGATATTTCTCCCAAATCTAGGCACAAATAATAGTTTTCTAATTGAATAAAAAATTAACCTAAGTTACATAACCCAAAAGAAAAATATCAATGTTTAGACCAAAATTACACAATGCATAGGCAAAAATCAATCAATGTTTGGATTTGAAATTGGCAAGGCTTATTTCACACTCAACTTAGGAAAACTAGGCTTCTTTAAATAAATAATAAGCTAGACAAAAATGAATGACATAACGACACTAGGTATAGATCCAAAAGGCACATGTGGCTTTGGTTTCAAAATGGGAATTGGACACAAGGAAAATAAGTCTTTAAAATGATTTTAGCAATGTAACGAGATTATTGTGCTCTAAATATGTTACAAATGTTCATTTCAAGACTCAAGGCACAAAATTTGGAATGAATTGGGAAACATAACAACACCTTTTTCAATCAAATGACACACACAAACAAGATTTGTCAAAAGACTAAGGCAAAGGTATGGTGTCAAATGGGTAGTGTAAAGCTTCCTCAAACAAAGGAGTGATGCATAAACAACACTAATTTTTTATGTGGTATGACAAATAGATATTTTAGACTCAAGACCATGCAAGAAAATATAAAAATGACACAAACACTTAAGTGTAACTTCCTAAATCCTAAAACTGACAAGGTTGCATAATACTATCAAATTCTATCAATATACTTGATCTTGAGAGGATTTTAATTGTTAATATAAAAAGTAAAAGTGCATGAAAAAGTAAGGTTTTTAGGACCCCTCTTCTCTCAAGAGTTTGTACTATGACATGGAACTTTGGACTACTCGCCTTGTATCAATAGTGTCTATGACAAGTCAGGTTGTTCTAAACTATCAAATTTCACTCATTTATAGATGGTACTAAGTGTGGCTAACACAAGAGATACTCGTGTCGATTGGATCCACATCAACTAGACTATTGTGAAAATTTCTTATTCTTTTCACATCCACTATTTTCTCAGTGTAGTGTGATGTATGAGTTGATCATATGTTCTGAGGACATCAATCACTAATGGAGGTAGTTTAACTACTCAAACTACCATCCTAGTGATTCACTAGCTCAATTTATATACCCACCATGGAGTGGGGTTGAAACAATACTGAGAGATGAATTATTGGGTCAACACATCCCTAAATAACCTAGGATGAGGTGATGAACTCTTGCTTACAAGCCAAAATGCAAAAAAATAAATACAAGTGAAAAGACTTTAGGGTCATTTTGGGGTCACCCAAACTATATGGATTTGGGGAGGGCCTTAGTGAATTTATTTTCACACTTTTGGACTAAAGCGACAAAGGAAAAGAATGAGTACTTTTGGTCACTTGAGTCCCCTAAAATTGATGGGGGGAGAGCATACACACATTACTCATTTTTCTCAAACAAATAACTTTCAACAAACAAACATAAAATGAATAACTATTAGGATTATGTAATTAAGTGTGAAAGTTCATTTTAGTGCACCAAAATAAAGTGTGTTGTGAAAATTTAACCCCTTAGAATTAGTTTGTTGGAAAAACTTACAAATAACTTAAAAAACAACTAAGGCTTGAAAAATAACTAAGTTCATTTTAAACACCAAAGACAAAGTGTGTAAGATTTAATCATGTTCAAAATTTTCTTCTTCCACCTTAAGATCTATAATTTGTTGGAGGGTTTGCCTGCTTAAAAGCCCAAAATCAAGTTAGAAAAAATATTTTGAACTGAACTCTCAGGTTTTTCTAATTTTTGCCTCAGAGAGATTGATGTCGATCCACATAGGGATCGATGTCAGTCCATAAAGATCAACGTTAGTCGATCTACATAAGGATCGATGTCAGTCCAAAAGGATCAATTTTAGTTGATGGAAATCGATGTCATTTCCTACAAAAACATAGAAAAACACAATATGTTTTTCATAAAAATATTCTTAGTAAAATGATCTTAAAACCAATAATTCTCACTAGATCTTGCAAGGAAATGGTTAGATAAACAATATTCAGGCTCTTAGATACAAAATAAAAACAAAAAAAATCAAGAAAACCCTCATTAGTCATGTTTATTTTGTTCTCTACTTTTCACACAGGGATCAATGTCAATTCTAATAATCGTCATTGGCTTGAGAAAATTGACATTGGTTTAGGAGAATTGATGTTGATCTTTGTGCAACTTGTGTGTTGCTAAAAAAAATGTGAAAAATGAAGTTAAAACTAGAATTTTGAAGATTTTAAAGCATCTATTAGAAAAACTAAGAGTATCATATTAATCTCCTTGCTTATATGGGATGCTTGAGGTCCCACCAAGCATGTTGACATGTGAACTAGGGATTTGACACAAAGGGGAGGTTAGTCTTATGTTAGTCTCATAAAACCAATGAAATGAACACACTAAATGCCTAACACCTCTAGTATAGACACTAAGGAGAGCTTAGTAACAAAATTAAATGAAAGAATAATAAAAACATAAAATAAACAAGCCCTTTACCTTCCTTAGGAGCTCCAAATGGATTTGTTGAATGTCTTGTTTGACTTGTGCATCAAAAAGTCTTCATCAATGGAGGTTTCTTAGCTCCTTCTCTCCTTGGTACCTTAGCTTTGTGATTGCTTAGCTTAAGATTTGGGCATGTTAACACTACTTACATGATTTATATGGAGAAAATCTTGCATAATAACTCTACAATATCTTAGCTTAGAAATGAAAAAGTATGGCCTTGTATTTATAGCCTTAGTAATTAACTCTCACCCAAGGTGAGTCAAAGTTGAGTTTGGGCCTGGAATGGGTTCAAACTAACCCTTGGTGAGTTAAAACTAATTCTAGTAGAGTTAATAGTTGTCAAGTAATTATGATGTGTAATTACCAGGCATGACTCTCAAATTAGATATTTTAGGATATTTTCAAGGAGCTTGACAACTCATAAAGGCAATGATGAGATGCTAGTATGTTTTAAATTTTTGAATTTCTTTTTTTAGATATTCATTTATTTCAAATGGATAATTCAACAAGGCATTTAATATTGTTTATTTTGTTAATTGATTTTGATTAGCCTTTTATCTCTTTCAATATTTGATTAAGTGTGCAAGTGCCCCACTTAATAGGTCTATAGGCCAAATTAACAATTGTGATGTTGTAAGGTGATTAGGGATGAATCCGTGAGAGGTTATTGTTGCATATGATAGGATACCCCAATTAGGGATGTTTCAACATGATCATGGGATTTGATGAATGATGTGCAAGCAAATTTGAGATGTTCAATGATTCCTCAACTTAATTTACATTGGTTGGTAGGAATCAATCTGAAGTCTAGTCGAAAGCTAGTTGTGGCCAATTTTAGGTGTCTATAGGTGCAATCATAATATATTTATGTGCTTAAACTATAAATTATGACCTTTGAAAGTGTATGCTTACTTAAGTAATGGCTACAAGGGATGAATGGACTTTGTATTATAAAATTGTATGCTTTTCTCTTAGTGTAGAATTAGACATTCCATTGATTTTTCATGTGTGAGCCTCTTGTGTGAAAAATGACTTGAAATTATGGAATTATAATGGTATTTTAGGAATTACTTTGAATGGGGTTTGATAAATGTGTGGGGTGACCTATTACATTGGTTTAAATTTGAGAAATTAGCCATTATTTGGTAGGAGGGTGTGGCCTAAAACATTAAATAGGACCAAGGAGCGAGATAGTTCAAATGTTATGGCCTTATCTAAGGAGTAACGATAACTAAGATGGAAGTTTGGACTAGTCAGGGTCTATACTTGAGCTATTTGAAATGAGGAATAATGACATTTTTAGATCATTAGGTAATTTTATGAATGGGTCATCTGTATATAAGTGAAGGAATTCAAAAGACCATGGAATGAGGCATGAGCTAAGTGTTGTATAAGGAGTGGTCACTCATACACAGTTTCAGATTAAATGTTAATTTATGTCTCTAATCCCCCACCTTAATTCTAATAATACAAATTAAAATTACAAGAGCAAAATAAAAAGTGCATACTTGAACTTACTTATGAAGAATAATATTAAATGTAGGCCATAACTTTAAAGTGTGTTTCATGTAAAACCTACAATGAAACATGTATTAAATCAGTCCTTACTTATGATAAAAAATCAAGAAGTAAAGATAAGCTCAAACTTATAGATTTAATGATAAGGAATGAGTACACCTGATTGGGTATGTGAACCATTGTGTTTTTCTATTGCTAAACTAGTGATCATAGAGGGTAAGACCCTTGGAGATTCATTCTTCATTAATGAGCTTAGATTAGACTATGCATGACCTAATCCTCATTGATATGAGAGTGTGATTCATAACTCAAGGTGTGCTTGAATTCATCATTGCATACCCAAAGTGGTGAAGTAGTTTTAAATACCTGTATGAATTACAATAGATTAATCTGGTGCAAAAACTAATGTAAAAAGTGAAACAACCACTGCAGATGGAATAAGGTTCATTTTTGATTTAAAACTAATGAAAAAAATAGTATGATATGATTTTGGTGTGTAAAACATATAAAATGACATGGATTTCCACTCCATCTATGAACTGAGTAAGGAGGTGTTATATGCTACACACATTTCCCCAATTCGATATCTGTGTGTATATGGATTATGAAACTAAGTAATATCATGTGATTTTTGAGCAAAAAATATGTGCAAAACACTAGAACACATGTTGCACTTGATGCTCCAAAACTAAGAAAAATATGAACACCCATAAAAAATGATTTTGTATACCTATTAAAAACTATCTTATACTAACTGTGAATTTTGAGAATTTATGGAAATTACTATTTTTTGCCTACTTGGAAAACATCACACTATTTTGGACACAATCATCCTACACCCTCATCCAAATGGAGTGCTATTGTCTAAAACTATTTTTAGAAGATTTTTGGGTATGAACTATGACCAACTAGGTAAAACCTAAAAAAATATGTATGTTTACTTTATTATTGAAGATTAATTTATAAGACAAGCCACTATGTATGCTCATTATTTTGAGGTGAGTTATGAAGCTTGTGCAATAACTTAACTCAAAAGAAAAATTAATATGAGAGATGTTATGAATAGGTAAATCTGTTTAGTAATAATAAAATTTAGAGCATGGCATCATCATATATAAACTAATCAAAATAGTTTTAATGTAATATGCATGTAGAGATAAAAGCATATACAACGCCATGTCTAGATAGATGTTACAAATGAAGCATGCAATAATAAATTTATCAAAATAGAGTATTAGAAGTTGAATAGAACTACTTGGGTAGGATGCATAATATTGATCATGGCATAAAGAAATGGGGAAGATGCATGATGTCTATTATGGCATCCAAAATAGAGCAAACAAGTGTCATGGCTAGGATGCACACACATAAACAGTACACACAAAGCACAAAAAACACACAATATAAGGCCAAGGGGCCACATACAAGGAACATATTAAAATGTCACTCACACAAACATAGAACATATAATAGGCTTAGATCCACACATAAGGACATATTCAAATGTCCACAATCCAAAATAGTGAATACACACAAGACATGCAAAATAGAATAAAATACACAAAGCATGAAAAAGTAAATTTAATTGATCAACATAAGTAATTTGTAACATAAATATATTTAAAAACTTAGGTATCCAATACTATATCAAGGTGAAAGTAAGTGATCAATATCAATAGATTTTGTGCAATGTAAGGAACTAAGGTATGAACAAGAATGGATAGCCAATGAATGATAGAACCTGTATATGAGATGTACCCAATGAACTTGATGATGTATGAAAAAGATGTAAGAGGAATGTTTCTTGTTTGTATCTAAGACTTGATATATTGTTTTCACTTAGACAAGTTTGATAGAATCATATAACAATTCACTACATTGTTGTCTAAGTAGAGCACTTTTGTTCGTGCAATAGTTCTGGGTCTGAGATAGTGAAATAACTTACAACTATTTGAGATAGTGAAATAACCTACAACTATGTCTATAAATGGAAACTTTAATGTTCTACACTCAATCATAATTTTTTTTGAATCACATTTGATATAAATTGGATATATATGGAAATATTAAGTATATTGAGCATAAATTAACTGATGCAAATAAACTACACAGGTCTTGATTTTTGAATTTTATAATTTTTTTAGGTCTTTTTGCATCTATGAACTAAAAAAATAAATATAAATAAAGATATTAACCAATGATTCCCAAAAGGGACTCAAAATCAATGGGCCCTATATCTAGCATATGAATGGTGATCTTTCACAAATGGAAAGTGCCATACTATTGAGATTAAACTGAGTTGAATTTATAATCTGAATACTAATTTTCATATATATCATAGGTTCCACTTTCATAATTATTATTTCCATCCTACTATGCATGTCGTTAATAATGATAAATTATAGGTATTTTAGTAATCCATAATGGAGTGTATAAACCCTATTGGGACCTCATATGAAACACTATTAGCGCCCTATGACATAAATATAGGATGTGTAGGAGTAAAGTGATGGTATATATAATATGTGAAAAATATCTCCTAAAGTGGGCTTTTAAGGATAGGCCTCATTGAAAGGGTAGACACTTGATTTTTTAATTTTTGAGTAGGTTGAACCCTTTTAGGTGGCTCAACTAAAATATTTTATATAAGAACCATATATTTTTGTTGTAGGCATATTCATATGGGGTAAACCTAACTATGATGACCTACTTAACATATATATGTAATTTAAACACCTATTAACTATGGAAGTAACTAAACAAATCTTATGAATCCAAGGGTGCCCCAATAATATGTTGAAGATCCCTACACTGGGTAGTACTATAAACTTGGTGGCCACATGTTCAGGACCAACCTAAAATGGTAATGTAATCTCACCAATGGATCTCTGAATGTGACTATTGAATCCTTTTATTATGATTGGAGAGGGAATAAAAGCCTCATCTGTATATCGAAGGTGATATAGAAGTGTTATTTTCAACATATTCACACTTTAATAATTAAATCCTCATCTGTATATCCAAGGTGATATAAAAGAGTTATTTTGCACATATTCACACTTTAACCATTATTGACCATGACACTCTGAATAAGATGGTGATCGATGTGTGCTAGAATGAACAAAGAGTTCAATTACAAGTCATAATATACCATTTCATGCTCTGAAATTGTGATGAGTGGCCTAAATTATACTGAAGTATGGTAGGTACTAGTGATGCAATTTAAAGTATGTTGTGATTTTGTATAAGAATGATAAGAAGCTAGTGGAAGGTGTGCATTATATACATAATGCACTCCTAATGTATCTATTGTATCTTAACCTGTATGCTTTGGAAAGGGATCACTAAATATTTTCATTTCTTTGATTTCAATCGATTGTGCCTTTGAACTATCTATAGGTGTGCCTACATCAATGACATTTGCGTCTATCTATTTGATTATTTTCAAAATAATGGGGTTTTATTTCTAATTAAATAAACAGGTCTAAGCAAAGTAAATTGATGAATAATATGCAAGAATTAAGCTACTAATTTGTGTAAATAGATTTATATTTTTGCCTTTTCTAAATATAGTAGTAAATAAGATAAATCTAACTTAGCTTATTTTGAATGATCTAGACTGAGACAAGGTTTGATACTGGAGGAGCAAAACTGGGAAACTATCAAAAACTAGATCTTGAGGTTCATTTCTAGATTGGATAGGAGCACTAAAAGTGGGACACCCTATTGTTTGATGCTATAATATTTTTTTGATGCTATTATCCAAGTGGTCTAAGCTTTCTGGGTTCTGTTCAGCAGGCCTGTGTTACCTTGTTAGTGAAATATCGAAGCTTAAAATCATATAGAGCTTATTGTACATCTATTTTTTATCCTTAAAACCCTTGGATCTCTTTGTGATTGAACTTGAATGGAAACTTGGAAAAGACAGAGAAGGGGTTAGTGTGTAAAGGATACACTGGACACACTTCACATCTCATGTGTGGGCACGTTGCCTACATACCAATACTTCAAGGAGGGATCAAGCTAATGTAGTTCTCCCATTGAAGTGCTTGGTATAATTGTGTATGATAAATGTAAATAGATACAAAAATGGATGTACTTTGGATGGCTAGGGATTGATGTAAAGGTTTGAATAAGCTTGAATGATCTTGAAAGGCTATATGCAGAGAATAGGGAAAAGTGCTTAAGTGTATTTGATTGTATTCTTACTTCTTTTTTGTCAATGAGTGCCAACCCCTCTGAATGGACTTTGAATGACCTTTTATAGAAAAATTAATGATCATGGGTTAAATTAATTCGCATTAGGTTGACAAGAAAAAATATAAGGATCCAAAAGAATTTGACTGTTAGGACCAATTTTGCATTTGGATAACAACGCCAAAATTAGGACACCCTAGGTTTCATTGCTTCTGTCCAAGTTGGGTGTTTTTGTCTAGAGGAAATGAGAAATGGGGGGATGGGGCTAGGCTTAAAATAAATTCCTAGGTCTATAAGGGTTAAGTCTGGAAGGCTGTGGATGATTGGGAATAAGTGAAAGAATAGCCTAGAAGGATTGTGTAAGTAGGAATACCTATGGATTGGGTGTCATTAACCATGCTTAAGTCATCTAATTTAATATTTTATATTATTACATTTCCCCCCATTTATTCTAGTGATACAGTAAAGTAAAAGTCTAGGATAAAGAAAGTAAAAGACATACATGAACTTAAATATAAGGGAGAAGCTCATGAAGCTGTGTGATGTTAGATGTGCATAGAGAGAGCACACTGTGAAGAGTGAATCTATAATGAAAAAATAAAATTAGATTAGTTATTACTAGATATGCTATATCTAAAATAATAATGTACAAAAGCTGAGTAAGAGGAAGAGAAAGGAATGTGTACACCTCATCAGGTATGTGAACCAATACAAAACCTGTTGTGATGTTAGATTGTGTTGGGTGTGTGTTGTACCCAAATTAATATTACAAATGGAGTTGAGTGCTTAATTCTCTAGAAGTGGCTCAAGAATGTAAAGGTAGGCCCTTTGGCTCCATCATCACCAACTAAGTAAAGTTAATGAATCATACGTGTGTTAGTCGATGTCTGGACTATATGTCCAATCCCTCTAAATAAGTGGCTTAAGAATACAAAGGTTAGCCCTTTGGTGCCATCATTTCCCCGTGAAGTGAAGATATGAAGTGATATTGGTATATAATAAATGCCATATGAGATGGCTCATGGAGACAATGGATGTTTTATAAATTTGACAATGTGGCATGGATAACCTGAATGTATGTTCAAAACTAGGCCACTCTTGGCCGTTTCAAAAGATGGAGGTTAGGCTTGTATGAAAGCCACTCCAAAATTGATTCACTAGGATTATATGAAAGCCAAATAAAGAACTCAGGTACTCAAAAACTTAAACCTATATGAAATTTCAACTTGAAAGTGATGCCAACCACCTGCAAATGGAGTAAGGCACACAACTGCTGAGAATGCTTGGATAATAAACCAAACTTAGAAATAAAAGAAGACCAATGTGCCACACACATTGCCCCCAATTAATGGTGTTTGGATCATGGATTATAATCTAGAAGTTATGTCATCTGCATAATCTAAAATTGAAAGTGGGAATCATCATGCCATGCATGATAACCCCCTATATCTAGATTATCTGAGAAAACTGTACTGAACTATTGATTTTAAATGATTTGGATGTGCAAAACCTGTATCTAAACTAAACTTCTTTCTTTTCTTTAGAAAAATTGAGTGTTTTTTTTCTTGGATAGGAGTGCCCCTATGTTTGGTGCTACTATCTGTTTCTAGTGTTGTTGTCCTATGTTGAAACTAGTTACTGATCTGAAACTGTCACTATTTTTTTGCTCTATTCTGACTGGTTTGACTTCTGGATTTTGAACTAGGTGATCTAAATGTTACTATTTCAACTGTTAGGAGCTTTGATCTCTCTGACAAATCCCTTGTTTGTTTCCCCCTCTTCTAAGGGTATGAATGATGAACCTACAATGATTTCTCGTAGTAGAAAGAGTCCTACAAGTGTGTTAATATGTATAGATATATGATATAGCAGTGATATTTGACAATATATTTTTAGATATAGAAATGTTTATATTGATAGATTGTTTTATCAACAGGGGTATGCATAGATAGATATTACAATGTAAAAACATGTGCAAAGTACTAAACTAGAACTGGAAATGTTAGATGTTAGTTGTTAGTTGGAGGGATGGAGAATGATGTCCATCATGGCATCCAAGAATGCAAGGGAAATACATGATGTGAATCATGGCATTGCACATATTGAGAATCAAATAAGCAATCAAGAAAATAAGTAAGAATCAAAAAGCATACAAGGATGGCCAAGGGGCCATGAAAACAAGGGACATGGGCATATGCCACTCAAACTCGAAAGCAAGCATAAAAGGCATGTTCAAATGTCACATACACATACAAGTGAAACAAGCAAAGTTGGTATAGGGGCCACAGGGACATGGAAGAGTACAAGCAAAGGACATTATCAAAATTCCTAAGACACACACATGAATAGAAGTAAAGGACATTAGAAAATGTCTCAAGGCATAAACAAGAGACAAGCAGGAACTAGAAATGCTATCACACAAGCTACGCTAAGCAAGAGGAGAAAGCATGTAATAATTGGAAAGGTAGAATCACATCTAACTAGTCAAAGTGAATGTGAAAGTATGCAAGACATGTGTAGTACAAGACTAGGTATATGTTAATAAATACACAAGTGTTAGATACTAGTGAAATGTCGATATATTAATTTGTGTAATCTAGTAAGTAATGTACATCAATATGATAACTTAGAGTGTGTAGTGTAGGATTAACATAACCTAGATGGTGTTGTCATGTATAAGATGCCCCTACTGGGTTGGTATATTGATGTGTGCCTCAAATGTAGAAGTAGGAATGCCCTCTCAATGGGTAGAGTGAAGCAATCAAGTAGCTGGATGTCATTGCACACACTCAAAGGAGATCAAGTGAAGCATGGTAATGTAGATAAATCGACATATAATAACATGAAATAAAAAATGTAAGTCCTAGCATGATAGTAGTAATGAAAAACATGGATAATGCATACAATTGAAATGTTTTTGATATTTTTGAGTTTTTTGTATTATTTTTGTTATTCGAAATAAGCTATGTACAATCAAGAAAAAGAGATTATGTACAATTAATCCTAAAAAAAAACTATGTATAAACATGTAGGTAAAGCAATATGTACATGATAAAATAAAAGGCTAGGTTGGTGGGGGGAAGGGATCCAAAGATGGAGCTTGTTGGGGATGGAAATGGAGGAAAGGGTCATGACCATCATCAAATGCCTTGAGATCATCATCATAAGTATCATCATATGCTACAAATGTTGTGTTTATGGTGGCATCATGCTGAATGTGAATTGAAGGTTGCTCTGGTGATAGAGATGTTAACTCTGCTTTATGACATTTAATCCTCCTAGTAGATGACTTTAATGGAAGTGGTGGAGCTGGTGCTGTTGGTGGTGCTATAATCTGAATAATGCCTTGATCCTATAGTTTATCTAATTTCTATATTAAAGTTGTACATGAGTTTATATCATGGCATGTAATCCTTTAAAAATTATAAAATGGGTGACTATCTTGATGTTACAATCTACTGATAGATCTGTGCCATATTTTAGGTAATGTGATCAATCCATGATCAAGTAATATCTATAACATAAACTATGGTTGATGTTGTGTGCTACTTACCTAAATCTGGATAACTAGCTCTATATCCATAGAGGTAACCATGTGAACTGTATGTGCCAATTGGTTTGACTATGGTCGTGAGTGTGGAGTATATCATGTAAGTGTAGTGTGAGATGTTAAAAGTGTTGTAGGATGTGGTATGAGAGCTCTAGAGTCATATTGATACTCACTTGGGCCAACTGGTGTAAAGCTCAATCCACATAAATAGTCATCTATGAGTGTGGGTGTCGTATCATCATCTGAAGAAGCTTGTCAATCTATATCAACATCATGTACATACAGTAACTCAAAATTTACCACAAGGGGTAAATGTGATATAAGAGTCTCATCATATATAGTAGTAGAATAAGATGTTGTTGTAAAGTTATTTGTAACTAGTGGAATCAACTGAAAATGCTAGCATTACCATCAGTTATGGTGGATGTGTAACAGGTGTCAAAACTATGATCGATGAAGTAGTTGGAATGGTTGATGCTATTATAACTGGTAGAATAACTAGTGATAACAGTGCAACTATAAGTGGAGTAGTGTGAGAAGTGCTAGTCTCTCCAACCTCATATGTATGTATCTGATCAAGAGAAATGCTATGAGGTGGTGGATGTACTATGAGATATGGTGTCTTATATGGTGAAATATTAAAAAATGACTCTATAGTTTGATAATATATGAATGGCTGGTGGTCTATTAGACATGTGTATAGATATCCTTCATGGAGAAATTTAATACATCGATGGAGAGTAAAATGAATGGCCCCCATAGTATATATCTAGGGTCATCCAAGTAAAAGATTATAGTGGAGAGGACCTGGCATGAACTCAAACTATGTAGAGAGGGTTTTTGGTCCCACCATGATATCTAAAGTAATAGTACCCAATGTCTATCAGGGTATATCATCAAACCATAGAATGTCCTTAAATGATTTTTTCAAGGATGCCAAATCTACGCCCATGGCCTGTAAGAATGTGATATTACATATATTCAATCTGAAACCACTATCAATAAGAACTTTCTTGACTGCACTGATTTTAACTTGAACTTGTATGAATAATGGCAAGTTTTGATCAATAACTATCTGAGAAGGCATGTCTTCACTATTAAAATAAATTGCATCTTATATAGTTTATAAAGTGTTGACCACTGATGCAAAATAAGAAGGTTCTGAATCAATAGGCATAAAAGTCTGAGTGAGTGCCTGATAAAGAATGTCCTTAAATACATTAGCTTTCTAAAGTAGTTCTAACATGGAAATTTTAGTTGGAGTGTTTCTCAACTAATCAACAATGTCATATGCCTTGTGAAAATCTACCTATGTAGGTGGGTTGGGCCTGAGACAGGTTGGAATAACATGGTGATGGGGCTCCTAGGTAGGTGGAGGAGGCATGGAAATAAGTTGAGTACTAACTCTAATTTCATTATCTACCATCTGTATAAGAGGAGTAGTAGTTACGAGAAGAGAATAAAGATAATTGATAGGTCTAGGTGGTGGAGGGATCAAGGGTGTCAGTTAGGCTCTTTGGTGATGGGTAGAGACCTGGGGAAGAGAAAAATGGGCCATGTAACATGACTTGACATGGGGTAGAGGCTTCAAAGGAGGTGATGCAAAATATGTATTAACATGTTTAAGAATAACTTGCTTAACATCATCCCATATAATGAAAAATAAGCATGAAATGCAAAGAATGAAGCTTTGTACTAACATATGATAGACTTCATCATTCATGTACATGATAGGGCCCATTAAGGTTTCCTTATTATTTGCAAGAAATGTAAGAAAAGTTTGTAAATAAAT
The DNA here is from genome assembly GCA_037957365.1 of Torreya grandis. NCBI lineage: Eukaryota > Viridiplantae > Streptophyta > Pinopsida > Cupressales > Taxaceae > Torreya > Torreya grandis. Next base: position 702,834 of record JARHVA010001673.1, read on the forward strand.
GAGCATCATTTTTGTAATTTGAATTATGGATGTAAGGTAATATCGCAAGAAGCAAAATAGGAGCTAGTATATGCAACTAAGGATTTGTCAAAAATATTTATGCAAAATACTATGAATTTTTGAATTTAAAATTGAATTTCTAAGTTTGATATGCAACTAAAAATTTAGAAAAATGATTGGAAAAGTACTAAAAAATAATTGGAAACTAATTAATGCAACTAGAGATTATTGAATGAATTTTTAAAATTAGTATGATAATTTTTAAAATTTGATATGAATTTATAGAAAATTTATAGAGTTTTGCTTGAAAAATTTAGGAAAAAATAGAAAATATTTTTAAAATTAGCAATATATTTTTCCTAGTGTTTGGAATGTGTTTGTATGCAAAAAGGACCTAGTATGTGCAAACTAGGGTTTTAACAAAATATGTGATATTTTGAAATTAATTTGTAAACTTATGATTTTTAAATATAGGAAAAATAAGGAAATTATGGAAAAAAATCAAAAATAATTCACCCTATGGTTTCTAGGGTTTTTGTGCAAAAATACAAAGTTAGTCAGGTTCACCAAATATTTTATTGTGTTTAGAATAATAGGGTTTTATTCCTAATTAAATAAACAAGTATGAGAAAAGTAAATTAGTAAATAATATGAAATAATTAAGCTTTTGATTTGTATAAATAGATTTGTATTTTTACCTTTTCTAAATATAGTAATAAGAGAAATCTAAATTAGCTTATTTTAAATGAACCAACCTTAGATACGGTCTGATACTGGAGGAGTAGGACTGGGAAACTATCAAAAAATGGATCCTAAGGTTCGTTTATGGATTAGATAGGAGCACCGACAGTGGGACACCCTTCTGTCTGACACTGTAGTCCTTTTTTGACACTATTGTCCAGGTGGTTTGAGCTTTCTAGGTTCTATTCAGCAGGACTGTGTTACCCTGTCAATGAAATATCAAAGCCTAGAAGCATACACAACTCATTGTGCATCTATTTTTAATCCTCAAAGCCTTAGGAGATATTTGTACTTGAACTTGAATGGAATCTTGGAAAAGATAGAGAAGGGGTTAATGTGTAAAGGATATGCTAGATGCACTTCACACCCCATGTATGAGCACACTGCCTACATACCAATACTCTGAGGAGGGATCAATCTAATGTAGTTCTCCCATTGAAGTTCTTGGTAAAATTATGTATGATAAATGTAACTAGATGAAAAATTGGATGTACTTCAGATGGACAGGGACTGATGCAAAGGTTTGAATAAGCTTGAAATGATCTTGGAAGGCTATATGCAGAGAATAGGGAAGAGTGCTTAAGTGTACTTGCTTGTATTCTTACTTCTTTTCTGTTAATGAGTGTCAATCCCTCTAAATGAACTTTGAATAGAATTTATAGGTAAATTAATGATCATGGATTAAATGAATTCACGTTAAGCCAATAAGAAAAAGGATAAGAATCTGAAAGAATATGACTGTTAAGACCAATTTTGCACTTGGACAACATCACCAAAATCATGATACGTTGGGTTTCAACACTCTTGTCCAAGTTGGACGCTGTTGTCTAGAGGAAATGAGACCTGGGGGGATAGATATGGGCTTGTAAGAGCTACCTAGGTCTGTAAGGGTTAAGTCCAAAAGGTTGTGGATGAATGGGAATCACTGAAAGAATAACCTAGAAGGGTAGTGTAAGCAAGTAGGAAGACCTATGGATTGGGTGTCATTCGCCATGCTTAAGTCATCCAATTTCATATTTCATATGACTACACTACCAAATCCTGTTTCTTATGCCTTAGACTAATGCACCTATTAGTAGTGTGCCCTTGTTTAATGCACATATTTTCATCACACAAGGCATTCTGGTCAAATCAATTTGGAAAAGTCTTACTCGCATCAACCTATTTAATGGGAAAGAGAGATATAAGATTGCATTAAAATATCATTTTGAGGACATTATATGGAGCTTCTGGTAGATTGGTAAATTATCTCCTAGGAGGAGCTAATAATACAATGTGTGAAGTTAATTCTGAAACTGCATGTCTTAATTGATGTGGTAAGTCATGTAACCATTGTAAATCATATTCATTTAAAATTATTGGAAATAATTTAGCCATTAACCTATCATTAGATTCATATTCCAATAATTTTATGTGAAATGCTCTCAAATGCTATTCGGTTCACACTTTCCATCATATAGTGTAAGTTTGGGTGCCATGAAACCTATAGGTAGAGGATATGTTGCAATGTGATGTGCCAATGGAGTGTGCAAAAAAGTGTGAGAATCAAGCACCTAATTAGATTTAAAATCACCTTTCTCTAAATGTAAAATGTTAGTTTGTAGAGATTAAATTTCATGCCAAGTGTGAGATAATGATGGGTTAGGGCCATATTTGAGTGCACAAGTCATGCATGGTAAATGTATGTCAAGCTTGTCATTTTCAAGTAATCGATCCTTAATTTTAGTCTCTACATTTGATATCCATTTTCTACCTCCTAATACTTTTTCCATTAAAGATCCATACATGTTAAAAATATATATTCATAGAGCTTTTAGTATGGATGAGATTTACAAATCTTACATAAAATTAACTTGGATAAAACAATTGAAACCATAGTCAACAAAAATGCATCACTACTTATAGCACTATCTTCAAATAGAAGATGGATGCATTAGAACTCCCAATTACACTAACCTCTCTCTTTTTTTGATTGTCCTTGGGTAAATTACAGGTATACTCTCATTAGCGTTGCATTGATTCAGAGCAATTTCTTCTATCATATTAATGTATATGTAAATTTTGTAATAACAAACCAAAATCAAAGGAACAATTTGTATTTAGAAGTCGGTGTTTTATGATATTTTTGGAAGGTTTTAGTATATTTTTAGATGAAATCAAGGCTCTATAAAAAAATCTTATTCATTATGAGAAAAAAACATGTGTAACTCAATTCATAAAGACATAAGTTAATATAATTCTTTATTTCTTGATTCAACTTTAAACTCCTTTCTTAAACTTCAATCTCTTATGTTTAAATGTTTTATCTTCCTTTTTCACTTTTAACAATAAATTTTTATCACCTTTATCAAATTTCAACACTCAAAGTAAATGTGTTAGTGCATTTAACCTTGGGGGAAAATTTTACGCTAAACCATTTCATCCCAAAAATTTGAGCTATGGAAAATAAAATTCACAAAAAAAACAACATATTTTTAAATATAAGGAAAAAAGAGTTTAACGCCATGCTACCCAGCTTGATTTTAGAGCATTATTAAAGGAAGCAAAACTTAATTCCCCTAGGCCCTCAAAATTATGGTACTCAATGCACTGCTATAAGACACTGGTATAAAATAAAGAGGAGGATAGGGTACATAACCACATGGATGCACACTGTCATTCTACAATAATATGATAACGATGGCGACTCCTCCATTTCCTTGGAAAGTTAGAGCTGAGCCTCTTTATCGATAAAAAGGCTTGTTATTATATATATAGTTGTACATAATGCAAGTGATGTCTGAACAACTAGTTCAATAATGAATATCAAAATTTAAGTTTAATTGAAGGGTATAATTTAACTCAATTAGCCACTACAGTATCTAGGCAATTTTAAAAAGATGGATAATGGTTTAAAGAACATAACAATATTTAGTACCATTGAAATGGCAGATATAGGAAGTGACCATAGGTAGAACAACAATATTTATTAATCATGCTATAAATCCTTAAACCTCTGCTAAATTGGATAGGAAAAGGTGACTTAGCCAATGGTTTGACAGTATAAAAAATCAATGAAATCATGTGGTATCTTTAACTTGTAAAATAAAACTCCAACACATATTTTACAGGTGCCCTAGAGGACATGTTAATCCAAGTTCCCAAACACATGTGGTAAAGTGGAATTATTTCCTACATTGGATATGCTTTCTTTGGTCTTGTAGGATGTGCTACAAGAGTTAAGGATTTCAGAGGAAGAAGTATTAGCAATGCCTCAGCTTACAATAATAACCATTATGAGGCGTGAGGAGTTGAATATACTACTACGAGGTCCTGTAAACCTTTAAAAACTTAGTAAAATGTAATTATATGGTTGTTCATGGATAGATGGCAATGCAAATTTGGAACAACTGACAATCTTGGTAAATGAAATGAAGCAAAAAACTAATTTGATAGTTTTGACAAGAAAAGATATGGATGATTTTATTAAATAGGTCTCCAAAATTTGTGAAGCAGTTGAATTCTGTGAGTATGGTGAATTTTGGCATGATTAATTTTTCCTATTTACTCAATAAATATTCATATGGTTTTTATTTGTGATGTTATGTGAAATTAACAAATGGTGAAATGCTCCATCTTGAGCACTTTGATCACAATAAATTCTAAAAATTCACCACCATAAAGGATTTTTAATCTTCTATTGTATTCTAAGCTCTACATACTATTCAATAAATTTTTTGCACCCTGTGGAGTGGTGCAAAATCACAAATCCATTGCAGGGGAATGAAACAAAATTTTATCTTTAATTATTGGTGTTAATATTTATCTCCTATCAGATATCTTCTTTTTATTTTTACACATTTTAAGCCTATCAGGGGAAGGGTTTATGTGTTTCGATTATATGGTATAAATGTCATAGCTAGGCATATTTGAACTTATTGATGTGTTTTAAATTTGGCTATGTATATTTAGGTTGTTGGCCCTACTCTTTTTGAGGTATGTCATGGGTTTTAAACAAGCTATGATTGTGTACATTTTTGTTGATATTAAAATAGATGGGTTCAGTTTTTATAAAACCCTGCACTTAATTTTATTAGTTTACACTATTGTGTTTCATTTTTGGTTTGTTCGAACTGTGCATATTTTTAGAATGGGTCGTTGTACCCTGTTATATGGTTTGCATACTTTGAGGGTTTTATTTATGTCTTGAAGTTGGAATTTGACTTGGGTTATCTCTGATTTTTAAGGCAAAGTTTTCTATTATTAATGTGTTTTTTTGAATCATATTATTGACTAAGTTTTTATGTTGAAACTGGTTATGCATGCTTAATTTGAATAACACAATTCTATTATATGGATGGGTTTTGATTTTGTTGAAGAATTCTTATGTGTTTTACATACTATCAAACTCGTTAGGATATAGGTAAAGCCTGTTGGAATTGATATTTTATAATATAGGTTTTGAATTTTAAAATAAGACCATTATGGAGGTCTGTTGTTTTTGTTGTTTAAAATTGTTTAACTCAATTTTAAGATTTGGGGATCATATGAGGTCGTGAAACCTCATGATGATCCCACAAATCTCTTATATCAATTTTTGACTTTAAATTGATTTACAGTTATGAATGATTGATAGAATCATTATTTGCCGCTTCAGGGAAATTATTTGCATGGTTGTAAGTCATGTATAAAGCATTGGTTGGTCTATATGTGTTGACTATTTTTAAAATTGTTAATTATTTTGAACTACGATATTGGGCTGAGTATAACTTTTTTTGGGTTATAGTTCAATTATTATCTTTTAAATTGATTATTTGATTTTGATGTTATTGTATAATCATTATTTGACCAGGCTTAAATAGCTAAGTTATAATTGTGTGCTTAAAACATGGAATATGGATTCGTAGCTGAGATGTTTAAGGCTGACCATACACTTTGAGGTTTTCCAAGTCTGGTATTACCGAATGTTATGAACATGTATTTGGTTTATAAATCCATAGCTATGACCTTAAAATAGCCTACAATGCATTATCCCCACTTCTAATTTATAACAATACCATTACTTGGTTATTTCTATCTCATCTTAGGATGGTGTTTAACAGTCACTTACCTATTTTACATTCTGTATTATGTTGAGTTGTCAAATGCCTCAGGAGCCTCGACTTGCTTAGAATCACTTTCTAACTCTGTTTTATGAAACCACCATCCAACTGATGGATGGTGTGGTATGGACCACCAATGGTTGGGCTCATAGGGCTGGTTGGGAGGGTTTGTCTAATATAATTACATGCTACTCACACTCCTAGATGATCTCATAGACAAACGTGATGTATTTGGTAACATGTTATTATATGTTGTCTACATGCTTCTTAATTTAGTTTTTTTTATCACTTGTACATAGTATGATTAGTGAATGCAATTATAATCTAATTTAATTATGATATTGGTTTAGTTATGCTTGACAATTATGGTATGTTAACCTTGTATTTGAAAATAGATCATGCTAAAAAAAGTAAAAGGCTTATAATGTTAAAGATATGTTAAGACACTAAAGTTCACTTAAATTTTTTGAATTTAATCATTTTTAGGACTTCGGGTTTTACCTTAAAGGTTTAGATGATTATCATTAATGTTTTATATTAGTAAATTACATTGTTATCATTATTATGGTAATAACATGTAACTGATTTTATGCATGATTTAGTGTAGTATTAATTTATTTATGAAGTTTTATAGAACATTTGTTTAGTTTCTTGACATGAGTACTTCATGGTAAATCTGAGTATGCTTAAAAATCATTTTTTATTTCATGTCTTTGTCACATCTTATCTTTTGTACCCTATCATACTACTATTTGGTTATTGCATGTTATCATGACATTAGTTGGTTATGATGTTCTCCTTTGAAATTTTTACTTCAGACTCCTCTCTCTCTTCTGCATACTCGTCACCACCTTGAATTTGCTTGGAATAACTCTTGCTAGGACATGGAAACCCTAAGAGACCTACCTAGACCTATCCCCATGACCCGTCCATGTGGACTATTACCATGGTCACTTAGTGTATGATTATTGCTTGGTTGATTCAAACCTTATGGTATTAAAACATTTAAATTTATTATTTTATTTTGGTTTGGTTTTTAGACTTTTTGGATTGGGTCATTTATGATCATTTCATTTATGATTTTGGCATGTTAAGTGTTTTGGGATTTGGTCGACAACATTGGAAGGGAGTTTCTCTCTCCTCACATTCAATGTTGAATTCATTAGGGGTATGGGCGAGTTGGATGGAAGGAAAAGTTAGATGATGTTGGGTAGAGAGGATGTAGGTAGGGAGAAGAATGAGGAGAAAATGGATAAATTATGAAGTTGGGGTTTTAGCTTTGGATTTTTGACTTTGGTTGGATAGTGGATTGTATTGTGTGAAAAATAAGGTTATTTTATAGACTTGGATATAGACCTTGCTTGCACTTCTTGGGTTTTTCTCCACCTACATTGATTCAGGTAAGTCATTTTGTGACTATTAGTTCTAGCTATTTTTCTTTTGAAAACAATTATAGAAGGGATATTGGATGCTGCATACGTATTTGTGAAGTTGTAAGACTTTAGGCCGGGTATCCAGTGCCCAAGGAGTTAAATCGATACTATCTTTTTACAAATAAACTTGCAAAAAGATTTTGGTTCTACTATTTGGTTTTTATGTATATTCATTTATATTTTGTCTTGGGTGAATGTTGTTGTCTTGAGGATTCTTTGTAACTTTTGAAAGGGTTTGTGTGTTTCAATTATATGGTGTAAATATCATGAACCTACTGATGTGTTTTAAATTTAACTATGTATATTTGGGTTATTGACCCTGATCTTTTTGAGGAATGTCATGGGTTTTGAACAAGTTGTGACTCTGTACATTTTTGTCGATATTAAAATAGATGGGTTCAGTTTTTATAAAACCATATGCTTACTTTTATTGATTTACACTATTGTGATTCATTTTTAGTTTGTTCAAACTATGCATATTTTTAGAGTGGGTCACTGTACCATGTTATATGATATGCATACTTTGAGGGTTCGATTTATGTTTTGAAGTTAGAATTTGACTTCAGTTATGTTTGATTTTTAAGGTAGAGTTTTCTATTATTAATGGGTTCTATTGAATCATATTATTGACCAGGTTTTTATGTTGCAACTGGTTATGCGTGTTTATTTTGAATAGCACAATCCTGTTATATGGATGGGTTGTGCTTTTGTTGAAGAATTTCTATGTCATTTATATACTGTCAAACCCATTGAGATATAGGTGAAGCCTATTAGAATTGATATTTTATAACATTGGTTTTGAATTTTAAAATAAGACCATTATGGATGTGTTGGGTGAATATTTTGTCATCAACTAACTGATGACAAAATGGGTATATCAACCAATAGCATAGGGAGATTTACACCACAAAAAGTGTGGGTTTACCAGAACTAGACAAAGTAAATCTCTCCTCTCATCAAGGGGAGGTTCCCTATAGATACTCACATGCTATATACATATATATAATTAAGCAAAAAATAACACATGGGGGTGGTATAGCAGCATCTACTTCTCTTTTTTCAGAAGTAATGTACAAGGAACAAAAAAGGAAAAATCTTGGTCTATTGCTAACAACACTCCTCTTCTTTTAGGAATGGTGTTAAACCGAGAGCAAGAAATCACCTGTAGTAACAAAGTCACAAGAACGCTCACGCAAGCGCAAAGTCTTCCGTAGCTTCTCCACATATCCAGAACAAGTAATAACGTAGAGTAAAGTGAAGCACAAAGTCTTCACCTAAAACTACAAAAGATAACTGAATCTCAAAGATAAAAGCAGCACAAAGTCTATCTTCTACCCTCTAGAAATGCCCTTAGATAAAATAAACACACCCACTTTGCTTATCAAATCAGATGAATAAGATATTACCAGGAAAAAGGACATAAGAAGTATTTCCTAAATAACACAAACAATTTCAACACAAAGTCTGAAATAACCTGCTTCTCATTCATTTAACAGAATATGATTTACAAATTTAAGCCCAAAGTCTCAAAAGTTGCTTCAATTTCAGCAGAGTATTTGCTATTAAATTTTCCAAGATATGTTACAAATGAGGTCTCTACTATATATAGGGAGAAAATCCTCAAAAATAGAAAATAATAAAATATACAAAATTTCTTGGTCAAAGATGACTCATCTTTGACTTTTAGATATTTTTTTGAACTTTTACACGTAATTACATTTTTCAAAACTGCATGCACTTTGCACAAAATAGAAGTCCATAAGGATAGAGGAAGAAAGAAGGAGAGAGAATCAATTTTGGCTGCCAGGTTTCTTCAGATAAGCATCGTACATGGCAATAGACACTTGAATTCCTATGACCTCTGGCACAGCTGCATTCTGGGAGATGATTCTTGCTCTGATCAGTGCATCTTTTAATGCTGTGATGGCTTTAGCGTGGCCAGTTAACTTAGATTTCAGATTCTCCAAAGTTAACTGTGCATCTAAAATGTTGTCAACCGAAGACATTGAGAATGATTTCTTTTCAAAATCTCTCTGAATCATTTCCTTGAAACTTTGAATCATCTCTTTTGGATTCTGAAGATCAGTAACTCCTTGATCTCAACATAGGAGTCCTTACTGAAGATGGCACCAACAGACATCAGGGTGCTCTTTTTGAGATTTTTTATTTCTTTCCCTCTGCCGAGATCTTTCTCCAAACTGTCAATCTTTATTTTCAGTCTTCTTCATGGTCTTGGACTGCTTCAGAGAAACTTCAGTGACCTGGAAGAACTTTTGCTGAAAAGACGTCAATGAAGAGGGACCCTTCATAGAAACTGTAGCAGGAACCATGATTGTGCAATCAGAGGAAAAAAGTAGCAATCTGGGAGAACTACACATTCACTGGTCACGATCAGGGAAATGCATTTGAAAGGAATGAGACGCAAGCAAGTCAAAAAGTGGAAGAAAAGGGGAGCAGGCATGGAAAATAGGAAGAAGAGACCTTGAGCAGATGCAGTCAGCGGCAAAATTGCCGCTTACAACACAGGCGGCAGATCGAAGACGGTGAGCACGGCCAATGTCAACATACCTGCCGAGCACGACAGACAAAACCACTGACATCGGCAGACTTACCGAGCACGACAGACATATCGATCGATGTTGGCAAACTTGCCTTACATAGCCCACGACAATCAACGGCAAATTTACCGCCCATAACATAGGCGGTGAAAAGGGGACACAGAACACAGGGAAAGGCGGCAAAATTTGCCGCCCTTGCAGGGAAAAGTGTAGGGGTGGAAAATTTTGCCGCCCTTGCACAAAAAATGAAGGAAAATGCAGAGGCGATGAAATTTGTCGCCCTTGCATAGGGAAAATAGAAGAAAAGACCAACTATGAAAGGAGTCTAGGGGAGGGAAAATTTGGCTAGGACGAGATGGTAACTACTTTCTCGTTCTGAGGCCAAGGCGAAAATGAATTCAAAATATGTCTCAAAGAATGAACTGAGGGAGACGAAAAGATGAAATGGATAAGTTTTGTAGGGGGTTGTTCCCAAAAATGAGCTACACTGATTTTGAAAACAACAGCTGGCTCCTGTTGGGGAACTGCCTTCTATTACAAAAAGTAATTGAAGGGAGTAGAATCCAGAATCTCCAGTGCCTTAGAAGCGTGCCATTGGGCCACGAAGTCAAGCTACTCAAAAAGAAAGGCTCCAAAAATGAAAAATAAATGAATAAAACAAAGCTAAAGACTATACAAATATATAGGTGAATTTATTTGGTACTTCAAGAATCGAAGCACCTCAGATGCTGCCCTTTAGAGGCAGTGGCGATGACGCTCTGTCTTGATAAACCAACAAGAGGCCATTTTCTCCCCAGAATTGATGATGTGTAAATGGAAACCTCCACCAGAAAACCAACTTCCTATGCCATCCCTTTAGTTTTCTCCTCTTGCCCCACAGCAAGATTTATCTTTTGACCTGAAAACCATGAATCTTTGTTTTCTTGGGAAAGAGTTCTTTTTCCTGATCATGATGCACAGCAGTATGGTTAGATACCATAATTGGTTGCTCTTTTGGCTCTATCTAGCACCTGATTTGATTGTCCTCATTTGACACCTACCACTGATTAGCACTATCAGGTCCACTTGTCATTATTTCAGTTGAACCAATTTTCTGGTTGGCATTCTCAAGGGCTTTAACAGGTTCTTCATGAACCTCTTCTGTGGTCAGAAGATAATTACCCCTACCAGAGGACTCAAATAAAATTTGAGCCGTAGGAGATGATGTTTGGGTGACCACGTACTTTGCCTCTCTCTCAGGGAGCAACCTTTGCATCACGCCTTTCACAGGGATCCTTGCCTGGGATAAGTCCATGCTCAATTCTCCTCCGACATCTTTGCAAAAGTTCCGCCCAAGCAGAATGCCATATGAGGCTGGGACGTCAGCTACCAGCACTGTCATCTTAATCCTCTTGTCAGGGAACACTACAAATGCAAATTAGGCATCTTTGATTTGCCCCAATAGTGGTACATGTTTGTTCTGCATAGAGAAACATCTCCCAAAATTTTTAGTCAATGTGAGACCAAAAGATTCTGCCACTCTAGCAGGCATGACATTGTCAGATGCACCAGAATCGATGATGCAATTGCTCAGCTTGCGATCGTTTATTAATAGGGAAACATAAAAAGGTTCTATTTTCCCAGGAGCAACTAGAGGAGTCACAACAAGATTATTTCAGGTGGATACATTCTTTGGGGGATCATGAGTTACCCTCAAAATTTCTTGTCCTATAGGGACGGCTGTACCTTTTACACATTCTGCCAACCTATCCAACTATTCAGGATGGGCTTGTAGAAATTCAAATTTAGACATTTGAATTTTAGTCTTTTTGACATATTCAATTATATCAAATGTCGGTATTAGACTAGGCACAGAGGATGGGAGTTCACTCTTTTGGTTTTTGGGATGGGAAGCGTTGGTTTACGAAGTTGAAGTAGAGGGTGCAGAGATGTTTGGGGTACGTACCTTTTCAACAGCCATTGGGTCCTTTGGTTGGAAGGGCAGAGTGGTTCCCGCTTGATAATTGAAACTGTTGGTCGAGGTTGCTCCTCTATCTTCTCTTTATCAGCTTGTCGGGCTGACTGTTTCTGGGACTGGGTCAATACGGCATATGATCCCTCAGCTACATTCCCCTCACTTCTGGGTTCATCCTGATAATTTAGGTAACCAATGACAGAGTCACTAGCTAATTCTTCTTCTTGCTCTTCAAAGAGATTAGCATCATATTGTTGGTCCAACTCAGGTTGGAAAGGGGGAGCACGTTCTATTTCCAGATATCCAACTGCTGAGTTGGATGGAGGGGCTTTAAGGGTGAGGTTCCTCTATGGGGGAGGAAGACGATTTGGCTGCCCTTGATTCCTAGCAACATTACCTTGGTATGCTTGATTCTGAAATGTCCTCCTTGGCATATCCTGATTAGGAGAAGCAGACATAACTTGGGCCATCTGTCTTCTGAGAGATAGCATTTCATTTGCTAACTTTTGTACCATAGGATCTGTAGTAGCTGTAAAAGAGCTTTCAGCAGATGAAGAGAATCTATTTTTACTTGGGTCTTTTTTGATTTTACCTACCAGGATAAGATCATCTTCAATCTCAGTAGCCAAACTTTGAGCCAACGCTATATCCATAGGACCAGCTCGCCTTAACAGGAAACTTACTTCGGGGAGTTGCGAATTGATAAAAAAGCACTTGAGATTTTCCGGTGTAGGCTGAGCCACAGTTAGAATTCGATTTCTCAACTTGTTGAATTTAGCTATGAAATCCCTCATGGGTTCCTGAGATTCTTTTTTCATCTGTGTTAACTGAGATAACAAAGCATGTGCATCTTCAGCAGGTTTAAATCTAGCTTCGAATTTGGACTTGAGCGTATCCCAACTTGTTACTGACCTAGCCTGCAGGTGATAGAACCAATCCGCGACAGCTCCTTGCAAAGTCTCTACAAAAAGTCTCACTGCTACATCTTCAAATTTGACCCCAATTATGCCACATGCTATGGAGAAAGTGGCAATATGTTCGTCAGGATGAACCTTTCCATCTCCAAAAAACTTAGGAAATTTTTTCCTAAAACTATGAGGTAGTTCATGCAAAGGTGGGGTCAAGTTAAGAGGGCCGAAAGAGTTACCCCATGGGCCTTGAGCCATTATGACAAGAGAATTAAATGGCGGGATAACAAACCTTGGTGGGGTGTTTATAGGTAGGCGGTGATCAACAGTGGGAAAAAAAGTTCTACCTTTTGTTGGTGACCTGACAAGGCTGGAAGGGAAACTCCTAGACCGTTGAAGAGAAGCTAATGGAGGAAACAGATCAAAATTACTCTATTGCACCAACTCAAATATAGGGTCAACAACACCCTTAGATCTCTGACTTCTGGTGTAGCATGGAGTTGCCAGATTTTTAAAATAAAAATGGGACCGTAACTATTTCAAATTGAAGCTTGAGTCTTCAAAATGCACGTTCTTCCTAGCGGCTCTGGTTTTACAGACCAAATAATGTAACAGAGATGGAGGGGAGTGGTAAGGCTATATAATGATAATGGGTAAGATATAGAACGGAGTTGCCAGACTATGTAATGGATAAGGGTAGGGATTGCTTCAATCTGCAACTTGAGGTTTCAGACTGCCCGTTCGGTCCCCAGTAGAGTCGCCAAAAACTGTTGGGTGAATATTTTGTCGTCAACTAACTGATGACAAAATGGGTATATCAGCCACAGCATAGGGATATTTACACCACAAAAAGTGTGGGTTTACCAGATCTAGATGAAGTAAATCTCTCCTCTCATCAAGGGGAGGTTCCCTATAGATACTCGCGTGCTATATACATATATATAATTAAGCAAAAAATAACACATGGGGGTGGTATAGCAGCATCTACTTCTCTTTTTTCAGAAGTAATGTACAAGGAACAAAAAAGGAAAAATCTTGGTCTATTTCTAACAACACTCCTCTTCTTTCAGGAATGGTATTAAACCAAGAGCAAGAAATCACCTGTAGTAACAAAGTCACAAGAACGCTCACGCAAGCGCAAAGTCTTCTGTAGCTTCTCCACAGATCTAGAACAAGTACAAACGTAAAGTGAAGCACAAAGTCTTCACCTAAAACTACAAAAGATAATTGAATCTCAAAGATAAAAGTAGCACAAAGTCTATCTTCTACCCTCTATAAATGCCCTTAGATAAAATAAACACACCCACTTTGCTTATCAAATCAGATGAATAAGATATTACCAGGAAAAAGGACATAAGAACTATTTCCTAAATAACACAGACAATTTCAACACAAAGTCTGAAATAACCTTCTTCTCATTCATTTAACAGAATATGATTTACAAATTTGAGCCCAAAGTCTCAAAAGTTGCTTCAATTTCAGTAGAGTATTTGCTATTAAATTTTCCAAGATATGTTACAAATGAGGTCTCTACTATATATAGGGAGAAAATCCTCAAAAATAAAAAATAATAAAATATACAAAATATCTTGGTCAAAGATGACTCATCTTTGACTTTTAGATATTTTTCTGAACTTTTACACGTAATTACATTTTTCGAAACTGCATGCACTTTGTACAAAATAGAAGTGCATAAGGATAGAGGAAGAAAGAAGGAGAGAGAGAATCAGTTTTGGCCGCCAGGTTTCTTCAGATAAGCATTGTACATGGCAATAGATGCTTGAATTCCTATGACGTCTGGCACAGTTGCATTTTGGGAGATGATTCTTGCTCTAATCAGTGCATCTTTCAATGTTGTGATGGCTTTAGCGTGGCCAGTTAACTTGGATTTCAGATTCTCCAAAGTTAACTATGCATCTAAAATGTTGTCAACCGAAGACATTGAGAATGATTTCTCTTCAAAATCTCTCTGAATCATTTCCTTGAAACTCTGAATCATCTCTTCTAGATTCTGAAGATCAGTGACTCCTTGATCTCAACATAGGAGTCCTTACTGAAGATGGCACCAACAGACATCAGGGTGCTCTTTTTGAGATTTTTTATTTCTTTCCCTCTATCGAGATCTTTCTTCAAACTGTCAATCTTTATTTTCAGTCTTCTTCATGGTCTTGGACTGCTTCAGAGAAACTTCAGTGACCTGGAAGAACTTCTGCTGAAAAGACGTTGATGAAGAGGGACCCTTCACAGAAACTATAGTAGGAACCATGATTGTGCAATCAGAGGAAGAAAGTAGCGATCTGGGAGAACTTCACATTCACTGGTCACAGTTAGGGAAATGCGTTTGAAAGGGATGAGACGTGAGCAGGTCAAAAAGCAGAAGAAAAGGGGAGCAGGCACGGAAAATAGGAAGAAGAGACCTTGAGCAGATGCAGTCAGTGACAAAATTGTTGCTTACAACACAGGCGGTGGATCGGAGATGGCGAACATGGCCGACATCGGCATACCTACTGAGCACAACAGACAAAACTGTCGATGTCGATAGACTTACCGAGCATGGCAGACATATCGACCGACGTTGGTAGACTTGCCTTAAACAGCCCACGGTAGTCGGCGGCAAATTTACCGCCCACAACATAGGCGGCGAAAAGGGGACACAGAACACAGGGAAAGGTGGCAAAATTTGTCGCCCTTGCAGGGAAAAGTGCAGGGGCAGCAAATTTTACCACCCTTGCACAAAAATGAAGGAAAATGTAGAGGTGGTGAAATTTTCCGCCCTTGCATAGGGAAAATGGAAGAAAAGACCAACTCTGGAAGGAGTCTAGGGGAGGGAAAATTTGGTTGGGACGAGATGGTAACTACTTTCTCGTTTCGAGGCCAAGGTGAAAATGAATTTGAAATCCATCTCGAAGAACGAACTGAGGGAGACGAAAAGATGAAACGGACAAGTTTCGTAGGGGGTTGTTCCCAAAAACAAGCTACGCTGATTTTGGAAACAACAGGATGTTTATTATTTTTGTTATTTAAAAATGTTTAACTCAATTTTAAGATTCAAGGATCATTTGCGATCGTGAGACCTCATGATGATCCCATGAGTCCCTTATATTAATTGTTGACTTTAAATTAATTTACAATTATGAATTATTACTAGAATCATTTTTTGTCATTTTCGATAAATTATTTGTATGTCTGTAAGTCATGTGAAAAGCATTGGATAGTTTATATGTGTTGATTATTTTTAAAACTGTTAATTATTTTGGACTACAGTATTGGGATGAGTATAACTTATTTTGAGTTATAGTTCAATTTTTATCTTTTAAATTGATTGTTTGATTCTACTATTGTTGTATAATCATTCGTTGATTAGGATTAAATAACTAAGTTGTATTTGTGTGCTTAAAGCATGGAATATGGATTGGTATCTGGAATGTTTAAGGCTGACCATACACTTTGAGGTTTTCTGTTTTCTTAGTCTGGTATTACCGAATGTTATGGACATGGATTTGCTTTATAAATCTATAGCTATGACCTTCAATCAGCCTGCAGTAGATTATCCCCACCTTTAATTTATAACAATGTCGTTACTTGGTTATTTTTGTCTTGTCTTGAGATGGTGTTTGATAGTCACTTTCCTGTTTTACATTTTATATTGTGTTGAGTTGTCCAATAGCTTCGAAACTCTTACTTGCTCAGAATTCCTTCCTAACCTTGGTTGCTAAAACTATAATCTAGTTAATGGATGGGGTAGTAAGGGCCACTGATGGTTGGGCTCATAAAACTGGTTGGGAGGGTTTGTCTGATATGGTTACATGATGCTCACACTCCTAGAAATCTTGTGGATAGACGTGATGTATTTGATAACATATTATTATATGTTATCTATATGATTCTTAATTTAGTTGTTTTATCACTTGCATATAGTATGATTAGTGAATGCAGTTATAATCTAATTTCATTCTGATATTGGTTTAGTTATACTTGAAAATTATGGTATGCTAACCTTGTATTTGAAAATGGATCTTGCTGAAAAAAGAAGTAAAAGGCTAAAGATATGTTAAGACACTGAAGTTCACTTACATTTTTTGAATTTAATAATTTTTAGGTACTTTGAGTTTTACCATGGAGGTTTAGATTATTATCATTACTATTTTATATTAGTACATTACATTGTTATCATTATTATGGTAATAACATGTAACTAATTTTATGCATGATTTAGTGTAGTATTAATTTCTTTATGAAGTTTCATAGAACATTTGTTTAGTCTCTTGACATGAGTACTTCATGGTAAATCTGAGTAGAGATTTACTTATGCAAATATATTGCTTATCTTTGGTGTTTTAAGCATACATAAGTATGCTAGTTTGAATTGTTAACAAGTTAGAATCTTAACTTGAAGGGATATCCATCGAGGATTTATAAAAATATTTCCTTTTGGTATATATATACTTATGATTCTCTTTGATACGTTGTTGACTCTTGAGATAGCATGAGTATATATAAATCCTCTTTAGTTGGTTTTAGCTTGCATATGAAATATAGAAACAAGTTAGGTTAGCTCTTTATTGCTAGCATACGAGGGAAGTATGAGTGGAATTTTTCTTGCATTCTTTGGAATTATATAACTATGTATTCAGGTATGCATGTTTATTATTCTACAATCTATTATTTTTTTATTACCTTTCTTAGTTTCATTCTTAGTTACATTGTTGGAATGAATAAAGTTATGAGTTTAATTCTAAACTAAGGGCTACCTAGTATGTGAATAAGTTGAATTAATTCTAAACTAAGGGCTGCCTAGTTTCATTCTTAGTATGTTTCCTTTTGGTATATATATACTTATGATTCTCTTTGATACGTTGTTAACTCTTGACATAGCATGAGTATATAGAAATCTTCTTTAGTTGGTTTTATCTTGCATATGAAATATAGAAACAAGTTAGGTTACCTCTTGATTGCTAGCATATGAGGGACGTGTGAGTGGAATTCTTCTTGCATTCTTTGGAATTATATAACTATGTATTCAGCTATGCGTGTTTATTATTTTGTAATCTATTATTGTTTGATTGCCTTTCTTAGTTACATTGTTGGACTAAATAAAGTTATGAGTTTAATTCTAAACTAAGGGCTGCCTAGTATGTAAATAATTTGAATTAATTTTTGGAATGAATGGTCAGCATGTAGATGAAGAAAGTGATTTTACATTAATTGTATTTTGGAATAGAATCTATCAATGTTGTATTCTTCCATGCTTAATGTTTATACAAATGAATGATGGTTGAATATATATACATTGGACTCAATTCTTAGGGGATGAGTATGTATATAGTCTTCTTTCATGTTTGTTAGAAATGACGTATGATGTTGTGTCATGACATGTTCAATTATTATGTTGGAATTTTTTTTTAAATAAAATGTTTTATATGGGTTCCACTCAATTAAAACATGACTAAAAATTCTTGTTGAGAGAAATACTTGTTGATTGTATGAATCATATATATTCAATTCGTATGAAATATTATTGATGCTCCTATATTTTTTATACTTGTTCATATCGAAAACACATCTCTTAATTATGCATGATCATACTTTTAAATGAGGTCACATGAAGTTGTTTATTGTTTAAAGTAAATTCCTTCTATAGAAAAGGATAATGAACCATCTATTTATTGTTCTTGATAGTTTTACTAAGTAAATGTATGGCAAGAAACTAATTAAGAAGAGTGAAAGTTGTACAGACTAAATATGATCCCTTAAATTTAATCATTTGTGTGAATAATTAATGATTAAAAGAATATACACTTGGATATAATATACTTTCTATTTACATTAATTATTCATCTTATTAATTATAATGCATTGGCTATTTGCTAATAAAATATCATTTGCATAGATTCAATTATAAGCTACCATTATATCTTATTTGATAAATAATAAAATTGATCACGAATCATATCATTGCTTATTTATTCAGATAATGACATTCACGCTTATTAATTGGACAACTTATGAACTTTAAAAAAATATGTTGGCAATGGTGCAATGACCATAAGCCATGAAGAAGTTGATAGCCTCAATTGGTAGCACTCAAAAAATTGCCTATGATGTTTTGGTTTTCATTTTGTTTTATGATTGTACTCTTTTTTAAGCAATGATAACTCTGTTATATGATTATAAGACTTTAGTATAATCTACATGTGTTTAAATTAATTGTTGGTTACTAGTTATGATTAGCATTTAGATATCATACTAGATTGCCAAATTTGTTCAACATTATATCTTGTTCTCATTTCATAGACCTATTATAACCAAATGATAACATAGGGTGTATAAAGTTATCCTTTTCGATTAGTCTAAAATTAACCATTTAACCATCCTCGAGTGGAACCAAAACCCACTAAGTAGAGTGAGATATTTAACGAGGTTTAAGGACCTATAAATGGGCATCCATCGAAAAAGTAGCAAATACAAATGTAATGGTTAAAAACATGTGTGAAAAACGTAGCGAGGATAAAATGAAGCAAGAAAAAAATGTAATGAGGACAAAACATCGTAGGAATAAAACATAGTAAAACATGCACTCACACAGAAGATGACACAACTTTCAACTAAAGGTCCAAATTCATAAAATCATATTTTTCTTTGTTATTTTGCTTGTAAATTTAGTGCATTATTTTTCCACCATAAAATGTTAACTACTATCACCAAAATGAACTAAACAACAAATAAATAATGTGATAATCAATAAATTGTTTCAATTATGCTCTTTATGACATTTTTGAGACATTACCAATAACGCTACATTTTTCCTCACTATGTTTTGTCTTCATAACATGTTTGTCATACTATATTTTTATCCTACCATGTTTTTACCACTATGTTTTTTATTGCTACATTTTTGTCCATTACATTATCACATAGAGCCTATAAATAGTCCTATGCAGAAGAACGAGTGCCACATATGGTGCTTGAGACCTATCCATGTATTCTTACATCGATATGAGTAATTTATCCTAGCTAATTTTCTCATATCACCTCCTTTGATTCTATTCTTGAGTATGCGAGTACATTAAATGAGTATCACTTACTTCAATAAGCAAAGTATTGGGTCTGATACACAATCTTAAAACATACTCTGATATGTAATTCCAAATTTTTTTTAAGGTTTTTAATCTAGTATCAAAGCAGTGTTCTACTCTAGGAAACTTTAGCAATGAACATTTTAGAGTCTAAAATATGGTGAGTTATTATTTTGTAACTTCCCAAGATGGTTAGAATAAGGTCGATTGATGGCAACCTCCTCAATAACCAGTATAATGTTAATTTAGTTAGAGGTAGAGGTAGAGGCCAAGATAGGGGTTGTCATGGCCATAACCCTGTTCAGAATCAAGAAGAACTACCCATAAATAATGTTGATAGTAACAATGAGGTTCTGAATGCTGATGCAAATGGTGAGAATCCAACTGACAAACATGAGGAAATCCTTAGTGTAATCTTGATAGCCTTAAATACTCTATAAGGCAAGATTGATAATGAAGAACAAAGGCTGAATAATCTTGAAGGTGTATCTCAAGAATAAGTACCCAGATTAGAAATTGGCCAAGTAAAAGGATCAGTAATCCAAGAGCGGTCTTTGATCATGGTTGACCCAATCATCAAAAAACTGAAGAAAAATTTTCCACCTAAGTTTTTTGGTGAGAAATTTTGTGATACAATTGATGCATGGTTGGTTCACCTGTAGAAATACTTTAACTTCATAACATGTTATCAAATGTGAAAGTAAGGGTGGTAGCTTATTAGCTAGTTAGACCCACAACTTTATGGTAGAATCACCTCTGTGATATAGGATATCAACTAATGGATTTGTCCTGGTTAGTCTTTGAAATGCAATTTTAGAAAACGTATTTGAATGATAATTACAAGGAGCAAAAAATAACTGATTTTCAATTACTGAAATAGAAAAACATGTATGTTGCTAAATATGAAAACAAGTTTTTAAATCTGTTACATCATGTGAATTAAATGCATGACAAGAAAACAAAGATCAAAAAATTTAAACTTGGATTTAAGGAAATATTGATGCATGATGTCAATATGACAAACCCAAGAACCTTGGTAGCTACTATTGAATTAGCTTATCAAGCTGAAGAAAAAGAGAAGTCTCACCAAAAAAATAAGGCATAAATTTAAATCTAACAAGAAATAATCTAAGATCAAAAGTCTTTCTCCCATGTCTAAGAACTTCAAAAAATCATACTAGAATCATAAATTTTCTAGAAATAACAATTTTTTTAAAAAGTGTTCCAATCAAACCAATACTTTTAAGTCTTAAGGTTCATCTAAATCAGATTCTTTTAAGAATGGCTAGCCTCAAAATAACCAGCATAGATCAGCCATGAGTGCAAATAATATTTTGGTAGCTCTGTCAAGCCCTATTGTATGCTAAGAATGTGGTGATAACCATTATAAAAAGAAATGTCTCAAATTAAAAGTGGACCAATCAACCAATCATAGGGTGTAGGCTACTCTAATAGAGACCAGAGGTAATATTAATAATTTTCCCTTATCTATTCTAATTGACTCAAGTACAACTGAGAATTTTATATCCCCTAATGCTGCTACACAGTGTGAAATTGAACTTGTATTGATAAGAAAAGGTTGGGAGGTTGAGTTTGATAACAACAAAAGGGTACCTATTTTTGAAAGCTTGAAGCAAGCTGAAATTGATCTTGACATCTTCAAAAGCAAGGTAAATATGTTCCTAGTACCTTTGGGGTCTTATGATCTCATTCTCAAAATGGATTGGCTGCAAGAGTACCAAACTATGCTTGATTATGTTGGTAAAAGAATGAAGTTCATTGATGACATTGGGAAACTTGTAAAAATGCAAGGTATTCGAGGGCCTAAAAGGTAAAACACACTTTCAGTTTTGTAGCTAAAAAGGGTTGTTAAAAAGGGCTGCAAATTTTTAATAGTCCAAGTACAAGAATTAACTAAAGATAAGGAACTAATTCATGCATATTTTCCTATTTTGAATGAATTTATAGATGTTTTTCTTGAAAATTTACCTAGATTTCCACCTAAGTGAGAATTTAAATTTTCAATTGATATTATGTTAGGATCTACCCCTGCATCTAAGGCTCCTTATTCCATGAATGTGACTAACTTGAAAAAATTAAAGGTATAACTATAAGAACTTTTGGACAATGGAAGCATCTGGTCAAGTGTGTCTCCTTGGAGTGATCTAGTTGTCATTGCAAAAATAAAGATGAAACATTTAGACTATGCATTGATTATCTCTTGCTTAATAAGGTCCTTTGCAAGGATAGATGATTTGTTTGATCAAATGAAAGGTGCAACAATCTTCTCAAAGATTGATTTAAGATCAAGCTACCATCAACTAAAGATTAAAGAAGAAGGCATTCATAAAACATTTTAAACTTGGTATGGACATTATGAGTTCATGGTACTACCATTTGGTTTAATTAATGCTCTAGAAGCATTTATAAACTTTATGAACAATGTGTTTATGGATTTTTTGGATAAATTTATGTTAGTGTTCCTTGATGATATTCTTATTTATTTCAAGAATGAAGTTAAACATGATCAACACCTTCGTTTAGTCTTGTAAAGATTAATACAACATAAGCTATATAGAAAATTCTTCAAATGTGTATTTTATGAATCAAAAATTCATTACTTGGGCCACATTATTTCAAAGGATGGCATTATTGTAGATCTAACAAAGATAAAATCCATTCAAGACTAGCTTCCTCTTACTAATGTGTATGAAGTGCACAACTTCATGGGCTTAATTGGTTATTATTGATGATTTATGAAAAAAAATTCTAGCGTAGCCCATCCTATCACTTCTTTACAACACAAAGGAAATAAGTTTGCATGGATGCCTCAATATGAAGAGTCTTCTGCAAAGCTAAAAGTGTTGCTAAAAACACTTATTATTCCTGACTTAAATGGTAATTTCGAGGTGTGGGCTGATTCTTATAAGAAAGGTTATGGAGTCATCTTGACTCGAGACGGTAAAGTTGTGGCTTATGAGTCATATAAGTTTAATGAGCATGAAAAGAACTATCCCATGCATGCCATGAAGCATGCTACCATTGTTCCTGCTATAAAATAATGGAACATTTTCTATTAGAAATTTTTTTTAAGGTGAAGTCTAATCACCGTAGCCTGGAATACTTATTCTCTCAAAATGATTTAAATGCATACCAGTGTAGACGACTGAATTTTTTAAGCAATTTTGACATGAACATGTCAAGGTCAAGAAAAATCATGTGGTTGATGCACTCAACAAATATATGTACCTTGTTGCCTTGTCGGTACTAGAAATAAATTTTAGAAGTGATATGTTAGAATAACAACATGCTGATGAATTTTGTCATGAAGTAAGAATAGGCTTGGTTGACGAGCATGTAGTAAAGAAGTTTGTTGCATTTTTTGTTGAAATAAATGGCCTTATAAGGTATAAAAACAAAATTTATGTACGTAGGTTAGGTGACTTAAGAAATTCTTCGTTAAAATAAGTGCATACAACACTTCATTAAGCTCATCTAGGTGTCATGAAGATGATACATGAGCTGACAAGACTTTATTTTTGGCCTAGAATGAAGTGTGATGTCATTGATTTTATGGTAAGATGCTTGGAATGCCAATGAGTTAAGGCTGAGTATTGCCATCCTGGAGGGTTGATGTACTCTCATGATATTCCAAGAGGAAAGTGAGTTATAATCTCACTTGATTTTATTACGGGTTTGCCTACATCACACAATAAACATGACACCATACTAGTGGTGATTGATAAGGCTACTAAAATTGGCCACTTCATTGTTGGAAATCTAACAAATGATGCTTCTGTGTTTGTAGAATGTTTTGTAAAAGAAGTGGTTAAACTTCATGGCATACCTAAATTAATTATTTTGGATCATGATAAACTGTTTACATCCAAATTTTGGTGAACTTTAATTGTAACCTTTGGAATGCAGTTAAATTTCAGTTCTTCATATCATCCAGAAATGGATGGTCAAACTAAAAGGCTCAATCAGGTGGTTGAGGACATGATGCAAATGTATGTTATGGACCAACAAATTAAATGAGAATATTATCTCCATTTGGTTGAGTTTGTATATAATAATTCCTATCATTCTATATTAAAAATGACACCTTTTGAAGCTTTATATGGATGAAAGTGCAGAACCCCACTTGGCTAGGATAGCCTAAAAAATAAGGTTGTTGTTGGCCCTAATTTATTGCTAGAATGTGACAAATAGATGAAATTAATGTCATAATCTAAAAGTTGCATCTGATCGGCAAAAGAGTTATGTTAACTAGAAGAGGACTCCACATGAATTCAGTGTGGGTGACAGTTTTTATACGTGTTAGACAATATAAAAGTTCAATAAAATTTGGTAAAACTTCTAAGCTAGCTCCATGTTTTGTCAGACCCTTGGACATTATGGAGAAGATTAGTCTTATTTCCTATCATTTGACTCTTCTTCTTTCTCTATCAAGGATTGATGTTGTATTTCATGTTGCTTTATTAAGAAAATACATACCTGATCCCTCTCATGTTTTGTATTAGAAACATCTACAGGTCATGGAAGATGAAAGGATCCGGCTAGAACCAGTGAGAATATTAGGTGATCACAGTGTTAAGATACAAAATAAGGACATACAATACATTTTGGTTTAATGAGACCCACTGAGTGAAAAAAATGCTACTTGAGAACATACACATCTTTTCAGGGAATATTATACCTAATTATTTAAATAGTCACTAGGATGACTCCCTTGTAAGGGGGAGGATGTTGTTTCTCTAGATTTTCACTAATTACATTCAAATGAGAAAGAAACTAAGGTTAAGAGGTTATGGGTTTGATGTTACCTAGATTTAGTGTGCACCATATCCAAGCCTTGTGGGAGCTCCTCTTTGGCTATGGAGGAAACACCTGCAGTAAGAATGAAACTTAAATAAGAAAGATGTTAGAAGAGGCTATGGTGGACTGCCAAGCTACGCACTCAATCCTGAAAGCATGAAGCTCCTTAAGGGATGACAGTCCACTGTTTAAAGATAAAAGTATTGTAAAGGAAGAAATGATAAATGACTAAAGAAATAGAAAAGTAGATGGTGTGTACCTATTCTTTGCAGTCTGTGTATCTCATAATGCTACAGAAGGTTGGCTGAAGGTTTTGTGTGGTCTAGATGGGTTGTTTGGATGGATTTCTGGTTTGTTGGTTTAGAACACAGTCACCGACGTTGGTGGGTCTACCGAGGTCAATCAGGTCAATGGTGCTAACATCGGTTGGGTTGCTAATGTCGATCTGGCTGAAGGTGTCGACGTCGGTTGGTCTGTTGATGTCGATTTGAGTTGTAGATGCCGACGTCGATTGGTCTGCCAATGTCGATTGGGGTCATCAACCTTGGATGGCTTTTAGAGTATTTTTAGGATAAACAAAGGGGTTTTTGGAAGTTCAAAGGTTGGTGCAGGGTTGCAGGAAGGGGAATGAGGTCTAAGGAAGGGTATAGGTAGAGGATTGGTGTGAAAAGGGGGTGAGAACAAGGGGAAGGCTTTTTAGCCCCTCCATGGAAGAAGTCAGGCCTCTCAATAGTATTTAGAAATATCAATGAAAACTAATTGACAATATATTCTAAAACACTAAAATGAAAACCAGAGTACTTAGCTTTATAAGGTGAAGAACCAAAAGTGTCAGAATAGTGATTCCCATTGTCGCTGATGTGACCGATGTTGTGAGCCAATGAAGTGAACACAGATTACTTCAATTCAGTAGCTTGAGGTCTTCGTATAATATTTCAATCTAGTCTCTGGAATGATTTGTGCAAAGCTTCAGTAGCCAAGAGAATAATAATTGAGTTCTGGTTCTTGAAATCTCAGATTGTGCATGCCAATGTGTGAAAAGGTGGCCCTAGCTCAATGTTAGAGCTTGGCTTATGTAACTGACACCAGTGATCCCGTCGGCATCAGCGTAGAACTGTCGACGTCAGCCACGGGTTGGCCAACATCGATGGAGAGAGAATAGGTAAAAGGGCTATTTTTAGCTCTTTGCCCATTTCTCCACCCACCAAGTGCCTTTTCCATTGGAAAATGGTCAAAACAAGGGCTTATGAGGCACAAGAGTTGGTTAGGGAGTTAAGATGGGATGAGAATAGGTCATGGGTAGTTAGGGTTTGGAAGACCTAGTCTCAGGCTGACATATAGGCTAAGAAATGGTCTTAGGGTGAGGTGTCTAGGTGAGGTGTCCAAGGTGAGGTAATTAATTTAAAATAAGTAGTTTTTAAATTAATAAAGTGTGCAAGTGTGGGTTAGGAGTGTTAACATTTAGAAAGGGACCAAGGGGGGTTGACATGATATTGGTGTCTACATTTGCCCCTTTTTGTCTTGTGGTTTGTTCTGATGAACTGCAAGACAAAAATAGATGTAGGTTGCCCCAGGTATGGGATGAGGTATTCCCCCTCAAAGTGGGAATCGAGAGAAAGTAATCTGAAATCAGGTGCCGATTTGATAGGCAGTGGATGGGTAGGGTGAGGTTGGAGTGTGAACACTGTAATAGTTGAGATTGCGCATATACCACTTCACTTGATAGGTAGGTCAAATTGTTGCAGGAAAGGTCGAGGAGGACTAAAATTGAAGTAACCGGTCCCCAAATTATTAGTGGTAGTTGATTGGGTTAAAATGATCAAAGCTGTAGCTCCAATGGTCGAAGAGGACTAAAATCAAAGTAACCAATCCCTAACTTATTAGTGGTAGCTAATTGGGTCAAAATGATCAAAATTTTAGCTCCAATGGTCGAGGAAGACTAAAATTGAAGTAACCAGTCCCTAGCTTATTAGTGGTAGCTGATTGGGTTAGATCGATCAAAGCTATAGCTCCAATGGGCATCATGTTCCAAGTATCCGAGATAGGAAGTGCTCTTGGAAAACATGAAAATGTCACAGATATTGGGGATCAACTTGGTTGCGATCTGACAATAGGTGTGAGGGGCGCGTACAATTTGCTAACTATTTGTGAGGTAGCATATGCAATCAAAACAACTAAGGCAAAGTTGTCTCGAAAGTGGTCGTGGTCTAAGGAGATAGTTGCGATCTTTGAGGTCGTTTGTCGAGTCAGGCTGAGATATAAGTGATCTCGAGTGTTTTTTTTTGTGGTTAGGGAGATGTATGTGATCTCTAATGTGCCCCATGAGAAGTTTAAGGTGACTTCTACAGTGTCAGGGCTGGTTGTTTGCTCGTGATTTTGGGCAGTTTTAGAGAAGACCTATGTTTTTAGGTCACTGACATCGATTAGGCCACCAATGTTGATAAGTAGTCAAAAGGATTTTGTGGTCATATTGTTGATGACAGTTAGACAACTAATGTCAGTAATATAGAAAGGCATTATTTTGTTGACATCGGTAGAACATCAATTGATGTCAGCAACCTAGCACATAATTTTGCCGACATCAGTGGCCTAACAACCCTGACAAAAATGTATTGGCAGGCCACCAAAAGTCATTTGTGACTTTTGAAATGTTGAAAAAGAAAGCTCTGAGTTTTTTGAGTGATAGAGACCTCCTATTTGTCTATGTCAGTAGTGCTAGGTGTCAAGGTGTGAGTGGTGAGGAGTGTTGGTGAGTGTTAGAGTGTTTGTGAGCTTTTGGGAGCATTATGGGCCATCGGTGATTGGATTGAGGATTCAAGGTAAACAAAGATGGCAGATGCCAGAGGAGGTCCTATAGGAGGACCACCACCACTAACACCCATTATACCACCTCAGCGGTGACGATGAGACGAGGTAGGGTGTGTTATTTGAATTTTTGATTGGTTGTGAATTTGATGTTATTTTTGTAATTTTTTGAGTTTTTAGTGATAAATCAGGGGGGAAGTGTATTAAAAGGGTTGGTAGGTTAGGTAGGGTACTTTAGGTAGCTTTAGGAGTGTTTTGGGGGTTTTTTAGGGGTGAAGTGGGGAAGCCCTAAATTTTAGGGCTCGCCCCGTTTGGCCCTAGGGTCGAACCAGTCACTGACATCGGTGGTGCCGCCAACATTGGCTGACAAAGTGATCGATGTCAGTCAAGATGACTGACATCAGTCATTTTTAGCTGCTAATGTTGGCAAGTTTGATGCTGATGTTAGTTAGGTTAGAGTCATCATCGGCACCTTAACTGATGTCAATTGCCTATTAAAGGTTTTTTAGGCCTTGGAAAGGTTGAAAATGATAATCCAGAGGGCCTAAGTCATGTCGATGCACTCTCGGGTGTGTTGATGGGCATATAGGTTTGTTTGATGGGAAAGTGTAAGTCAGTTGTGGTGGTTATGTGGTGATTTAGCTGAGCTAACCCCAGAAGACCCCGTGTTAATTGAGTGTTGCCTACATAGCCCATGCGAGGGGCCTCAGGCTGATGTAGTTCTCCCAAAAGGGAAAGCAGAGGGTAAGTTATGGATTGGGTTTGACTAGGTTAGGTCATGGCTAAAGGTTAGATGGTTAAAAATACTAAAAATGAGGTAGTTTAGGATAGGCGGTGAGCCTAGGGTTTAGGGTAGGCAGTGAGCCTAGGGTTTAAATAGTTGGTCCATTAGGTAGACAAATGAATGAATGGCCGAGCTAACCTCAGAAGACCCCATGTCAACTGAGTGCTGCCTACATAGCCCCTATTTTAAGGGCCTCAGGCCAATGTAGTTCTCGTAAAAGGGAAGAAGAGTCAAAGAGGTTGTTAGTTGTTTGTGTAACGTTTGCTAATGTTGTTGTGTGTGTGTTGGTTGGATACAAGCTAGGCAAACATTGACGCTGCAAGATCATCTCCCTACATTACTGATGCGAATGTGTCGAGACATCATAGGGGATGAGTGGGCACATATGGCCATTGTAGGGCTTAGTGGGTTGCAGTGATATTGTTGAGTTGCCAGGGATGTCAGTTTGATGGTGGCATTGATCGAGCAGTGGGATCATACCACCAACACCTTTCACCTATCAATTGGAGAGTTGACTGTTATAATGGAGGATGTGTACCAAATTTTGTAGTTGTCGATACACAGGGTAGAGTTATATGCATGCTCAAGAGAGGAGCATGACATTCATATGGTTACATTGTTTGGGGAGCATGTTGTTAAAATGACCTACCATTCGGTGAGTTTTGCCTATGAGCCTATTTATGCTGCTAATGAGGATGAGCATCGACTAGCCATCTTGATGATGATCGACATCAGTGTATATGCCCTTCTTGATGTAGATGGAGGGAGAATCCCAATCTTGATGATCGGGGTTTTGGCAGACATGTTAGGGGAGCAGACAATTTTTGCATGGGCTCCAGTATTTTTAGCTCAATTATACAGGGAGCTGTGGGGGATCAATCGATAGCAGTGGTACAGCTTGTGTGTGGGCCACCTCTTGCACTGTTGGGCTTATGAGCATATCATGGTTACATGACCTCTTGGCCTCCCAATAGCGATCCAGGCTGGCTTCAGAGTTGGTTTCAGGCAGTGGTGAGAGGTCATGGCACAAACACGTGTGGATGCCATCATTCGAGATATTAAATATTATAGGGGGTATTAGATGCCCTGATTCCAACAAATATCATTTGGAGGTTATACTTATTATATCCAGCATTTAGAGGTTAGACAGAGCAGCTAGTGGGGGTTCAGATCCTGTGATGGGTGAGGGGCAGGTGAGTTGGCAAGCTCAAGAGAGTTCTTGCTGAGAGAGTACGACACCAGTATGGGTTGTTATAAGATGTGCCACCTGTTCTCCCATAGTATAGACGTGATGATATTGAGGAACCCCTCCCACTACCAGAGGAGATAGAGTGGCTGGATTTTGAGGAGATACTCACAGATTTAGGTGTGGTAGATCTGAGGTGTACGATGACCTACTTGGCTTGGTGGGTAGGTCTATGCTATGATTCAGAGGGGACCACCTCCTGATCTACAGCCGGTCAGTAGAGAGAGGGATGCTTCCATTCAGGTGAGAGATGTAGCATGAGCACAGGTGGTAGTGCTTCAGGGATAGGTGATATTTTTGACAGTGCAAGTGGTTACCCTGACAGGGCAAGTTACTACATTACAGGGGCACGTGGTTGTAGCCCAGGCATGGGTATTGGTAGGGCAGGGTCTTGGAGGGCAGGGCCCTATTCAGCCACCACCATAGTAGCCAGTGCAATAGCCAGCTTAGCCACCACCAGAGTAGCCACTACAACCACCGATTCAGTAGCCACCTCAGCAGGTAGTGGAGTAGCCACCTCAGCCACAACCACAGAGTTCTTTATACGGCATGGCATCAAGATTGGTGGGTCCACCATAGACTGTACCTATATCTAGGTACAATACTACATTGGATGAGATCTCGTATTATGAGGGTGTCATCAAGGAATTTATGTAGATCTAGTGATATTTTAAGATGCTAGCTCAGCAAAGATCTGTGTCACGTGCCACTGCCTCCAATTCTCAGAGACGGCGACGGTCAAAGGGCGGAGATGATTCAGTGTCTTCGCGACCACCACCACCACCACAACCTTGAGGTGTTTATAGTTATTGAGGTGTATATATATACCATCTTGCATGTCGTTGACGCGAGATGTGCATACAGTTTGAGAGAGGCATATATATTGTACTGTTTCAGATATTTTTGATGTATACCTTCATTTGACAATTATATATATATGAGATGTTTGAGATATTGACATGTTATGGATGCGACTTTGTGTTAGTTGTTTTGGTTATGTTAGTGTTTTTAGCATTTCCCATATGTTTGATGGTACATGCTTGAAATGATGAGTGTATGATGATGTTATAGCCTTTTCCATATTGTGTGATAGTGTATGCTGTAACATAGGTTATGTGGTTTTTCATCTTTAGAAATTTTCCATATTGGTGATGGTATATGCTAAAAATGAAATGAGTTTATTTATGCTTTAGCAGGTTTCCATATTGGTGATGGTATATGCTTGACATAAATTGTGTTTGGTTGATAGTTTCCATGTGTATTATTTTCCATAGAAACTAATGTGAATGGGCTATGAAAATTTATATAACACAAATTGGTATTTGCATTAAATAAATCATGATGTTATGTTAGTGGTTAGAAAATGTTTTGGTTGTATTTTATCACAAACATGTGATGTTATTTATGATAAAATTGAGTTGAATATTAGGTTCATAACTTTATAGTGAAAATTATGAGATGACAATATGCGAGCATATAATTTTAAGACACTGCATCCTAAAAGATAAACTGGCATGTGACGAAGATGTGTAAGAAGTGAAAGGCACATTGCTCTTTCATTAACAAGGACCATAATGATAGCATAGATAGGGTTTTTTCACATAAAAGCCCCTTTCATGCATTACATCGTTGACCAGTGGTTTTTGTTAGAGAAGTACCCTAATCACTTGACATTAAGTGACCTTAAAATCCCTTGGGTATTTTGGGGTAATAGGTGTGATTATGTGATATATGAGGATAGTGTAACCCTTTTTAGTAGGGATAACTTTTCCCCTTTTATAGGTGACCCTGAGAACGACTATAGGCAAGTCCATGATTTAATAGTTTGATAGTCATTTTTTTTTTTTTGGAGACTGATCAATGCAGGAAGTTTACTTGGGGATGTTGTTTTTTTAGCAAAATTTGGGCATAGCCATCCTTCGAGGGAGTGGTCTATATTTTTATTTATATGTTTTGATTTCTTTGAATAGCTATCCTTCAAGGGAGCAGTTTATTAATTACAGTAATAATGCAGCTGTCCTTCGAGGGAGCCATTTACATTTATAGTTTATGACCTTTTAATATTTTCTTAGGCATCCCAGTTTTATGTTTTTTTTTTGTTAACTGAACTTTTAGTCATGGAATAGACTATAGAGGTTTAGGGGTTTCCCTTTTATTAGGACAAAGCATTAATGCTTAAAAAAGGGTTAACTAATTTTTGTAGGGAAAAAGGGTTGAAAAGAATATGAATAAGGATGACGGGGGTTTTTCAAGGGACGAGCTCAAGTTAAACATCAAGTGAATGATTACTTGGTTAATAGTAAAATGGTCACAGATGTAAGGCATTAAGGGGCTCAGGTTCCAGCCAGCCTTCAAGAGAAGGCAGATGATAAGTGCCTGATCCATACTTGTGCATTATTATATAAGGTTTGAGCCAATTAGGAGCAAACTTGCCTCGTTTGATTCTATCCATATTGGTCACGTGTTGGTTTTATTTACGGACGAGATCTCCAATTTTGAAATTTTGCTCTTTCAGATTTTTGTTGTAGGCACACTTGATGCGATCTTGGTAGATATGAAGATGACTAAGAGCGGCAAGACGACGTTCGTCGAGTAACTCAAGTTGTGTTAATCGATCTTGATGAAATTCATCGTTAGAGAGCATGTCATGCAAGGAGATGCGAAAAGAAGGTATTTGTACTTCAAGAGGCAAGATAGCCTCAGTTGTGTACACTAAGGAGAAAAGTGTAGCACCTGTAGGGGTTCAGATGCTAGTGCGGAAGGCCCACAAAGTGAAGGGAATGTGAGTGTGTCAATCCCTTCCAGTGTCATTGACCACCTTCATTAGGATTTTAGTTAGGATTTTGTTAGAAGCTTCTATCTATCTATTTGCTTGTGGATAGTAAGGTGAGGAGAAGCTAAGTTTAATGCCAAAAGCATCACAAAGCTTTTGGATGATTTTGTTTTTGAAAGATTTGTCATTATCAGTGATTATCTTGTGAGGTACACTGAAATGACAGATGATGTGGTGGTTAATGAAGTTGACGATTTTGTCAATTTTAGTGGAGATGAGGGGAACAACTTCCACCTATCTAGTGAAATATTCAGTCACTGTGATAATAGATTGATGTCAGAGAGATGAATGAGGGTTAATCTCACCAATTAGATCTAAGCCCCATTGTGAAAAGGGCCATAAATACTTAGCAACTTGTAAAGCGTGGCTAGGGACGTGAAGTAGGTTAGCATATTGTTGGCATTTGATACAATGCCAAACATAATGACTGCAGTCTTGGTTAAGAGTGGGCCAATAATAGCCCAGGCAGAGGATGCGCTTTGCAACTGAGTTACCATTGAAATGTCCTCCACAAATCCCATCATGGACTTGTTTGATGGCATGAGATGTCTTAGTGGTGGTTAGGCATCAGAGAAGGAGGCCATCGAAACCTCATTTGTAGAGAAGACCCCCTAGCATGGTGTATCGAGCAGTACTCTTGATAAAATCCTGCCGTTCATGGCTAGAGAGGTCAGGAGGAATGATAAAATAAGTCAAGTAGTCAACTAGTTGTTTATACCAAACATCATGTGGACTAGAGTCGATATTGCCAACAAAGTTGATATCAGTTGAGATATATGAGGGTAACACCAAATGGTGTACCGTGACATAGATTCTTGAGGAAAAAAATGAAGATGGGATGTGTGAGGCGAGAGAGGCCATTGTGTCGGCAAACTTATTCATAGAGCGAGGAACAATTTGCAAGAGATAACAGTCGAAAGACCCTAACAATGTGTCAACATGGTGTTTATATTATTGCAAAACTTCATTTTTAGAAAGATATGAACCGTTAATCTGATTAACGACTAGTTGTGAGTTGCCAAAGATATTGATTGTCTTAATGCCCAAGAAAATGGTAGTTTAAAGCCCCAAAACTAAGGCTTCATACTCAGCCATGTTATTGGTGCATTCAGAGTTGAGTTTGAAGGATAGAGGCATGGGCTCACCCTCATGAGGGTTTAGAATGACCCTTGCACCCCCACCGAATTGACATTTAGATCCATTAAAGAACATTATCATTTGATAGGGGATGTCATTAGTGGATAGCATGGCGATAGACTCATCAAGAAATTCACAGTTAGAGGGTTGGTTATCAGGTAAAGGGGCATCTGTTAGTTGGTCAACAACTATTTGCCCCTTTATAGAATTTCATTGAATGAATTCCAAATCAAACTCAGCAAGAAGCATGAGCCAACGAGCCATACGTTGGTTTTGGTATGGCTTGGAATTCATGTATTTGAGAGGGTCAGTGTGGGTGATGATGTGAGTCTTGTGGTTGAGGAGATAGTGGTAGAGTTTGGAGGCAGAAAAGACTAATGCCAAGCAAAGTATTTAGGTATGAGTATACCAAGTTTCATAGTCAATGAGTGTTCATCTTATATAATAAACCACCTGCTCATGATGTTATTTGTCTCGATGCTTGATCATGGCACCTAAGGAATGATATGTTGCCAAAATGTAAAGATAGAAGGGTTGGTCATCTTTAGGTGGAATAAGGACTGGTGGAGAGACAAGATAGCATTTAAGAGCCTCAAAAGCCTCTTGGCAATCCTTATTCCAATTAAAGGAGACGTCTTTCTTGAGGACGTGATGGAAGGGTTGGCATCAGTCAGATAGGTGCGAGATGAAGTGACGAATAGATTGAAGCTTCCCTTGTAGGTTGCAAACTTGTTTTAGGTTAGTTGGTAGGGGAATCTTGAGTATGGATTGAATCTTAGCTGGATCTACTTCAATGCCAAGGAGAGAAACGATGAAACCCAAAAGCTTCCCTGAGAGAACCCCAAAGACGCATTTCTTGGGGTTGAGTCGAACGTTATATTGTAGTAGGCGAGTGAATATTGTTTTGATAATGGTTAGGTGGTCATGGCGAAGTTTGGATTTCCCCAACAGGTCATCCACATAGTCCTCCATGATTTTGTGGAGGAGATCATGAAAGATATAAGTCATGGCACATTGGTATGTAGCGCTTGCATTTTTTAGGCCAAAAGGCATGACCCTATAGCAGAATGTCCCCCATGGGGTGATGATGGTGGTTTTATGTTGATCTTTTGGGGCAATCAAGATCTAGTTATATCTTGAAAACCCATCCATGAGGGATAGCATCTCATGACTAGCCATAAGATCAACAAGTTAGTCAATGCTTAGCAAAGGAAAGTCATCCTTTGGGAAAGTTAGGTTGAGGTCGTGATAGTCAGTACAAATTTGAATTCCCCCTATTGCTTTTGTGATAGGGACAATGTTTGACACCCATTGCAGATAATCAATGGGTTAGATAAATGAGACGGAGAGAAGATGTTGAAGCTCCTCTTTGACAAGGAGTGCGACGTGAGGATGCATCCTGCAAAGATTTTGCCTGACAGGCTTAGTTTTACGGTTTGTGATGATGTTGTGGATGAAAATGTCGAGGTCAATACTAGGCATATCATGATAGGACCAAGCAAAGGCTTTGTTATGATCTGTAAGGAATGTGGTATAGTTGATTTGTTCCTGGGCATCTAAAGATTGACCAATCTTTAAAATGTGAGGAGCATCAGAAGATGGGAGATTAATGTCAATAGTTGATTCATTTAACATAACCTGTGTTTTTGAAAGAAGTGATCCTTGTATGAAGGATTCATTCACACCCATGTAGGTGATTATGGCATCATCATCCAGGCATTAGACAGTGTTGATGCTAGAAGATTCATCATCTATCGTGTTTAGATAAACGAGAGGAAGAGACCTTGATGCCTCACCTAGTTGATAGGTCAGGGGTTCCAAGTGAATGGCATTTATGAAAAAAAAAACTAGGAGGGATGGAGACCACCGACTCTGTAGGTGAGGGTGGGGGAATAAGCGAGGTTAGAGGAGAATGCTCTATGATAGTTTCATGGTGAGGGATCTTAGAGGGTTTTATAGGTTCTTCAAAACCCATGCCATGTCATTTCTTGGCATTTTTGATTGCCTCATTGTTTGGAGGCTCAATGGGCTTGTGGGGACCTTGTTCATAATGCCCAAAGCCAAAACCCTTCCATGCACCTATGAAGATAGGTGTGAGCAAAGCTAGGTTTGCCGAGGAAGGAGAAATTGCAAGTGAATAGTCGGAGTGATGAGAGAGGATTTTCAACAGTAGGAGCCCGATCTATCCCTCCATAGGTGAGATTAGTTTGGAGATCCGGAGGACCATATGGGATGACCATTTCGATGTGATGGTCATAGTTAGGGTGGTGATAAAGTTTTCCATATTCCTACAGAGTTTGAAACATGTCAAAGGTAAGCAAATGATACTCCCCAAGTGAAAGGTGCTGGAAGGTATCTTCCATAGGATCTTTTGTGGTCACTTGAGGAGTAGGCATAGGTGTGACCGGTGTCTGTGAGCTTGTTGAGGCTTCCACGGGCAGAGGTGGTGTTTGGGTGGATGTTTCCAAAGGGATGATGACATCATTAGGTCAGTAGGTTGTGTTGCATTTTTTAAAGGGGGAAGGGTCAGCAAGAATGACATGAACCTGCCCCTCGTGTTTAAACTTGACACAACGATGCAACGTGGAAGGGACACAGGTCATGGAATGTATCCAAGGTCACCCCAACAGCATGTTATATTGGAACTACCCCTCAATGATATAGAAGAGTTCTAGAATTATACATGGGCCAGCACGAACATGCAAGACCACAGTGCCAAGGGTGGTGGTGGTGGCATCGTTGAAAGAACGAAGAATTGCATCAATTTTTGACATGTAGTTCTGCGGAAGGGCTAGTTGATCATATGTGTGGGTAGAAATGATGTTGATGCTATCACCTCCATAAATCATAACCCTCTTAATGTGAGTTTGATCAATGTAAGCCATGATAAAGAGGGTGGGATCCTGATCTTCCAAGTAGTAGGCAGGAATCTCAGAATCACTGAAGGTGACGGAGCCAACATTGGGTAACGATTTGACTAAAGCAGCCAGTGGTTGGGGGTCTTCAAGTTGGACCTCCACTGCCTGTAAAGCTTTTATCAAGGCTTGGTGATGTTGCCGAGAGCTTTGTATTAGGTCATACAAAGACATCTTCACAAGGGTTTGGTGAAGTTGTTTCACCATGGAGTCATGAATTGCCCCCGAAGATGCTGGTTGAGATGTGCCCAAGATAGAAATCTTGGGCTTGGGTGGTGGAGAGGGCTTGGCAAATGGATACGTCAAAGAGGTAGAAACCTACTCTTTCACTTTATCCTTTAGGGTTTGGGACCTGGTGGTCATATTAATAGTGTTGATTTTGAATAAAGGGGGAGAAGGTGGTAGAGGGACCATAATCTCGTGTTGGGATCCCGATTCAAGTGAGGAGGTTTGGGAGGCATGGGATGGTGTCAGTAGTTTGTCAAAAAGGTGGTCAAAAGAATCTTCAATGAGAAGGGTGTCTTTTTCTAGGTGTTGGTGAATGAAAACCTTAAGAGCGTAGAAACTCTTAGTATCATGCCCAGGTGTGCGATGATACAAGCATATTTGAGTGTCGTCAAACCAAGATGGTTTTGATCTGAGAGGTCGGTATGGCTTAATGGGCGGGAGAACAATGCTAGAAGACTATAACAATCAGCATAACAGTGAAGCATAGGAACCCACTAATGGGTCTACACTCGTTGTTGTAGTAGGGGTTGACAACTTTTGTTTAGGAGTTGTAGGGGAAGTTTTTCGTACCACCTTTTTGGTTGGTGGTTTGGCCACACGTGTAGATGGCACTTTCTTGATGAGAGGTGTTGAATTTCTTAGAGGAAATATGTTTTTGATGAGTAGGGGGAGTAATGGAGGTAGTTTGTCTTTGTGAGGTGTTGGAATAGGGAGCACTCATGTTAAAGTGGAAGGATGTGGACCCAAGATAGAGGGCAATGGTGAAGGTGGGGGAGTAGACCGACGTGGTTTAGCATCCTCCTTTAGTATGGTGTGAGGACCACTATTGTGTGGGGTGAGGTTAAAATATAACTTCACTTATGGGTGAGTTAGGTTTGATATAGGGCAAACACCGAGAGATCTAATCTATTTGAGCATGGTGGACACCTGTGAGGGTTTGGATTCAGATGTGGAAGGCTGAGCTTCTAATGATTTAGAGGTGGAAACCCGATCCTCATCAGAGACTTTGGGATAAATCATCACAAAAGGGTTGGTAGTATAAGGTGAAGTGAGATGTGTAGGATAAGGAGCCCTAAGTCGCTCCCATAACGCCTGATACTCTAGGTTCCTAAAATGGAGGAATCCTAAGTTTTCTACCAATCAAGAGAAGGGTTTAGATGATGTCATGCAAGGCCTTATAGTCAGTCCTTCAGAGGATTTGGGTGATTGTGAGAGTGAAAATGTGTTGGATGCAGCGATCTTGGGCAAAAGGTGAGAGAGAACCATCATCGGATCTTTCTCGACCGAAGTGGGCGAGGTGGCGAGTTCTTCTCTCGATAGAGAAGGGATTGGAGAATTTGGATCTTCAAGAGGATAGAGTGCAAGGATGATCATGCCTTCCACATGTGGTCTATGAATGTGGAAAGTATTGTTAGGATCTCCTTAGAGTATAATTGATTACTTTTGTATAAGCAACTAAACACGAAATTAAACCAGAAGTAATAAGTAACTAGAAATCAAAAACAACAAAGAATAGGAGATACGAGAAATAACCAATCTTGTATTAAACTCTTCCAGAAGGAAATACAATGAAGAAACCTCTTCCTCCCCACACCTCTTGGATGTACAGTAATTCTCCCTCAAGAGTTCTCTTTGTCTCAATTACAACTAACTCAATAACCGAGTTGTTATTCCCTCCAGTGACAATCAACCCAATGGTTATTGTTGCCTACTTTCCAAGTGACAATCAACTCAACCGTTGTTGCCTCCTTGACTGCAGATCTTCTTGATCTTGTAGCCTACAGATCTAATTGATCTTGCTTACATTACAATACAGCCCCATGGGTCTCTTAAATAGAACCCAAAGCAAACAATAATTAGAAACATGGACTCAAGACTAAAATTAGTCTTTACATGCAAACTAACTATTCCTCTAAAATTAGAATAGTTCTAGAAACACACAGGTGACTGATGTTGGTTCCTATCTGACCAATGCCGACTGACCCTAACTAATGCTGATTACTGTATAGTTGAAGATAATCGATGTCGGTCGACCCCTAACTGATGTCAGTTGGCTCTAATCGATGTCGGTTACTGTGTAACTCAGCAACCTCCAGATTTGCACATTTAGTGAAGCTTTTAGCTCCACAACTCAACAATCTCCCACTTGGAGATAAACAGCTACACCTGTACCTGTATAGCAACATCCTCTAATTTATTTCTGGCTTGTTTCTCCATCTTCAAGTTTAATCTTGAAGACCAACAAAAGTTGAATGAAGATTCAACTTCTTCTTTGTTATCGGCTTTGTTAACATATCAGCAGGGTTCTTTTTCGTATGGATCTTTTCTAGCTTCAACTGACCATCCTCCAATACCTATCTAATGAAGTGGTACCCAAGCTATATATGTTTGATTCTTGAATGAAAGGATGAATTCTTTGCCAAATGAATTGCTCTTTGACTATCACTATACAATCTGTAACTCTCTTGCTCCTTTCCCAACTCTTCCATGAACCGAGTCATCCATATCATTTCCTTGCTAGCCTCTATGATTGCAATGTATTCTGCCTTTGTAGTAGATAGGGCAACAACATTCTACAACTTTTAAATCCACCTAACCGCCATTCCACCAATAGTGAACACATATCCTGTGGTGCTTCTCCTGCCATCCAAGTCACCTACCATATCCGAATCTACATACCCATGTAGAGAAGTGTTTGACCCTCCATAGCATAAATGCCTACTGCCAGTCCCTCTCAGATATCTGAGAATCCACTGAATTGCTTTTCAGTGTTCCTTTCTTAGATTGGCCATAAACTTGCTGACAACTCCCACTGCTTGGGCAATATCAAGTCTAGTACACACCAAGTACTCAACCTCATCATGTGATTTAGGACACTATTCTTTGCTTAAATTGAACTGTCCAGCCATAAGTGTGCTTACCGATTTTGCATCCTGCATATTAAACCTCTCCATCACCTTATTCACATAATCCTCTTGAGACAAAATCAACCTGTAATTTTCCCTGTCTCTAGAAATACTCATGCCAAGGATTTATGCTCCTAAATCCTTCATGGCAAATGTCTGAGCTAATTTTACCTTTAGCTCAGTAATTTCGTACATGTTTGAACCTCCAACAAGCATATCATCTACATACAATAACAGGATAATGTAGCTACTATTATCCAATCTGGTGAAATAAACACAATGGTCAGA
The DNA here is from genome assembly GCA_037957365.1 of Torreya grandis. Taxonomy (NCBI): domain Eukaryota; kingdom Viridiplantae; phylum Streptophyta; class Pinopsida; order Cupressales; family Taxaceae; genus Torreya; species Torreya grandis. Next base: position 742,545 of record JARHVA010001673.1, read on the forward strand.
TTGACATTGACTAAAGCCATGCTCTATCATAAACTTGTCAAACCTCAAATACCACTGTCTTGGAGCTTGCTCAAGACCGTATAACCTAGCCTTATGTCTCATTTTTCCATTCTCTCCTTCCTTTAACTTGTAAATCCATTTGTTTTTCAATGCTTTCTTTCTGGATGGCAACTCAACCAAATCCCACATTTGGTTCTCTTCCAAGGAATTAATTTCCTCATTCATGCCATGCTCCCACTATTTTCTGGATTCTACCTGCATTGCTTCATCAAAACTTTCTGGTTATCCACCATCAGTGAGCAACAAGTAGTATAAAGAAGGGGAATAATGAATTAGAGGTATACTTACCCTTTCAAACCTCCTCATGGGCATTTGAGACTCATTCACAGCTTGTTGTCTGCCCAAATTCTCTGACAGTGACTGATCTCGATCATCTCTCGGTCTGCACTTGACTGATGTCAGTTCCACTTGACCGACCTGACTGACATCAATTTCTACCTGGCCGACGTCGATTTCCACCTGATCGACATTACCAACTTTGGTCTTCACTTGATCGACGTTGGTTCCTGCCTGATTGACGTCGGTCTCTGCCTGATCGACGTCGATTGATTTTTACCCGCGAGCTCATTTTGGAACATAACCTCATCCAAATCAAAATTGCCCTACTCAAAATTATTTAGCCCCTTGAGCTGATCACTATACATCACCTTCTCATTGAAAACCAAGGCTTTCCATTTCTTAAATGTGTCAAAAACATCATATTTCCTCTTTATGAAATAAACCCATACCTTTCTTGTAGCATCATCAATGAAAGAAATATAATATTGCGATCCTCCAATAGAAGCTCCCTGAGCTAGTCCCCACATGTCTGTGTGACCAAGCTCCAACTTGTGCTCCTTCTTTGTTGACCTAGTTTTGAGAAATCTCACTTTCTTCTATTTTCCAAAAATATGATGCTCACAGAAATCTAGATCTATCAAATCTGAAAGCTTACCTTTTGACTTAAGAATATCCATTCCCTTCTCACTCATGTGACCAAGCCTACAGTGCCACATCTTTGCATCTACAATTGAAGTAGATAAAATAAAAGGAGAATCAGTAATACAAGTAGATAGATAAAGTGTACCTACTTTCTTACCTCTTGCTAATACAAGTGCACCCTTGGAAACTTTCCAAGATTCAGCTGTGAGAGTTATTGTGCAACCCTCATCACCCAACTTTCCTGCAGAAATCAAATTCTTCTTCAGGATGGGTACATGCATGACATCCTTCAACACCCATGTGTTGTCATTCTGTAATTTTAGTTGCACTTTTCTTTTGCCAACAATTTGACAAGGGTCACCATCTCCTAAATAAACTTTTCCAAAAGTCTCCATGGACATAATCATTAAAAATTTCTCTATTTGGAGTTGCATGGAAAGAAGCACCAGAATCTAAAACCCATGATTCTACCTAACTATCCAAAGAAAATATAAGAGCATCCTGTGCAACAATACCTGCATCTTTTGCTTCTTTATTACCTTCATGCTGATCTTCTTTCAACCAACAATCTTTTTTTGCATGTCCTTTCTTTCCACAATTCCAGCAGGTTATTTTTCTATTTCTGGATTTGGATCTAATTCCCTTCTTTGACCTTGATTTCCCTTGCTTGCCCTTCTCTCTTTGCCATCCCCTACTTTCAACACTTAAAGCATTACCTGATGTTTCCCATGTGCTTTTCTTGTGAATTTCTTCATTCAAGATTACACTAACAACATCATCAACTTTCAAGATATTTGAAGCAGACGCAGTATTACTAACTACCATTACCAAGCTATCCCAACTTTTAGGTAAAGAGCATAAGATTAAGAGAGCCTTAATTTCATCATCAAAAACTATTTTGACTGAAATTAACTGATTTATTAATCCAAGAAAATCACTAAGATGACTATATACCGATCCACCTTCTTGCATTTGCAAATTAAATAATTGCTTCATAAGATATACTTTATTTGAAGCTGAGGGTTTTTCATATAAATTTACCAAAGTATCCATTAACTCTACCGTTGTCTTTGCCTGTGATAAGTTGAAAATCACAGACGATGCCAGGCTCAACCTTATAGATCCAAGAGCCTTTGATAGGACCTAAGTTTCCCAAAGCTCTGACACAACTTGTCAAAATTAAGAGCACACATGATTACCTTTGTATAAAAAACTTAAACATGTGAAAATAATCAGAAGAACAAATAACTATCAATGAGAAAACACACAAAATATGAGAGGCAACACACAATTGTATTCAACTCATTACAAATAAAATTACAATAAAGAGATCACACTCTTCTTCCACCTTTGTGAGGCTTCCTCCTCAAGGGCTTCAAGTAATCTTCCCACCGAGTAATCTTCTCTCATAGGTCACAACTAACAACTAACACAAGCTGTTGTTCACCTCATTGTACGTCCAGTACAACTGAGTATGAACCAGTACTTCAAGTAGATCTCCCATGATCCTACTCCTGATGTATTGTTGTCACCTTGATCTTGCTCCCCCGTCGATCCTATTCTGACCCTCGCATACACACAACCCTACAGACCAACCTGATCTTACTTATCACATGTAGATCTCCACCATGATCCTGCAACACCCTGCATATCAAATCTGATCTTACATACATGTGGAATCCTACTTGATTCCACCATGGGAAGAACTCTTCAAGTTCTACAATTGGGTTCTACAAGTTCAACACTTAACAATACAGCCCATGAGTCTATTATATAGATCTCATGCATACAATAATTACACAAGTGGCTCAAAGACTCGAACCAGTCTTTATCATGCAAACTCTACATTCACTTAACTGACTATTCATCAATAGCAGTTCTGACTGCCACAAGCAACCGACGTTGGTCCCTACCTGACTGGAGGTGACCGACGTCGGCCGATCTCCTGCCGATGCCGGTTTCCTTCTGCGCTTCCCCTGATCGACGTCGGTTGTGGCCTGCCGATGCCAACGACTGTCATGATCAAAAACCTCTTGTTTGCAACAAGGTGAATCTTTTAGCTCCACACCCTAACAATCTCCCACTTAGAGATAAACAGCTGCACCTGTACCCATACTAGTACTCAGTCTAATCTGCATCCTGGCTTGTATTCCTCTTCAAGCTCCCACTTGAAGACAACCCACCACACTCCTTGTGGTGTTAATCCTATGCCTGAATTTCTTCATCCTCAACTTACATTCTTTTGTCATTGTTATACTCCCACTCAATCAAAAACCCCTGTGAGTAACCTATAATCAATAAACCACTAACCACATCTAGGCATATATTAGTCAAACTTGCTTTGAGAACATCCAACCTCGCTCTGATACCATTTGATAGGACCTAAGTTCCCCAAAGCTCTGACATAACTTGTCAGAATTAAGAACACACATGATTACCTTTGTATAAGCAACTTAAACATGCGGAAATAACTAGAAAAACAAATAACTATCAATGAGAAAACACACAGAATATGAGAGGCAACACACAATTGTATTCAACTCATTATAAAGGAAATTACAATAAAGAGATCACACTCTTCTTCCACCTCTATGAGGCTTCCTCCTCAAAGGCTCCAAGTAATCTTCCTACCTGAGTAATCTTCTCTCATAGATCACAACTAACAACTAACACAAGCTATTATTCACCTCATTGTACGTCCAGTACAACCGAGTACAAATCGATACTCTAAGTAGATCTCCCATGATCCTGCTCCTGATATATTGCTATCACCTTGATTTTGCTCCCTCGTTGATCTTGTTTTGACCCTTACATACGCACATCCATGTAGACCAATTTGATCTTACTTATCACATGTAGATCTCCACCATGATCCTACAACACCCTGCATATCAAACCTGATCTTACATATTTGGGGAATCCTACTTGATTCCACCATGGGAAGAACTCTCCAAGTTCTACACTTGGGTTCTACAAGTTCAACACTTAACAATATAGCCCATGAGTCTATTATATAGATCTCATGCATACAATAATTAGACAAGCAGCTCAAAGACTCGAACTAGTCTTTATCATGCAAACTCCGTGTTCACTTAACTGATTGTTCGTCAACAGCAGTTCGGACCGTTACAGGTGATCGACGTCGGTCCCTGCCTGATTGGAGGTGACCGACGCCGACTGATCTCTTGCCAATGTCGATTTCCTTCTGTGCTTCCCCTGATCGACGTTGGTTGTGGCCTGCCGATGCTGGCGACTGTCATGCTCAGAAACCTCCTGTTTGCAACAAGGTGAAGCTTTTAGCTCCACACCCTAACAGCCTTTCTATCAATAACATTCCATTCTTCATCTTGCATATCTATGGGCTTTCTTGAAACCCCACCCAATGGTAAGTATAGATCTTTCTGATACAAATAATCTTTTATCTGCATCCTCCATAATTGATCATTCTTACCATTGAATTTCTCCATTCTTAGTTTACTTTCTTCTGCCATTGTTTTACTCTCACTCAAATAGAAACCCCTGTGAGTGAACCTGTAATCAACAAACACTAACCCGCTCTGATACCACTTGTTAGTGAACCAAGCTTTGATACCAACTATTAGGATCTCCTTAGAGTACAATTGATTACTTTTGTATAAGCAGCTAAACACAGAATTAAACCAAAAGTAATAAGTAACTAGAAATCAGAAACAACAAAGAATAGGAGATACGAGAAATAACCAATCTTGTATTAAACTCTTCCAGAAGGAAATACAATGAAGAAACCTCTTTCTCGTCACACCTCTTGGATGTACAGTAATTCTCCCTTAAGAGTTCTCTCTTTCTCAATTACAACCAACTCAATAGCTAAGTTGTTATTCCCTCCAGTGACAATGAACCCAATGGTTGTTGTTGCCTACTTTCCAAGTGACAATCAACTCAACCGTTATTGCCTCCTTGACCGCAAATCTTCTTGATCTTGCACCCTGCATATCTTCTTGATCTTGCACCCTGAAGATCTAATTGATCTTGCTTACATTACAATACAACCCCATGGGTCTCTTAAATAAAACCCAAAGCAAACAATAATTAGAAACACAGACTCAAGACTAAAATTAGTCTTTACATGCAAACTAATTATTCATCTAAAATTAGAACAGTTCTAGAAACACACAGGTGACCGATATCGGTTCCTGTCTGACAGATGCCGGCTGACCCTAACTGATGTCGATTATTGTATAGCTAAAGATAACTGATGTCAATCGACCCCTAACTGATGTTGGTTGGCTCTGACTAATGTCAGTTACTATGTAACTCAGCAACCTCCATATTTGCACATTCAATGAAGCTTTTAGCTCCACAACTCAACAAGTATGATCTTCCATTGGTAATAAGAAGGATAAGGGCAGGGCCACCGGCGTTAGTACCATCAAAGCATCCTCCAATATGGGAGAGGTCAAAGTAGACTCTCTTACGTGTGAAAGGGGGGTGGATGGAGGACTATCCTCCATCGGTGGAGGAAAAATAGGAGAGGAAGGCTCCTCTAAAGGGTAAAGCAGAGGGATGATGGCCCCTTCTACATGAGGGTGTGGGGTATGAATGGTAAATTCTTCCAATGGTAGAAGAAGAGGGAAGGTGGGGGCAAGAGGAACAGGTAATACAGGATCCTCATGAGGTAGAAGAATGGGTAGAGGAGGTGCTTGATGTCGTGGGGGTGATACAGGTGAAATGGGTTCATCCACGCGAGGAAGAGGGCAAGGCAAAGGGAGCTCTTTATTGCATGGGGGTGGTATGGGTAAAATAGGTTCTTCTACCCCTGGTGGAGAAATGGGTTGACCAACCTCTTCAGATTATGGGAGAGGTTGGATAGGATTGAAAGGAAAGACTATGTTGATTGTGTGTATGTTGCATTCTTGAGGGTCATCGATCATGCTCTGAACATTGTTCTAACTTGGGGGATGGTTAGGAAATGGTTGCCTAAATACATCCATGTTTTGGTTGGCCAGCGCATTAGGGTTATCCAAAACAAGGTCCCCTTTGTCTAACATGTTTTGAACAATGTTTTTTAGGGTTTTGCAATTATCCATGTCATGACCCTTGACACGATGATAGTTACAAAAGTCAATTTCCCTATACCATGCAGGGATGGCTCGTGAGGGGTCAAATTAGATAGGTGGTCAAATTTGAGGGAGGTTGAAGACTCCCTGCTTCACTAATTTATCCAATACGGCACCATACAATTCTCCTATTGGAGTGTATTGTCGTTGTTCGTACCATTGTTGGAATTGTCTAGTGATGTTTTGCGAAGTGGAGGGCTCAGATTGGTTGGTTGTGGTAGAAGATGGTGACCTAAGGACCACAACATTCACTAATCCCTTGGACTTGGGGTGGAAAGAAAAAGGTTTGGAAGAAGAAGGGTCATTGGGTTTTGCATTGGTATTTTTGTTACGCAATTTGACCCTGTCTTCTTCGATTGCGCGGAGTTCAAGCTTTCAGGCCATAGTGAAAGCTTCATCGAATGTGCAGAAAGTTTGAACCCGCAGAGTGGACGAGATGTGCTTGGCACATGCTCTTGAAAAGAGATCAATGAGTTCAGGTTGAGGTAGTGAGAAGGAGAGTTGGTTGATCAAACCTCTCCAATGGGCGATGAAGTTTGTTATTGACTCATCCTCAAATTGTCTAATGGAATAAAGGTCTGTGATGGAGACCTTCTTGGTAATATTGATTGAGAAATGATCAAGGAATAGTTGAGCAAGTTGAATGAAGGTGAAGAGAGAATGACTGGTAATGGAGCTATACTAGTCAAGGGTGGCAACAGAAAGTGACATAGGGAATGTGGGAAGCAATAACGCATCATCGTGCCCTATCAGGTAGCAAGCGTGTCTAAACGCTCGTAGATGTTGTTGTGGGTCCTCTTTACTCTAAAAGCAAGTAAATTTTGGGAGTTCGCACTGGCTAGGGTATGGTCAAATAAGAATTGAAGGGTGGATAGGTTCATTGTAGATTTGTTCATACGAAAGCACACTTCTCGAACCTGAAATAGATGTCTCAAGGTTGGACATCTTATCCATCAGCATCTTAATTAGATCTACAGATGGATTGGCATGAAGGGCACCCCCTAAGTTATAGGGTACCTGGAAGGTATTGGAAGGGGCATATGACATACTTGGTTGCCTTTGTGTAGGTGCAACATACTGATAGTTCATCATAGGGGCCGATGTCGAGGCCAAAGGGGCTTGTGCCATGAAGTTGGAGGGCACAACTTGACTAGATGCCACCAAGGGTGGTTGAATGGTGACGACACTAGTTAAAGGATAAGTGGTCACTCTCATGTTTATAGGTGCAAGAGTGGATGGGATAGAGACAATCAAGTTCTGAAAAGGTGTCGAACTTGGTTGAATTAGTTGTGTTACAGGGGGTACGAAAACCCCGATGGAGGTAGGGCAAGAAATGATAGAAGGGGAGGCCAAATCTTGAACATTGTCCATGGTTGGGTTACTGGTCGAGGTAATGGCTTGAGTGACCATAGGTTGGGTAGCGGATATTGTTGATATCATTGTCACTTCAACCAAAGAAGTTGGCATCCCATAAATAGGGTTACTCGAAGGATCTCACATTTGGCTTCTAGTGAGATAATGTTGGAGAGCCTTGACATTATGGTCAAGGAATCTCTCAAAATCTTGATCCCCTTTGAAAACAATAAGAGGTTGATCGGGGGTACGTTGGATAGGAGTATGCTTAGTGTCTAAAGTATACTCCATTAGATGACTTGGCATGAAGGGCGAAGGTGGGTGTTAAGGTGTGGAGCTAAAAGCTTCAACTGTTTGTAGACACAAGAAGAGGATGCTAAAGAACCAGAAGCACCGGTGTCGGCAGCATGATCGACGTCAGTCAAATGTAATGGAGAAGGAGACCGGTGACGGCAGATAGTCGGTCGACGTCGACAGCACCAGATAAGCAGGGACCAGCGTCTGTCGCCTGCGTATTTCCAGAACTACTGTTGACGAACAGTCAGTTAAGTGAAGCGAGTGTTTGCATGTCAAATGACTAATTATAGTCATGAGCTGCGTGTCTAATTATTGTAACTAGAGTTCTTTTTTTGTAAGCATGGGATCTTATTTAAAGACCCATAAGGCATGTATTGTAATTATCAAGAAGGCAAGTAAAAGCATTGAAGCAAGCAAGGTCAAGGAGATCTACAGGTGTAAGGTCAAGGAGATCAGTTGAAGCATTCAAGGAGGGATAATAACTCAGGCTATAGAGTTGTTGTGTTGAGCAAGAGAGAGAGGGAAGAAGGTCTTGAGGTGTGGCAAGCCTTTGAGGTGGAGGAAGAAGTGGCATCTTCCTTATTGTATATTCTTCTAGTAATATTTAATACAAAGAGTGTGTATTGTCTCTCAAATTCTTTGTTGTCTCAAGTTTCTAGTTACTTTATCATTTTGGTATAATTATGTGTTTAATTGCTTATAAGAAAGTAATCAATTGTGCTTCCGTTGGATAAGGGGTCACCTAACAGTTGGTATCAGAGCATATTGATTGTTGTAGGTTTTTCCTGACAAGTGGTATTAGAGCTACGATTTGCAGGAAGCAGGGTATTGTTTTTGATTACAGGTCATTCACAGGGTTTTTTGATTGAGTGGGAGTTTAGCAATGGCAGAAGAAAGTAAGCTACGAATGGAGAAGTTTAACGGCAAGAATTATCAACATTGGAAGATGCAGATTAAGGACTATCTGTATCAAAAAGATTTGCACTTACCGTTGGGTGGGGTTGCATGCAAGCCCACAGATATGAAGGATGAAGAATGGAGTGTTCTTGATCGAAAGGCTCTCAGTTCCATAAGGTTGAGCCTTGCATCGTCTATGATTTCCAGCTTATCACAGTGCAAGACAACATAAGAGTTGATAAAGTCCTTAGCGAATTTATACGAAAAGCCCTCGGCTTCTAATAAGGTATATCTTATGAAGCAGCTATTTACTTTACAAATGCAGGTAGGTGGATCAGTACATACTCATCTCAGTGATTTCCATGGTTTGGTAAACTAACTAGCTTCAGTCAATAATGTTTTTGATGATGAGGTAAAGGCTCTCTTGATTTTATGTTCTTTGCCTGAAAGTTGGGACGGTTTGGTTATGGCAGTAAGTAATTTTGCATCTGCTTCTAAAATCTTAAAAGTTGATGATGTTGTGAGTGTGATCTTGAATGAAGAAATACGCAGGAGAAGCACAGTGGAATCATCAAGGAATGCTCTAAGTGCAAAAAGCAGGGGAAGGCAAAGGGAGAAGGTTGAGCAAGGGAAATCAAGGTCAGGAAGGAGATCCGAGTCCAAAGGTATTACCTGCTAGTTTTGTGGAAAGAAAGGACATACAAAGAAGGAGTGTTGGTTGAGAGATAAAGAGAACCAACATGCAGGTATGGAAGAAGCAAAGGATGTAAATATTGTGATGTAGGACGCTCTCATACTTTCTTTGGATAGTCAGGTAGGATCATGGATTTTAGATTCTGGTTCATCTTTTCATGCATCCCCAAACAGAGATTTGTTCTATGAGTATGAACAGGGAGACTTTGGAGTGCTCTATTTAGGGGATGGTACGCCTTGTTAGATAGTTGGCAAAGGGAAAGTGCAGCTGAGATTACAGATTGACAACACATGGGTGTTGAAAGAGGTCATGCATGTTCCAATTCTGAAGCAGAGTCTGATTTCTATAGGAAGGTTGGGTGATGAGGGATGCACAATAACCCTCACAGCAGATTCTTGGAAGGTTACCAAGGGAGCACTTGTTCTAGCAAGAGGTAAGAAAGTAGATACTCTTTATCTGTCTACTTGTATTACTGATTCTACTTCTGGTGTAGATTCAAAGATGTGGCCTAATAGGCTTGGTCACATGAATAGGAAGGGAATGGAAGTTCTTGATTCAAAAGGTATGTGTTCAAATTCAGAAAGCATAGATAGAGTTCATTGTAGAAAAAGGAAATTTGATGCTTTTGACAAGAACAAAGAAGCCTTAGTGTTTATGGAGGAGATGAAGGACAGAGATCAGTCACAGGGGCTGAATAAATCTGAGCAGGGCAGCATGGATAGAGGTTTGATCCAAGAAGAGCTCGCGGATGAAAATTTCATCACTTACAGGAACACACAGACGCCAATGTTGGTCACATGGGACCTACGTCGGTCATCCAGATACCGACATCGATCATGTGCAAACCAGCAGGGTCGGTAGGTCAGGCAGGAGAAGTCCGATGTCGGTCATAAGGACCGATGTCGGTAGGGGGACACCGGCACCGGCCAAGGAAATGACGTCGACAGTCAGGGTCAGTGCAGGGAACCAACATCGATCGGGAGCAGACTGGGAGATGGCCGAGATCGGTCACTGGAACGGATGTTGGGTGGATCAATAAGTCTCAAACACCCATGTGGAGGTCAGGAAAGGTATGTGAACCTCATATTCATTGTTCACCTTCTTTATATTGCTTATTGATAGTCATTAACTAGGAAGATGGAAGAAGCAATGCAGGTAGAATCCAGAAACAGTGGGAGCTTGGCATGGATGAGGAGGGTGAGTCCTTGAAAAAGAACCAAACAGGTATTTGTTGGTAGAGTTATCAGCTGGAAGAAAGCACTGGATAGAGGGATGGATTCCCGTTTTAGAGAAGAGAGTGGATGGACACATGAGACAGAAGGCTATGGTATATGGTCTTGAGTAGGGTGCAGAACAATGGAGGTTTGACCATTGTATTTTATCTTTCCCAGGTTGGATAATATTAGCTACATTATCCTGTTACTGTATTGTGTTACTTGTTGCAGGGTTTCATATACAGGGAGTTTTCTGAGCTAAGGGTAGAGTTGGTTCAGAAGTATGTCATGGAGAATTTGGGAGCAGCAAAATTCTTTTGGCATAAGAGACAGGTATTACATCACAGGTTTGCATGGTGGTTGGTCTTCAAGAGTGACTTTGAAGAGGGATACAGAGCCTAAGGAACAAAATAGATGGTGTACAAGTACAGGTACAAGTTGCAGCTGTTTATCTCCAAGTGGGAGATTGTTAAGGTGTAGAGCTAAAAGCTTCAACTGTTTGCAGACACAAGAAGAGGATGCTAAAGAACCAGAAGCACCGGCATCGGCAGCATGACCGACGTCGGTCAGATGCAGTGGAGAAGGAGACCGGCGATGGTAGATAGTCGGCCGACGTCGGCAGCACCAGACAAGCAGGGACCGGTGTCGGTTGCCTACGTATTTCTAAAACTGTTGTTGATGAACAGTCAGTTAAGTGAAGCGAGTGTTTGCATGTCAAATGACTAATTATAGTCACGAGCTGCGTGTCTAATTATTGTAACTAGAGTTCTATTTTTGTAAGCATGGGATCTTATTTAAAGACCCATAAGGCATGTATTGTAATTATCAAGAAGGTAAGTAAAAGCATTGAAGCAAGCAAGGTCAAGGAGATCTACAGGTGTAAGGTCAAGGAGATCAGCTAAAGCATTCAAGGAGGGATAATAACTTAGGCTATAGAGTTGTTGTGTTGAGCAAGAGAGAGAGGGAAGAAGGTCTTGAGGTGTGGCAAGCCTTTGAGGTGGAGGAAGAAGTGGCATCTTCCTTATTGTATATTCTTCTAGTAATATTTAATACAAAGAGTGTGTATTGTCTCTCAAATTCTTTGTTGTCTCAAGTTTCTAGTTACTTTATCATTCTGGTATAATTTTGTGTTTAATTGCTTATAAGAAAGTAATCAATTGTGCTTCCGTTGGATAAGGGGTCACCTAACAGTTGGTATCATAGCATATTGATTGTTGTAGGTTCTCCCTGACAGTGGGAGTGGCTGTTGACTCGCGTGGTCAACAAGGAATTTGGCTTCACTGCATGTCAGGACCATACAAGGCAAAAGGGGTTCAGGTTCCAAAAACTATGTGTTTTAGTTTCAAAAGACCAAAATTTGTGTTAAACAGCAAGAAATTTGGGTTTTAAGCTTGTTGTTTGGAAAAAAATTATTTATCTATTGACAGTGACTGATATCAGTTGTTTAACCAATATCGATTAGAAAATGTTGTCGATGTCGGTCAGTTAACCAATGTCGGTGAAGATTTGGTTACCGATGTCGATGGAAAAACCAATGTCAGTTTCTGTGTAATTCCAAAAACACAGAAGATTGATAGTTTTTGGAAGAAGAAGATATTTTGAGTTGTTTTGGACTTCAAAATGGTACGACCTTAGCAGCTCAAACACCCAGATAAAACTTTTAGAATAGATGATTAGGCAAGCAACCTCTAAAACGTTAGATTCCTAGGAATGAGTTTTAAAGTCATGGTGGCTTATGCCTTAAGAGAATGTGTTGGGAGTTGGGCTTGTAGAACAGTTCCTAAAGAGGAAGTTTATGGTTGGTTTCAGGTTGTGTTATGGTGCTCAAAGATATCTATGTTAGGGTCAGTACATGGCCTGGTGTTGGGGCTTGCTCCCCTCACTTAGCCAGAATATACCTTCCCTATAGTTTATACTCTACCAGAGAACAGAGTGGGTCCTCCTCTTGGTGGTGAAATCCAAGTAGGATCACCAGGTGGGGTAAGGTATCTGCTAGGTGATGAAATCTTAGACGGGCCTTGTCTCAAGTAAGTTTATGTGTTTGATTTGAAGTGATTGTGGTTTGGTTGTGTCACATTCGTGCACTACGATTCATTCATAATGCTTTAATTACTAAGTCGGCTAAGTGTGCATCCAAGCAAGAATGAAATGCAGTAGTTTTTAACCCAAATCAAAATATGTTATTCAAATGCAAACAAATGGAGAAGAGGTAAAGAGCATGAGTTTTTCACTACTCTATGATGCATGCAAGAAGTAACAAGAAGAAAAAGAGATGTTCTTTTTAACCTCTGCTAATGATTTCCTTTTGAAACAAAAAGATAGAAAAGGTAAAAAAAAGGATAAAGAATTAATTAACTTTATGTAAAAAAAACAGAAAGTAAGAGAAGCTAGGTTTTTTATTTCTCAAGAAATAAAAGCAAAGAAGAGGGGATGCAAGAAGTGAATATTTTTCTAATGCATCTACATGAAAATTTGATTTTTAAAAGAAGAAGAATGAACCCAAGGAAAACTCCAAGGGTCCCACCGGGCGTGCCAGAATGTTTCTCTAGATTTTCACTCATTACATTCAAATGAGAAAGAAACTAAGGTTAAGAGGTTATGAGTGTTATATTACCTGGATTTAGTGTGCACTGTATCCAAGCCTTGTGGGAGATCCTCTTTGGCTGTGGAGAAAACACCTACAGTAAGAATGAAACTTAAACAAGAAAGATGTTAGAAGAGGCTATGGTGGATTGCCCAGCTACACGCTCAGTCCCGAAAGCGTGAAGCTCCTTAAGGGATGACAGTCCACTATTTAAAGATAAAAGTATTGTAAAGGAAGAAATGATAAATGACTAAAGAAATAGAAAAGTAGATGGTGTGTATCTGTTCCTTGCAGTCTGTGTATCTCAAAATGCTACAAAAGGTTGGCTGAAGGTTCTAACTGGTCTAGATGGGCTATTTGGATGGCTTTCTAGTTTGCTAGTTCAGAACATAGTCACCGACGTCAGTGGGTCTGCTGAGGTCAGTCAGGTAAATGGTGCTGACGTCAGTTGGGTTGCCGATGTTGGTTTGGTTGAAGGTGTCGACGTCGGTTGGTCTGCCGATGTAGGTTTGAGTTGTAAATGCCGACGTCAATTGGTCTGTTGATGTTGGTTGGGGTCGTCAGCCTTGGATGGCTTTTAGAGTATTTCTGGGATAGACAAAGGGGTTTCTGGAAGTTTAGAGGTTGGTGTAGGGTTGTGGGAAGGGGAATGAGGTCTGAAGAAGGGTATAGGTAGAGGATTGGTGTGAAAAGGGGGTGAGAACAAGGGGAAGGCTTTTCAGCCCCTCCAAAGAAGAAGTTGGGCTTCTCGATAGTATTTAGAAATATCAATGAAAACTAATTGACAATATATTTTAAAACACTAAAATGAAAACTAGAGTAGTTAGCTTTATAAGGTGAAGAACCAGAGGTGTCAGAATAGTGATTCCCATTGTGGCTAATGTGATCGGTGTTGTGAGCCAATGAAGCAAACACGGATTGATTCAATTTAGTAGCTCGAGGTCCTTGTACAATCTTTCAATCCAGTCTCTAAAATGATTTGTGCAGAGCCTTGGTAGCTAGGAGAACAATAGTCGAGTTCTGGTGCTTGAAATCTCAGAGTGTGCATGCCAATGTGCAAAAAGGTAGCCCTAGCTATATGTTAGAGCTTGGCTTATGTAATCGACATCAGCAATCTCAACGGCATCGGCGTAGAACTACCGATGTCAACCGCGAGGTGGTTGACATCAGCGGAGAGAGAATAGGTAAAAGGGCTATTTTTAGCTCTTTGCCCATTTCTCCACCCGCCAAGTGCCTTTTTCATTGGAGAACTGTCAAAATAAGGGCTTATGAAGCACGGGAGTTGGTTAGGGAGTTAAGATGGGGTGAGAATAGGTCATGGGTAGTTAGGGTTTGGAGGACCTAGTCTCAGGCTGACTCATAGGCTAAGAAATGGTCTTAGGGTGAAGTGTCTAGGTGAGGTGTCCAAGGTGAGGTAATTAATTTAAAAAAAGTAGTTTTTAAATTAATAAAGTGTGCAAGTGTGGGTTAAGAGTGTTAACGTTTAGAATGGGACCAAGGGGTTTGACACGATATTGGTGTCTACAGATGTTATGACCCTACTTTTTTAATACTTTTATATGACTTATTAAACATTAATGTTATCATATAAATAACTAACTGTTGCATTTCTTTTACCTAGTTGGATTGTATTGTTGGATTTGGATGCGATGATACTTTGACTGTAAGTTGATAGATATATTATGTTTTAATTACTACACTTGATGATATATAAACTACTTAATGTAATTAATGTTTTATTATAGTTTTATATTATTTTATCTATTATCGATCAAGTATTGCTGATGTATATTCGATGGTTATAGGTACTAATATATGAGCTAGACTAGATGTTGGCATCGATATTTAGAGTATCAAAGTGGCTCCTGAGCAGTCAAATGAGTTTTGATAGGTATTCATGTGTTTTTAGTTTGGTCTCTTACCATTGGATAGTTTATTGTCTTTGTTTGTGTAGTATTTTATTTCATGCCTTTGTCACACCTTGTCTTTTGTACCCTATCATATTGTTGTTTGGTTATTGCATGTTATCATGACATTGGTTGTTTATGTTGTTCTCCTTTGAAACTTTCTACTTCAGACTCCTTCTCTCTCTCTCTCTTCTGCATACTCATCATCACGTCAACTTTGCCTGGAATAACTCTTGTTAGGACTTGGACACCCTAAGGAACCTACCTAGACCTATTCCCATGACCCCTCCATGTGGACTATTACCATGGTCAGTATATGATTATTGCTTGGTTGATTCGAACCTTACGGTATTAAAACATTTAAAGTTATTATTTTATTATGGTTTGGTTTTCAGAATTTCTAGATCGAGTCATTTATGATCATTGCATTTAAGATTTTGGTACGTTAGGTGCCTTGGGAGTTGGTCGAAAACATTGGAGGGAGGTTTCTTTCTCCTCACATTCAATGTTGAATTCATTGGGGGTATGGGCAAGTTAGATGGAAGGAAAAGTTGGATGGTATTAGGTAGAGAGGATGCAGGTAGGGAGAAGAATGGGAATAAAATGGAGAAATTATGCAATTGGGGTTTTGGCTTTAGGTTTTTGACTTTGGTTGGATAGTGGATTGCATTGTGTGGAAAATAAGGTTATTTTACAGACCTAGATATAGACCTTGCTTCCACTTCTTGGGTTTTTCTCCACCTGCATCGATTCAGGTAAGTCATTTTGTGACTGTTAGTTTTGGTTATTTTTATTTTACAAAAAATAATAAAAGGGATATCGGATGTTGCATATGCATTTGTGAAGTCGTAAGACTTTAAGCTGGGTATCTAGTGCCCAATGAGTTAAATTGATACTATCTTTTTGCACATAAACTTGCAAAAAGATTTTGGTTTTACTATTTAGTTTTAATGTATATTCATTTATATTTTGGCCTGGGTAAATGTTGTCATCTTGAGGATTCTCTGTAACTTTTCAAAGGGTTTGTGTGTTTCGATTATATGGTGCTAATGTCATGGCTAGACATATTTGAACCTATTGATGTGTTTTGAATTTTGTTGTGTATATTTGGGTTATTGACCCTGATCTTTTTGAAGAATGCCATGGGTTTTGAACAAGTTGTGACTCTATACATTTTTGTTGATATTAAAATAGATGGGTTTAGTTTTTATAAAACCCGGTGCTTACTTTTATTGATTTACACTATTGTGGTTCATTTTTGGTTTGTTCAAACTATGCATATTTTTAGACTGGGCCACTGTACCATGTTATATAATATGCATACTTTGAGGGTTTGATTTATGTCTTGAAGTTGAAATTTGACTTCGGTTATGTTTGATTTTTAAGGCAGAGTTTTCTGTTATTAATGGGCTCTTTTGAATCATATTATTGACTAGGTTTTTATGTTGCAACTGGTTATGCATGTTTATTTTGAATAGCACGATCCTGTTATATGGATGGGTTGTGCTTTTGTTGAAGAATTTCTATTTCATTTATATATTGTCGAATCCATTGGGATATAGGTGAAGCCTATTCGAATTGATATTTTATAATATAGATTTTGAATTTTAAAATAAGACCATTATGGAGGTTTGTTATTTTTGTTGTTTAAAAATGTTTAACCCAATTTTAAGATTTAAGGATCTTATGCGGTCATGAGACCTCATAATGATCCCACAAATCCCTTATATTAATTATTGAGTTTAAATCGATTTAAAATTATGAATGATTACTAGAATCATTATTTGTCACTTTGGGGAAATTATTTGTATGGTTGTAAGTCATGTGGAAAGCATTGGATGGTTTATATGTGTTGATTATTTTTAAAACTATTAATTATTTTGGACTATGGTATTGGGTTGAGTATAACTTTTTTTGGGTTAAAGTTTAATTTTTATCTTTTAAATTGATTGTTTAATTTTACTGTTGTTGTATAATCATTCTTTGATTAGGTTTCAATAACTAAGTTGTAGTTGTGTGCTTAAAGCATGGAATATGGATTGGTATCCAAAATGTTTAAGGTTGACCATACAATTTGAGGTTTTTCTAGTTTGGTATTACTAAATGTTATGGACATGGATTTGGTTTATAAATCCATAGCTATGACCTTTGATAAGCTTGCAGTGGCTTATCCCCACTTTTAATTTATAACAATACCATTACATGATTATTTTTGTCTTATCTTGATATGGTGTTTGATAGTCACTTGCCTATTTTACATTTTGTATTGTGTTTAGTTGTCCAATGGATTGGAAACTCTGACTTGATCAAAATTCCTTCCTAATCATAGTTGTTGAAACCACCATCTAGCTAATGGATGGGGTGGTAAGGGCCACTAATGGTTGGGCTCATAGGACTAATTGGGAGGGTTTATCTGATATGTTTACATGATGTTCATACTCCTAGATAATCTCATGTATAGATGTGATGTATTTGATAACATGTTATTATATGTTGTCTATATGCTTCTTAACTTAGTTGTTTTATCACTTGCATATAGTATGATTAGTGAATGCAATTATAATCTAATTTCATTTTGATATTGGTTTAGTTATACTTGAAAATTATGGTATGCTAACCTTGTATTTGAAAATGGATCATGCTAAAAAAAGAACTAAAAGGCTTATAATGTTGAAGATGTGTTAAGATGATGAAGTTCACTTACATTTTTTGAATTTAATCATTTTTAGGTACTTTAAGTTTTATCTTAGAGGTTTAGATGATTATCATTATTATTTTATATTAGTACATTACATTGTTATCATTATTATGGTAATAACCCGTAATTGATTTTATGCATGATCTAGTGTAGCATTAATTTTTTTATGAAGTTTGATAGAATATTTGTTTAGTTTCTTGATGTGAGTACTTCATGGTAAATCTGTGTAGAGATTTACTATGCAAGTATATTTCTTATCCTTGGTGTTTTAAGCATACATAAGTATGCTTGTTTGAATTGTTAATAAGTTAGAATATTAACTTAAAGGAATATCTATTCAAGAATTATCTAACTATTTCTATTTGGTATATATACATATATACTTATGATTTTCTTTGATACATTGTTAACTATTGAGATAGCATGAGTATATAAAAATCTTCTTTAGTTGGTTTCAGCTTGCATATGAAATATAGAAACAAGTTCAATTACCTCTTGATTGCTAGCATACGAGGGAAGTATGAGTGGAATTCTTCTTGCATTCCTTGGACTTGTACAACTATGTATTTAGATATGTATGTTTATTGTTCCACAATCTATTTTTATTTGATTACCTTTATTAGTTTCATTCCTAATTACATTATTGGAACGAATAAAGTTATGAGTTTAATTCTAAACCAAGGGCTGCTTAGTATGTGAATAAGTTGAATCAATTTCTAGAATGAATTGTGAACCTATAGATGAAGAAAGTGATTTTAAATTACTTATATTATGAAATAAATTTGTTGGTGGTGTATTCTTCCATGCTTAATGTTTATACAAATGAATGATGGTTGAAAATATATATATATATATATATATATATGTTGAACTCCATTCTTAGGGGTTGAGTATGTATATAGTCTTCTTTCTTGTTGGTTGGAAATGACGTAAGCTAATGTGTCATGCCATGTTCAATTATTATTTTGAAAAACATTCTTAAATGAAATGTTTTATTTATCTTCCACTCAATTGAAATATGGCTAGAAATTATTGTTAAGATAAATACTTGCTGATTGTACGAATCTTATATATTCAATTTGTATGGAAGACTATTGATGCTCCTATATTTTCTCTACTTGTTCATATTGAAAACATATCACTTAATTATACATGATCATAATTTTAAATTAGGTCACATGAAGTTGGTTATTATTTAAAGTAAATTCTTGTTGAAAAAAAGGATAATGAACCAACTATTTATTTTTCTTGATAGTTTTACTGAGTAAATGTATGGCAGGAAAGTAATTAAGAAGAGTGAAAAAAGTACAAGCTAAGCATGTTCCCTTAAATATAATTCTTTGTGTAAATAATTAATGATTAGAGCAATATATACTTGGTTGCAATATACTTTCTATTTACATTAATTCCCCCTCGTATTAATTATAACGCATTGGCTATTTGCCAATAAAATATCATCTGTATAGATTCAATCATAGGCTACCATTATATCTTATTTGATAAATAATAAAGTTGATCATAAATCATATCATTGTTCAATTATTCAGATAGTGGCATTCATGCTTATTAATTGGACAACTTATAAGCTTAGAAATAATATGTTGGAAATGGTGCAGTGACCCTAAGCCATGAAGAAGTTGATAGTGTCGGCTGGTAGCACTTGAATATTTACTTATGATGCTTTGGTTTTCATTGTGTTTCATGGTTTTACTCTATTTTAAACAATGATAACTTTGTTGTATGCTTATAAAAAATTAGTATAATCTGCATGTGTTTAAATTAATTTCTAGTTACTATTTATGATAAGCATTTCATATATCATACCTGATTGTCAAATTTATATAACATTATATCTTGTTCTCATTTCATATACCTGTTATAACTAAATGATAACATAGGGTGTATAAAGTTATCTTTTCTGGTTAGTTTGAAAGTAACCATTTAATCATCCTCAAGCAGAGCCAAAACCCACTAAGGAGAGTGAGATATTTAACAAGGGTCAAGGACCTACAAATGGTCCTATGTGGAAGAACGAGTGGCAAATATGGTGTTCAGGACCTATTCATGTATTGGTACATTGATATGTCTCGAACCTCATAAACCACTCTTTAGTAAAAGTGCTTCTCTGTAGCATCCTTTGTGAGTAATTACCCCTAGATAATTATCTCGTATCACCTCCTTTGATTTTGATTGTGCATATGCAATAATGAGTATCACTTGCTTTAGAAAGTGAGGTATTGGGTCTGACACAATCTTAAAATGTACTTTGATATGCAATTCCAATTTTTTGGCGGTTGTTTGATAATCGAGAAACACCTATCAACTCACAAGACAACTTTACAAAAGTATTCTATCAAGCATTCAGGTGAGTAAAGCTTCTCTATTTTCTCTTATTTCCATATTAATCATAGGGACATCATATATATAGATCTAAAATATTGAAGAAGAACTCTATGATCCATATTTTCAAAGAAAAGCCAGGTCACTATTGTACTTGATTATCACACATTGCATGATTCACACACAAGTCAACACATAGATAAAAATTCAGATTATTGGCTATGTAAGCAATGCTCATTAACAAAGAATTATTTGGGGTAGTTCAACATTATGTGTCTAATAACCCATTTTTTTCACAACTAAGATGAAGATGAAGAACTAGGGTTTTACTATTTTACAAGGAGTGATAGTCCATGACTCAGATCTGAATACACTAGAGTGAAGGTGACATAAAACCTAGATTCATCTAGATGGTCACATCCAATTTTAGTAGGTATTTCATACTAAACACCTGCATCTAATTTGGATAGTAGTGTCGATACAACCTTTCTATATTGATACAAGTATCTTCAAATACAAAGGCACAATGTATAAATTTATGTGACTATTCTAAAATCAAGATCCAATCCACTTTTTACATGTTCTATATCCAAATCTGTATTATCATCAAAATGAGCTAAGTATTTTATTTTCATTATTATTTACATATCTAGCATAGATGTATTTCTATTTTTAGCATATCTCAACATAATAAATTCATTATATGTTTATTTGAGTTTAGTAAATAATTGACATGTTCTAGAGATAGTCTACTATCCTTTTGCCCTAGGCTATTTATTACCCCTTTAACCTTAGATTCTCCATATCTATATTTTAGGGTTAAATATTTGGTGAACCTGACGAGAACTTGATATAACTTCTCTCTATGTCTTTCTCAAATATATTAAAAAAGATAATGAACACAGTGAAAAGAGATTGCATCAATTAGAACAATTGAGTTAAAATTGCAAAATAATTGTTGAACACTCACAGGTTTATAAAAATCGTGTTAAGTGCATATACTTTTTTTTTACCACATGACTGTTGTGGGTGACTTGGTATTAAAATAAAATCAAAAGAGTGCCAATGCATAAGAATACAAGAAGGGGAATTTCAAACCAAATTGGATAGGACCATTTATTATTATAGAAAAATTAGGAAAATATATGTATCACCTAGCTACGTTTGAAGGAAAACTTCTCAAAATCCCAATGAACATCATGCACTTACATAAATATCTCACTTGAGATATTCCAAAAATACCAAAAAAAACTTCAAAAATCAAAAAATATGTTCAACATTTATGTATCATATTAGCTCCTTGGCATATATGTTGTTGGTTCCATGTTGGTAGATGACATATCAGTATTTATGATATACACACACATTTCATACATATTTTGAATGTGATTTAGGCATACATGGATACATGACATCTACACTTTTGGATGTTAGGCTTCCTCTCTACTCACTTCACCTAGAAGTTGGGTGCATCCACCTCTTTGATCATGATATATATAGGTTATATCATTCGATGGTCATTTACATTATAATTTTTAAGCTCATATATGTACTTACACATGTCTTTATCCATGTTTATATCTTTCATAGTTTAATCGATGCGTTATGTACTTAATATTTTTTTGCTAATACATATCCAGGGACTAGTATGATATGTTTATGATGGTTTCTTATTCTTTCATGTATGTACTTCCTTGTGTGTATTGCTTTGCTATTATCTTGATTGTTTGAGCATTTTAATATCCTCCATTGTTTGTGGACTCCATGCCTTTGTTTGCCTCTTTGACATTTGAATATATGCCATTACTTGTTTTAAGTTGACATTTAAATTTGTTGTTTTTTTACTTTTGTGGGCATTTGCCTAAGTCATGTCCCTTTGATTGTACGATATTTAAAAATGCCCTTTGTTTGAGGTCTCTTTGGATAATTATCCTTTTTTTTTAGTGCTCTTATGTGTGTGTTTGATTGCTTGTTGAGCTTGTACTATTACTATCTAGATATTTTCATGATCTATATCATGTATTTTAGGACTTGACGTGATCATATTTAACATGCTTTAATGATATATCTACCTAGACATGTTCCCTCTATATGTTACATGGTACATTCATAGCTTACATGATTATCTTATCTTTTTGAGGTAAGATAACTATCACTTTCTACTTACCTCACCTCAAAGGGGGCATATCAATGGGGACATGCCATGGAGGCATGACTTCCATATTTGTCATAGTTTCATATTCAATGGGGTGCATGTTTTAGAAACATGTTCACACTTATTCAGTATGCAACATATCCAGATTATAATGGAGGCATGTTTTAGAAATATGTCCTCCACATTGGTACTTACACCAGTTATCAAACTCAAATTGTTGTGGAACATGTTTTGGAAATATGTTATCCACATTTACACCAGTTGTCAGATTTAGATTGCAGTTGGGGTATGTTATGGAAACATGTTCTCCACATTGGCACTTATATTAGTTTTTAGATTTAAACATATATATAGGGGACATGTTTTATAAACATGTTATCCACACTTACACAGCTTTCAAATTGGTCAAATTGCATGGTTATGTGATTCAGTTACACATTTGTGGTAAAATTATATACATTGGTACCATTGTTATACATATTTTCAATATGAGACATATCTAAGATGCATATGCTATGCAAAATGCATGTAATATTTCAAAATAAAATTAGTTTTAGATTTTAAATACTTTTAGCCCGAGGATTGAAGCATAATAATGTGTTCCACTTTTTAGTACAAAGGGGACGAAAAAATAAAAATGTGAACATTTCTCAAATTGTATAAACAATTGTGACTTAACTATATAAAATGTAAAAATAGTGTAAACTAATAAAATATTACATTTTAAATCTAGATTAAATTTATTATATTTTTGAAAAATAAAATAAAATAAATAAATAAAAATTTAATACCTAAATACACAATGTATATGTTTCGTATACAAAAACTTTTATTGAGTACTTAATTTCTCCTCATAATTTTTTCAAAACATAATATTTTCTTTATATTTATTGCAAAGAGGTCTTAGAAACATGGACGTAGTTCATGATTAATTTTTTATAATTTTTTGATAAAAAAATAAATTTTTATTAAATTTTTAATGATCAAGGCAATGAATATCAATGCTTATGACTTCTCTTCATGATATTTTTTATATATATGTAGAAATAGACTAATTTTTTCACCATTAGAAAAAGGACATAAAAATAAAGAGCACTAATATTTTTTCAAAATTTTAACTCACAATTTATTATTTTTCATAATACCTCGAAAAGACGGTACTTCACTTTATAAAAAACTATATGTTATTAAATAAATCAAAATAAATATTAAATATAATTTCAATTAAAAAATATATATTATTAGAAATCTCATAAATATACCTATTTACATGTGAAGCCATGTATTTTTATTTTATTTTTCATCTTAATTCATGACATTTAAAGTGACATTTTTAAGCCAATAAAAACTTTCTACTTGAAAAGAACAAAATTTGATGCCACATGGAGTAAGAACAAAAGGGGTTAGAATAAGGAGGGTTTATTGTGCTGCCCCAAATTCCTCCACCACTTCGTCACTTACCATCCACCACTTTTTATGTTTTAATATTTTGCACTTTTCATGTTTTAATGTTTTGCATTTTCCATATTTTAATATTTTGTATATATTAATGTATTAAATTTTTCCCACTAATGTATTAAATTTTTTCAGTATTTTTTATTTTATTTTAATTTTTTTAGGGATGTGCGTTATAAATAGCAGATCCCAGTTTCAATTATTCATAGTTGAATTTTAAAGCTAAGTCAATTTTGAGAGTTTTATTTAGATTTTCTACCATCATTTTTATTCAGGGTGCAAGTGATTTCATCAAGGATGTAAGTATACTTACTTTTATTTTATTAAGCACATACAAGTAAATTTATCAGAATTTTATATTTTTGTTTTTATGCATACAAATTTTATATATATATTAAAGTTATATTTTTAAATCTATATCTAGTATATAAAAGAATTTTTTATATTTTATATATTCTAAAGATATTATAAATCAATTAGATTATTCTTTTTTCGTTTTATGTTAAAGCTATATAGAACTTATTTTTCATATATATATATATATATAAAAGAATTTTTTATATTTTTTATATTTTAAAGATATCATAGATCAATTAGATTATTCTTTTTTCGTTTTATGGATTAAAGCTATATAGAACTTATTTTCCTTTTTTTTTTTTCAATTTTAAAAGCATAAAATTCAATATAGGAGAAAAAAAGTATAAGAGAAAAGATGTGTTCATCTAATGTTAAAAATATAATTAATCTATAAAAATATGTTTTATATAAGTACGATGTAAATTATTTTGAAACATTTTTATGTAGTTGCGAAATGAAGAAGTTATAAGATGGGGATTACAAGGAATAGACATACCAAGAGGGAAAGAAAAGTTTATTGCCGAAGATGAAGCTAAAAAAAATAGATTAAGATCTAAAGTGTATAAGATGAAAAAAATGGAAGATGTAAGTATGAGTGCTAGCGTTGAATCTAATCAAACTGTCCACGTCAATGAGGAATCCTCTAAACTTGGTATGTGCGCTTGTTCAAAAACTTTGTATCTTATTTCGATGATTAACCCATATGACTTAATTATACTTTTAACTATAAAAATAGGATTAATAATTTACATATAATCTCATTCAATAAATTATTTTTTTGAACATGCAATTATTGAAGAAGATATATAAGAACATGTAACCAATATTGATATGATTGAAGAAGATATAGAAGAAAGTTCTAGAAATATTAATGTGATTGATGACCACGAACATGCTTTATCTCCTGAATTGCATGCATAATTTATTGATAAAGTATGGAAATGAATACCTAAGAAAAATGTGAAACATCTAATGAATATGGATATTGTGAAATTGGAAAAATATGGAGAAGATATGAGACAACCTTAAAGGACAATCCGTATATATTCTAACAACATATTTTCAATCTACTTTAAAAGTTTGAATGAAATTGGTCATGCTCAATTGTTAGTTTCTATTATAATTTGTGATGGGATGCAAGATTGTTTAGATATATTGGGAGTGGATTTTAAAAAAATAGGATACAAACCCTTGGAGAAGAAGTAGTGGTAAATGTGTCTGGGGGGTTGGATTCAGTGGATAAAAACACTTGCTCTGTTGATAAAAATATTTCACGTAGAGTGATGTTGAGCTTAACTATAAGTGAAAAACATCAAAATTTAGACATGTCAGTGCTATGTCAAATGTATTAGGTGTTTCTAGGAAGACAATTACTAGATATGTGATGAGGAGAAAGGTCCTAGATGATAATAGTGTAGAAGGCAATTGGGAGCTAATGGTCAGGGTGCCTCATTCTGATAAGATTGAGGAGGGTGTTCAAAGGTTAGTTTGTGATTTTTGGAATCATAATACATGAGCTTGTTCAAATGTTAGGGATGTTATTAAGCATAGGATTGCTCCTAAACAGTATGAAGAGTATGCTAGACATTGGATTGATATAAGATAGCATGAGATGTATATCAAATTTTGTGCAAAAATTCTACATGTTAAGATTGGACAACGAATGTTTGAGATTTTAAAACCTTAATATGTGAAATAGAATGAAGTCCTTGAAACATGTTGTTGTCTCAATCATGTTGAGTTTGAGCTTCATTATCAGATCTATAAATCAATAAATTTCAAATTTCATGGAATTTATAACATGTTTCATTAAATTAAATTGAATTTCACATTATTATTTTATTTACAGCATGTATTTGCATAATAATTTATTTCAGATGTACAAAAAGTTAATGGAATCAAAGTATGGTTCCCAAAATGCTCCTCCTAAATGCATAGTGTCTTTCTAACATATATTTTGTGTGATGAGTGAAATGATTATGTGGTTGGTCCCATGCCTTGCATTAAAGGCGTTTGTGAAACTTTTAGAAATTTGGCTAAATTTCCCATAAGCAATGAAGATAGTGACCAAATTTAGACTGCGAATTGGAAGTGGTGAGTTCCAATTTGTGTATATAAATATTTAAATTTATTTATGTACATTGGAATTATTTGTACAATAAAACATGCACATATATATGTGTTTGTATGTAGGTTCAAAGACATCAAATATGATACAAAAACAGGGAAATCTGCTACAAGGTTACACTTCACAAAAGATGTGGTCCATGTTGCCACTTTCATGGAAAGTTTTCATAAGTTGATTGGTATTCATATAAAACATTGTCACTATGCAATGTGGCAAGCAAATTAATTTAAAGCATTGAATAAAACATTCCCCCCAGGATCAATTGTGTCAATAGTTGACTTTGCGAAAAACTTTTCATTTTCTCATCAAAAGGATATTCAAACACACTACTATCACACCGAGTAGGTGACTATCATGGGGCATGCATTTTATAGGCATGCACATCTATATATAGATGGAGTTTCTAGTTATTATATTGAACCATTGATCATAAAGGATTATCACTTGTACATTAGTGATGATAAATACCATGATACACACTTTGTTCAATGTTGTTTTAAGTTATTTTTTGAAGATTTTGATAAGCGCCATGTAAATTTTGAAAAATACTATGTTTGGTCAGATGGTTGTGCAACACAATTCAAATCTCCAAGGCCTTTTTTTGCACTTTGTAGATATGCTAGATTTTTTAACAATCCTCATGAGTGGATTTTTTTTTGAGAATGGTCATGGGTAGGGGGAACATGATGGTGTTGGTGCTTGCATCAAGAGTGCTTTAAGAAAACAAAGTATTAGCTATGACGGAGATCAGTGGAGTGATGCACATACCATAATTGAATGGTGTAGGGTGCATTTTTCAAATAGTGCATCTCTAGTTGGGAGCAAGCCATATCCACACAGGGTGTTTTGGGAAATTATAGGTATGTTATGAATTAAATTTTACATTCCATTCATTGTTATTAAGCACATGTTATTATGTTTAATTTTTCAATTGGTTAGATATTTGAATAGGAATTGATTGTACATCAGTGCATGGTTGTCAACAGATACCCAATAACAATGCTATGCATTATGTGATGAGCACCGATAATCATAATTGGGCACTAAAAATAAGAGATTATTATTGTTTTTATTATGATTTCATGGTAGAAGACTATGAAAACTATAATAATCAAGCACATGATTATGTCAGGTTGTGGAATATGATACAACTAGTTGTGAATGATTCATATGAGGTAGATCAAGATGACAACTTCGAAGATGATCCTGTGATATCACCAGATTATGACCACATATAAGGGCTAGTTGAAATAGGGAACTATCCAAGCCTTGATATATATATATATATATATATATATATATATATATATATATATTTGATTATTTAATATAGGGTAAATACAATTGTTTCGTGTTTATATTCTAATAAAAATCCATATATCAAGATATAATATATTATTTATTGTAGGAGATGTATTTGCAGTGATTGCTACAAAAGATAACACTGAAAATATTAGTTACTACTTTTAGTGCACAGAACAAAGGAACAAGTTAAGAAAAGATATGTTAAGTGAGGGAACATTGTTTCCTATTGGATCCGTTGTGATACATGGGACATATTTGAGAGAAGTGAAAGTTCTTCCAAGTGGACTTCAATTTATTGATTATGAATTAGATAAAAAGGTTTTGCATTATAGCCACCATGTTATTGCAATTGGGTTATATCGTCCTAAATTGAAACAAACACATGGACAAACTAAGTGGAAACTAGACAAGGAAGATGATGAAAGGATCTTGCATGTTATTGAGGAACGAGTTGAACCAATTAGTCTTATATAGTTTTTCATAATAAATTTATTTTTCCTTTTTGTGATGTGAAGCTTCAATTAAAATTCCTTTATTTAAGATAATTTTGAATGAAATCAAATAATTTCAAATGGAACACTTCTTTTTTGTAACAACACATGTGATACATAATCACTATTGAAGTTATACTCTAACAATATACATATTATTGTGTAGTGTACGATTCTAGGGTGGGTCCTTGTGACCCTTATTTTAAGTCTAATATACTTTGCATTATTATTTTGTATGGTTTTTTCCAAAATAAACACATTTATTTAATATGATTGCATATTATTATTCTAATATATTGCATATGCAATACAATTTCTTCAAATTTTTTCCTAGTGCATGCTTATGGATATGTTGTAATCCTTTGAATGTTTTGTTTTGTACTCTATTTATGTCATCATCATATTTGAAGTATCATTTAATGTTATTATATTGTGTACATATTCAAAACTGATGGCATGATTGTTGAACTTTGTTTGTCAGTCGTAGAAAAAAATATAAAATTTATTCCTTGCCATGATATATTATTCCACCATTACAATATCATGGAGATCACTCCATGTTTGTGTCAACATCTTCTTTCTATAACTTACCCTGTTAGGGTTGGAATCAGATTGAGAAAATGCATAGTCTGCAGTTTGGCAAAGATTACAATGAGTTGACCTGGTGTTAAATCAACTTAAGACTATGGGTTGTTCTCTTCTTTGAACTTATTCACGAGTTGGGATTTCATATTATATTTGTGCAAATGATCTCACCATATGTACCGCACAAAAAGAGTCCTGGAGAACCGTATTTTTGGGACATAAAGGATAAACAAAAAAGACGTTATTGATTTCAACCTCTGTCTCATCTTGATCATGTTACAAACATTTATTTCCTTTATTTTGAGAACGTTGGAACACGATCCAATAACTGGAAGATTTAATGACTTGCTATGGAAACCTTCATAGCTGTTGTATACAACCCTAATAAATAAGATACACATGAATCGACAAAGGCTCACATTTTGAAAACACAACAAGCATTATAACTGGAGAAAAGTTTTCATACTTTACTTTGTTTTTAATTTATTTTTGAATGGCTTCACGGAGAGCTTTCTGAGGAGCATCCAAGGCTCTTAGATAGCAATTTACGTATTCGTCTGTGACTAAATACTTGGCCTTCCTGATCCTCTCTACTGTCATGTGAAGGCTTTATTTTTCCAAAGCTTTGATTGTGCAGGTCATAGAAGCCATGACATATGAATTGCCACTGAACTCTCTGTACAATGGTGGAACAAGGTGTCTCCTAGCATCTACTTTGAATTGCAGGCAAACTATAGCTACAAAACTTAACTTCAATGCTTTAACTCTTGCTTGCAATCATGTTTAGTCATAATTATATATTATTTAGACTCTAATTTTCAATGACACAAAGAAATATGCTGATATTAAACTTACCAATTGTAGATAACATGTCTCAATTATTAACTGATAAATGATATTCTTTAAATTAATTTTTGTTAAAGTTGCACTGTAAACAACAAATTCATTTTTGTAGTATTTTATCTATACTTTATTTAGAGTCACATTCCCATGTAGATAAAACATTATTTTTTTGGTCAAAAGCCATTGAAACTGTTCCCAACTTAATAAAATACTTATAAATGCTTATTAATAGAAAAGAGACCCCAAAAAAAAAAAAAAATAGCAATAAAAACATAAAGTTCTTCTAACTGTTTCAATAGTCTCTTCTTTTCTAGACTTTTGATATGAAATAAATAAGTCATCAACCTATTCAAACACGTGGCTGAAATTTTTGAAGGAATGAGAGCACCTGTTCGGGGGTAACTACTCCAAGATCATGTCCTATGCTTGCATATAGGTTAGGCTCATTTATTATGATCCAATGCTTCACTTAATAACCGAACAAGTTGAAGCACACCTCTGCATAATTTGCAAAATAATCACCACACAATTACCACACTTCAAATAGATATACACCACCCAAATATCTGGGAATGTAATATTTTAGATAACTAGAAGTGGAGCAACTGTAATCAACTGTAGTTTAAAGCCTCACATAATGCAGTGATCAAGGCAGCCTCCATATTCATCAAGTATTATTTGTGGAATGTCGAAATGGCTGAAAGTCACGTATGGTTAATGCCTAATTTACAACATTACATTACATGTTTATGAGAGTAATGAAATGAAAATTGGAATGTAGGAAGCATAATATTGATTAGTAACAAATTCTACAAGGGTAGCTAGTAAATTGTTATAATGCTTATAGCTGCAATTACATTCGCAACTCCTCTTCCCTCTACAATATAATTAGAATCAAGCATATATTCACTATATGCATAGTGATTTACTTGATCAATTTGAACTATTGAGATTAAGATTAAGGATACCCAAAACCAATTTTGCCCAAGAGATTGGGAAGCGATAAGCATCAAGGCTGCATTTCGCCATCATTTTGATATCTTCCTGACCAAAACCTCACATTCAAATGTCTACAAAATAAAGAATCTTGCAAAATGAAAAGAAAGACATTTAAGGTTATCAAACTGAAATTATAAAACTATAAATGCGATCCTCACCTCACATATTCAGATGATATTTAACATTTCACTCAAACAAATATCTCCCAAACAATGGACTGAAAAACTACATCATAACCATTTACGAAGAAAGAGATGATTACAACCCCGCTAATAATTGGGGGCAATTATCTTTCCTCTCATAAGTTGCTCAAAATAGGATAACATCACTCTAATTTAGTTATTAGACACTTGTATTTTCAAATCCATGACAATGCTGGAAAGGGGATATTACAAACAATAGAATGGGCATTCTTGTAAACTATAAGTGGTTAAATGGATTGAACAACAAACATATTATGTGGAAAATATGATTTTGATTTTAACCTCATCAAAATCATATGATGAGGCTTAGGGATCTGCCATGCTTATTAAAATACCCAAGGTCAAAATCACATGATGAGGCTCAGGGCTTACATGCATTGTTCATAAGCCCAAGGTCAAGATCATATGATAAGGCTTAGGGGTCACAGGCTAGTCCACACTTATTAGGATGCTCAAGGTTCAAATCATATGGGAGGACCTGAGACAATCTGTGTCCTAATCTATTTCTATTGCAGTATATTTGGACCAATGTGCCTTCGTCCGAGTGCCCATATCCTTTGGAGCAAAGTAAGTCATGCCTTCCTATCTTCCACTATCCATCTCTGTCTCTGCAACATCAATCATTCTTTTCCTTAACATCAAAACTAGATCCTCTGTATCTTCAGTTTCTTCCCCTAAACTCTGCTCACCCTGAATTTGTTCCTTCAAACTTACACCAATAGTCTTTCCATGTCCAAACTTCCCTTCTAAAATATCTTGAAAAAGGTCGGTGCTCTTATCTTTATAATTTTAGATGACACATTCTATGATGATGGGAGAAGCTACTCTTATGAAATCCTTCAACCATAAGCACTATAAGAATGCTTATTTGTCTGCTTCATACCAACTATTCAACAATGATAAATCCATAGCTACATTATTTTATACTGACAAGCAGATCCAAAGATGAATATCAGAAATTTTAACTTTTAATATTAAATGTCTTCCCCTTAAATACTTGAGCATCCCCTTGTCAATCAAATGTTTAAGGAGAGAACAATGGAAATATCTCACTAGAAAATTTAGAATTCAAATAATTGTAGCCTATCCTGATAATGGGTATGCATACCAGGCCTTGAAACATTTTACATGAAATGCAACTAACATGATAGAAACCTGACTCTGTTACTATTTCAAGTGTTCTTCTATCATGCAGTCACTTAGCAGTTATGTAACAGGGAAGGGAGATCCATGGTTGCATAACTAGGAAAGGATTTGGGTAAGATGACTATTTAGGTAGTGCTCTTGTAGACATGTATGGACAACGTGGAGGCATAAAGGAACGCAACAACACAACAGTACATACAACTAGTGGAGAAAATGTCTGTTGTGTGAAAAACAAGCGGGAACATAATGTAAATGTTATAATGTATGGACAAAAATAACTTGACAAAATAAAATGCAGAGTCTGTAGTTTGGTGAAGATAACAATGAGATGACCTGGTGTTAAATCAACTTAAGACTATGGCCTGTTCTCTTCTTTGTGCTTATTCACGAGTTGGGCTTTCGTATTATGCCTGTGCAAATGATCTTACCGTATGTAATGCAAAAAAGAGTCCTAGAAAACCATATTTTTGGGACATAAAGGATAGGCAAAAAATACATTATTGATTTCAACCTCTATCTCATCTTGATCATGTTACAAACATTTATTTCCTTTATTTTGACAAGGCTGGAACACGATCCAATAACTGGAAGACTTGCTAAATTGCTCTGGAAACCTTCATAGCTATTGTATACAACCCTAATAAATAAGATATAAATTAATCGATTGAGGCTCGCGTTTTGAAAACACAGTTTCAGCCATTGAAACTGCAGAGAGGTTTTCATACTTTATTTTGTTTTTAATTGTTTTTTGAAGTCAGTTTGCAGGGAACCTTTTTTTGTGAAGGACTATGTAGGAGCTTTGATTTGAAAATACAATAGATTTATAGTTGCATTATATGTTTCCAATTGTAAATTATTTATGTGGATGAATTTCTAGCCTTATTTCATTGAGTTGAAGCTCTAACCCTCAATCGGTTATTTGAAAGTCTCTGAATTCTGTATTTTACTACAACAGTCACCTACAAAGCTGTTCTTTAAAGTAAAACTTGACATATGAAGTCTCTTTGACTATTGGAGAATGAAGAGGAGTCTCCTAAGAATCCATTCAAGGTGTTATAACTCTAAAAACTCAGATTTTCATGTATGGTATTATGCAAACCAAGATGAACCATTGGATGCTGAAAAAACTCTAGATAACTCAGAGACATCGCCATTGGTTAGCATGAGTCTCTGATACCTCACTATTAACATGTGGTTGATCCTGCATTCAAAAGATAAAAATAATTTAATTAAACTTACTAATTATTCAATGCTTATATTTATAAAAAAATTAAAATTAGTTGATAATTAATCAAGAAACACATCACAACATCTCACTTGTGTACATGTCTCCTCCAAATCAAGATGCCTATGAGTATGACACGCACTTCTATTGAACCGTTCCCAATACATTCCTATATACATATTAAAATAATTATTTTATAATCAAGTAAAAATGTAAGTTAAATTTGCTTGAACTTTTATAGACCTCTAATGAGCGATTATGTATGTCACGTTGAAGATGCATCTCATCTACTCCTTGAGTAATAGGCTCATCAACACGCTTAACATTACCCTCAGTGGTGTGTGGAGCAATAGGCTCGATAGCATGACCCTCATGCAAATTTAAGTCATGTCCAAGAGACCCCAATGATAAATTAGTCCCATAATGCATAAGCAATGTAGTGTATCCATGGGATTGTTGAACATGTTGAGATTCTAACTGACTCTGTGTGTCATACATGAAAAATGGTGGGGACATTAACTCAATGTTGAGTTGAACAGGAGGGAAGGAGGTAGTAGGCTATATGTACATGTAAACATGTAGTCTAGAATTAGTTTTATAATATAATATATGAAATTTAATATAGCAAAATAATACGTGCAATTTGAAATTAACAAAAATATTTTTTTAAATTATACCACAAAAGATTGGTGAACATGGCCACCACTTGCATGTTGATCCACACCATGCATAGGGGCTATCAAAATTTGCTCACAAGTGGAAAATGTTAGTAATGGTTGTCCTGTATCCTGATCTTGTACACCATGAATTTAAGGGGTGTAATGCTCACACCATTAAACACTAAGTCTAGTGTCTCCAATCCTCTATCGACACTGTGAATAGTGTCCTCCACATATCCAGTAACAAAAGAAAGAGGGATGCTATGATCGACTCTGATGACTTGATATACATGCAATAAATCATTGGTGAGAATCTGATCAACCCTCTGCATCTGACTCGTATCACCAATACAATCAATGTCACTAGGTGACACTATATGCATCCTCGCATAAGCCTCCTCTATAGATGTAATGTTGGTATTTGGCCATCACAATAGAAATGCACCCACACAATATGTGAAATTGATTATGTCTGATGTGTTATGTTTACCACGCCCTTTATTGCCTGCTCCTGCCTTAATCAAGGGTGCTGCTACATGATCAAAACTAGGTAAAAAAAATTGATATTTGTCTCCTACAAGTTCACAGGTGTTAGGAGGTGGAGGTACTCCTTCGTATCTATAAGCATCTATATATTTCAATTTTCCCTTCCCCTACCCACAGTTTGTAGGGAAATCACAATAATTTATATTGAGGCCTAAATAAACTTCAACATATAACTGTTGAACAAAATATAGAGGAATCTGATCATTATTTGTATATTGTCCATGTACATCAATAAACCTAGGGTATATCAAGAGTGACATATGATCACACTTATATTTTGGACACACTGTATGTAGCTATCCTAGATTTTCCAATGTAATTAAGAAAATAAGTAATTTTAATCATATGTTTTGATACAAGATCCCCTACTTATTTGAATCCCACTATCCCTGAAACATTGTATTTTAATTGTTGCTTGAATCCATCAAGATTTTCTGGATTGAAAGGGTTGTGTGATTTTAGAGTTTCTTGAATTTTTTCAAGTCTATTAAAATACTTTCATAATGACTTTTGTAGGAACTTTGAATTTCAGGATGTCTCAGTATTGTTTACAATTTCTCTATTTCAAGATCAATTCTGCTAAACAAATCTGCAATTTGTATTGTTTTGCATAAAAATAAAAAGCATGAGTTAATTACAAGTTTCTAAAAAATAATTATAAAACATTTGCACTATGTTGGCAATATTTTCTCCTGAATAATAGTTCTTCATTCATCATAAAATTATATATATATATATATATATGATACTAACATAAAAATGAAGAGGTATATTAAAACATAACAATATACAAATGAA